>CM023616.1:12673537-13136037 GCA_013358685.1 Antennarius maculatus | reverse complement strand
GCAAATAGATGAACAAGCTGTGAAACTGGGTGAGATCTATTTTCTTTTTGAGAAAGTTCAAAGCAAGGAGCAGACGAAGCCATTAACCCGCACAAAGTGTACAATCACGCAAAAAAATAAGGTAAAATTTAAGTCAGATTTGTGCCTATTCTTATAACATTTATTAGAATGTTGTTATTTATGGATATTAATCATTAAATGCTGTTACTACCAGATGATATATGGGTAGTAGAAATGCTAATACAAAAAGAGTAATTAGATATTTTACAGACCCATTTTACAGGCATTTACACTGTATCACAAGCAACAGCACACGTCATTTTGCAAAATGTGAATGTTTTAATGTGAACAAACTGTGATGTCTGAAAGGTGTATATGTGCCATTCCTTTCAGAACAGGACCCTAAGCCAGGCCACAACGGGACCTCATCTAGCTCAAAGCAGCTCTATTCTCATGGCAAAAGCAGGACTCTCACATATAACATACTACACATCTCATGAAAAACAAGATTTTTGTCTTTTTCTTTTCAAGTGGGCCAAATCACTTACATTAAAAATAAACAAATGAAAATTGCTGCTGTAATTTGATATGCCATATTGCTATGATCCAAGGTTCTGAAAAAGAGTGTAACTTTTGTGTGGCCACTGTGTGCATATGTGATGTTGATCACAGTGGTCCGCAGTGTGCTCAGGAAGCTTGTGTGTTTTCCCAGACACATGAAAAATTAGAGGGAACATTGCAGAACTTCATGAATGCGTTTGTTTCCCGGTTTATGCCGCAATATTTTTTGTTTGCCACAACCTCTGTTGTTATGTAGGTGTGTGTGCAATAGAGAAGAACATATAATTCCATATAAAAATACATTTATTTTGAACAGTTTTAAAATGGCAATTTGTTCACAGTAAGAAATATGATTCAAAACAAGATGATTTTCATATCATTGACAAAAACTGACAAAAATGGACACTATCATAGATCATGCAAAACTTTTTGTAGCTGCACAACTAGACTATTAGACAAGGTGTTTAATTAGTTTAATGTGTGGAGTAAACTTTAAAACCAGCCATGATATATATTTATACTGTAGTTGCTCACCCTAATGTCTTAAGTCTTTCATCACAGAAAATTAGGGCATGCTATTGTAAAAAAAAAAATCAAATAGAAAAAAACAGGTACAGGTTGTTATGAGATTTAAAGGGACAGTACACCCCAAAATCAAACATTTTTCCTCTTATCTGCAGTCTTATTTATCCATCTGGATTGTTTTAGTCTGATTTGTTGGGGGTTGGTGATATCAGCTGTAAAGATGTCAGCTATCTCTCAAATTTAATGGAATTAGATGGCACTAGAAACTCAACAGTCTGTCCAGAATTCATGACATAGTAACTCAGGATAACCTGCAGACTTGATGTGAGTATTTTCATGCTCAACCTGTTTTCTTTCCATATCACAGCACAGAGTGTTCGTCTATATATGGATGTAAGGCTAGCTCTGCTAGCTAATGTTATCCAGTTCATCTGAGGAGGATTCCATTAATGTTTCCATGTCACCCTATCATGAGCATGAACTTCTCATCCGTGGAAAAAACTGAGTGCCATCTGCACATATTAAAATTCTCATACAAATTCACATATGTATATTTTCCAATAGTAGGATATAAAATACATGTGTATGCAAAAAAAAATCTGCTTAAACAAGCTTACCAGGCTAGATTTAATGTGATGATTAATGTGCGCGACTATTTACATGTGAAACGTGAATCTCATGTTCCTTCTCTGGTCCACATGAAATGATTGTAGGCTGACAGTTTTTTGATGGAAATGATGTCATGCTATACATAAATACTTTTTTCAATCGCCAAATGATTAACTGTATTGTGATTCTGGCCCACATCAGGTGACCACAAACCTTTCTTTGTTCCATATCAAAACGATTAGTTCATTGTTGCTTGATATCTTTTTTTTGGACTGGATCTAATTAATCCATGTAATTTAATCATCACATATGCTGTATTTGGGCACTTCCTTGATCTTATGGGACATAACTTATGCGAGGCGCACCAGACCACCCCGCTGGTAGCTGGAAGGCCGAAATGGTTCTACTGAGTTATCCTAATGCCTGTGCAAATTTTCTTTCCTGTTATGCCACAAAGCTTTGCAATCCTCTCCTGGTCCTGTTTTGGCCTGGTGGTTGCCAGTTCATTAGCCCAGATCCAGATAAATAACACAAGAGATAAGTTGTGAAAATATATACAGTGCGCCCTCGTTCTTTGTGGTTTATGCGTTCCAGGAACCACACGAGAATGAGGAATCCACAATCGAGATTGCGATCTATTTATCTTATTATTTTCAGTAATTTAAACGTTTATGAACCCTCCCCATACTGATATTAAACCACCTTCTATCTGTATTACCTTTTCCCAAACTCCTATCGACTGTTTAAAGCACTTTTGTGTCTCACGAAAGTCCGAGACTGACTGAACATAGCACACTACTGGATGCCGTCAGCCAATAGAATGCGCAAACGGTATCACATGACTGCCGACCAAAAATCCACGATGAGGTGGAGTCGCGAGCATTGATGCATGAATGCACGAGGGCGCACTGTGTTCATAGACTGTATATACTGTATTTGTTTTACTGATCTTGTGTGAACTGTCCATTCAGTTACAGAAATATATCACTGCCTGTTCAGTGGGTAAATTTTACAAAAGATTATGGTGAAGCTAGACTTACATCCCATCTTATTTTATGTACAGGTTTTCAGTGTTTCAACTACGTAGACCTTATTTTCACATCCATATATCATGTTATTGTTGGTAACCATCATCTTAGAAAAGGTCATTGAAAGCACCATGTTATCTTACAGAACATCTACATACTGTATTCATAATTCTCTTGCTCTCTATATTCAAAACTTAAAAAAATAAAAAAAAAAACAACCCTCCAGTTACAGGGCGGTAAATGCATTAGTCCAGAGAATATAGGGCTGCATTTAACATCATGTCTTATGGCACTTGAGCTATCTGTCTGTCGTTTTTTTCTTAGGTTTTATTTCCATTAAGAATGTACAGAAAGTTTTTGAATAAAATTAATAATGTCATTCTTGATAAACTGTATTGTTTAAATTCATGAACAACAAGTAATGTTATTGTATAATAATGTATATAAGTAATATTCATTTAGGGCTTACTTATCCTCATATTTAGTCATAATAATGAATTTACATTGAAGTTTTTACACAACTTTAAAGGTGTAAACAATACATTCTCACTGATCCATAAGCTAACGGCACTTTTCTTTAATTTGTGAGAAAATATTTTAGATTTATTTGGCTTGTGATATGTCAAAATTTAATTGTACAATGTGATATGTAACATTCAGTGAATAATTTGTCAAAACTAACAAGGACACTTGACTATTCATGAAATACACACTTGATGTCAAAGCAGAACACCAAGTATATTTGGGTATCTTGATGCTAAATGCAAATTTTGTGCTTGGTAATACAGCTATCAGTGAATTTCAGCAGTCACCGCTCTCAAACTAGAAGCCCCCACTCTGGCCTGATGGATTTACCTCCATTAAGTATTGTAAAGTACATACTAACTCTATGCATATGAGTTAAAAACATGACTGAACAATAGCAACTAAGCTAAATAAAAAAACAAAGCAAACAGTTTCAGCACTATTGTAACAACAATATGTACTTACTCTGTCACAGAGAGCTTGTTTTAGACATTAGTACAGTTTGGAAATTCCCTTGTAACAATTCTCTCCATATTTCTTCCAATTCCTCCTGGAAACATGCAAACAAAAACAAAATTGAAGAAATGCTCAGACTTTCTTGCTTTGACATCAAATGCTCAGTGCAATTTGCTTGTTCTGATGATTCAAGAGAAATTTATCTTTGCAAACACAAAGATTTGATATCAAAATTGATTTTGAAGAGTTTTAAAGCATTAAGAGATTTTAACATCAAAATAGCCACCTAAAGTTCATTCTTGCTTCCTAATCTTTCTTTACATGAAGGTTAAATGGTTTCCATGTGTTTTTACTTTAATGTGTGTGATTTCTTTGTAACGATACCCCTCTTATCTGAAAGAACATGGCCTCTACAAACAGGGTTGAGCTACCGATGGATGGATAAGATAGAATTGCTGAAAGAGGTTGCTCAGATTGTGTAGATGCTGGCGCTTTCAAAGGTGGTTTATCTCCAAATAAGCGCCAAGCTCATTTTTCATCTACAAAACTAATAACCTTGCAGTAAATTTATCAAGGTACAGATCTAGCAGTCACTTGATACTTGTTAAAGAAAAAATGCTCATGAGATTTAGAGTTGTTATGGCATTGACTGATTTTAAATTTAGAATTTTAGTCTGCAACAAGGTTTAGTTTCCCACTGACTTTCTACAGATGTTACTTTATCACCCTCTGCCAGCCAAGATGAGCTGCCTTCAAAGGACTGAGTGTCCGGGAGGGAACGTACTTGGGTCTGTATTTATCAACCACTCAACAACTCTATCAAATTTAAGAGAACTTGAGAGGTGCGTTGAATGTTTCATCCACCAGCAACTGTTCAAATCACATATAATTAATTACTTGTAAATGTGGTTGTGGTAAAACCTCCAGTTCTTTTTGATAAGTGTTATGTGACAAAGCTCTCTATCGTTTATCTGTATTAGTTTTAAAAGTAGCTCCTAACTGAGGACATTGTGAAGTATTCATTTTATTTTCACCTCATATAATCTAATAAGTGACTTTAATGAGAAAATGATTCAAACCGCGGCTTGAACTATTATTGAATTATTTTATATTCATGTTTGCAAACCCCCTACCACTTGTGAAAACTGTACAGCCTAAAGCCTAAAAAAAACACTGTTCATTGTATACATACTGTATTTCTTTAAAAAAGCTTTTGTCTAATTGAAATTTGGTTGTATCCTGAAATGTAGGAGTTTAGTTTAGTTTTTTTCTTTTCCAATTTATCATCATGACCTTAGTAACTAACACTCTCAACTAAAAAGGCATAAAAATGTATGAAAAAATCAAATCTTCAAGAATGCCATGGCGTGGGCTGCATGGCTGCTATCTGTAAAAGGCCTGTACCCTATGATAACATCACTGATTATATAAAATGTTGTATACAGTACTTCACTTGTATAACCTCATATACAAGTCCTGTTTTCACCACAAGCAGGTAAACACAGTACAGCGTGCCCTTGTGCATTAAAATTCGCGGCTTCACCTCATCGCAGATTTTTGGTAGGCACTCACGTGACACCGTATGCGCATTCTATTGCTGACGGCATCTGGAAGTGCGCTATGTTCCGAGAGTCTCGGACTTACGTGAGATACAAAAGTGCTTTAAACAGTCAATAACAGTGTCGGAAAAGGTAATACAGATAGTAGGTGGTTTAATATCAGTATGGGGACGGTCATAAACGTTTAAATTCCTGTAATTCCTGACACTACCTGACACTATTCCTGTACTACCTTTTCCTGACTGTCAGCTCACCTCCGTGTATTTTTGGGCGGGAGCGATGAATCGAACCGCCGATTAATTGTGTGTGTTTCCTGGAAAACATTAACCATAAAGAATGAGGGCGCACTGTAGTGTTTTTAATCCCTCAAGTTTATAAAATACTCTTCAAAATGTAAAAGACTCACTGACAGGCATTCATGAGCTTATTTTTCGGAACACTCAAGGATACCAGTTTATCCAAGTTTATCCTGATTTAGCATTGAGAAGAATATTGATGGCCTTTAAAAGCTCAATTATTCTTATTCCTCTTGAAATACAAATTTCTGTGAATCCTTAAAAAGGAGTAAACAATAGCTGGAACATATTAGTTTTAATATAATTTCAATTCTTATACTTCATTTGAATTTTGATTTTAATTAGCCAACTAGCCCTGGTTTAACTGCTGAAATCTTCCGACTTGAATTTTCTGTTACTTCGTCTCGCTGCACTGTGGGACTATCAATGAATAGATGGATTCTTCTTAGAGCTTTTAAAGACATTTGGACCAAAATGAGAAAACATAAAATCACTGAACAGAGACATTAATTAAATTAAACCTGGTTAATGTGTTTCCCCTGGTAAGGGGCATGCTTCCCACTGACTAGAGGAAGATGAGACTCAGAGGAAAAGCCCATCTATACTTTTTATATTGCTGTAAGTATATTTTAAACACAGTAATGACAAATAAACTAACAGGTTTATGTCAAATTGACTGACGTGTTTGTAACAGACCATGCTTTATATTGGAGGTGAAATTACATACAGCATGCTGTAAATACATTTAATTGATCACTTCACCAAAAAATAACAGGTCATGCTGCCTTCTTTTTTTTTACTAACAAACACTTTGAAAGTGACCGAAAAGGAGTTAAATTGTTAAAGATCAGCAAAGTTAGAAACAGCTGAGAAATGAAGAATACCAGAAAGTGCTGAATGACCAGGAAAAAAAGGGCTGCAGCCCACATCTCTGTGTCAGGAGTACTGCAAGAATCGTCACCCTCTGCAGGGACCAAACAGTACTCATCTTAAAAACATCACATTCAATGATATCCTGATGTTGTCCTGTCATTGTGACATAAACTTCTGCTTCTGGTGGGCAGTTTTTTTTAACATGATATTGCATTGATAAACAAATTCCAGCAATTCGTATATAACAGAAACTCACTGAGGATATTTTTTTAAAATGGAAACTCTATCACTGTGTTTGAGTATAAATCACACATCATCATTAAGAGTCTCGGGTGGAAATTATCTTTAAGGTCTCTATTAATGCACCTGAGCACTGCTGAGACGGTAATATATTTAGTACTGGTATTAATATAATATCATGTCTGTATGATATTGTAGCTTTAAATCTAAGTCCTAATAACATAAACTTCACAAATATTTTGTGGTTGAACTCAAGAGTTAGCTTCTACCAGATTTAAATTGCTTTATAGCCTGTACAATACGTCATTATTAGTGATGCACCAGTAGCACATTTGTCAGAATGAAGACGAGAACTTAACTTTATCGACCCGAACACTGAGGACGTGATATAACAAACTCACTGCAGTGTCAGCAACAGACCAAATACAGACCAATAGTGACATATTATGTATAACATGTGTTGCTTCTGCTAAAGCTATAGCTGTTAGCATGATGCAGTCATTAGACACCACCTTGAAGTCCAACTATGCTGGTTTTTCAAGTGTAAAAATTGCTTCAACACCTTCTACCAAATGTTTAGCAAAGCATAATTTGCAGTAAGCTCCAATTTTATCGTCACCACTTCTATTGAAGTTAATGCGTTCCAGGACCACCCGTAAAAAACAAAATTTTGCGATATAGTGACAATGTATTTTATTATTTACAGTAACTTAAACATTTATGAACCCTCCCATACTGATATTAAACCACCTTCTATCTGTACTACCTTTTCCCACACTCTTATAGACTGTTTAAAGCACTTTTGTGTTTCACAGAAGTGCGCTGCGTTCCGCGAGTCTCGGAAGGCAAGAACGCGCATGGATGCTGTCAGCAAATAGCATGCGCGTATGGTGTCACGTGACTACCTACTAAAAGTCCACGATGAAGTTGTGAAGTGAAGTTGTGCATCTTGAAGCGTGAATAAGCGAGGTATTACTGTATTTCAGCACAGGTTAGATCGCTACTCCCTTGACTTAGTTACTATTAATGGTACATAGGTTAATATTGAAGAGGTATTAGAGTAATTTTATGAATACACATGCCTACTATCAGACTCAATAGAAGAACTGATGCATCCCAGACCATTATTGTTTCCAGTAGTGAAAGTGGATGTACCTCTGCTTCTGGCCTCCAGCTCCTTCTCCATGAATTCATTTGGAGGAGAAAACTCACTGAGCTTGACCTTGGACATGTTTTCATTCTGTCCGACCGTACTGATCACCTCTGGTTCCTTCTCGTGGCTGTCCTCAGTCTGAACGTGAATCCAAGGAATTTTCCTGATGATGAGGATACTGTGAGAATTGGCTGTGTAAAGTTTTCAGTTGAGTTCAGTCAATATTTCTTATTCTGTAAAAAAACAAACCTTTTGAACTTGTAGATGAAAAATGCTGCTAGACCAACAAATACCACAGTGAGAAGCATCAGCATTGCCGACCCACTATGGATAGAATTAGAATTTACCAGCGGTGCTGAAAGGCAAAGACATCAAAAGAGCGTCACACTTTGACAAATTCATTTGACCCTTTCTTTGTTTATTCACTAAACCCTTTCATTACCTCACGTCATGCAACAATGACAGTTTCAACTGCTGCTCTCTGCATGTTATCCACTCAGAATATTACAGAAAACCTTCAGGAGGTCTCATGCCTCCCTATGGAGTCCACAATGCAGGTAGCTTATGCATAGTCATGGTATTTTAAATGCTGAGATGCAATATTCAAAGTATTTCTCCTTTCTACCCATCATTCTCTCTTCAGATAGGAACCTGTGAAGTGTTTGACCTTTGTCCGTCACTTTAAAGGTAACATGGACCTTTGTATGCAGACACAAATGAAGACAGATCAGTTGGTGGATGAAAAGGGTAAAGCCGTGCAAGGTTGATCGACACATTTTTGAGATATGCTAATGATCTGGTGATCCAGCCAATTTCCTCAGTGCATACCAAATACTTTCTTTGTCAATCAGGCCATTGATTTGCTGATTTGAATGAGTATTACAGTCTCACAGCCCCAGGTGTAAAACTGATGCCCTGTGGAAGATATTTAAATCCTGTGTATGCTCTCTTCTATCATGGTTTGGACTCAGTGTCAAATCATCCCATAGTAGTCACTTACCTTTTGTACTTAAATGAACAGAACAAATGCTCTGAGGCTGTGTAGTCATATAATAGTACACCGGAATAAATTATGTTTGGAAGATTTTTTTCATGTTTCTGTTTTATCTGCAAAGGGATTTTGAAAAGCCTGGAAATAAACTCACCCAAAGTTTGCTGAGTCATGTACACAATAATACGAATGTCAGCCTTCAGCTCAAACTGGATCAGGCCTTGGTTCAGGGCAGTGGCAAAAATATCCGCTACCTGTTTTAGGTAGTTAACAAAAAGACAAACGTAATAGAGAGATACATTATTTAACAATCAATAAGAATGCTATATCATATCAACACCTCCATATGCAACTGGCAGCTGAACTTCCTAACAGGGAGACCACAGGCAGTTCAAGTCGGCAGCAACACCTCCAGCACAACCACGCTGAACACGGAGGCCCCCCAAAGATGCGTACTGATACCCCTCCTCTTCATTCTGCTGACCCACAATTTCACACCAACTTCCAACTCCAACCTCTTCATAAAGTTTGCAAATGACACGGCTGTGGTGGGTCTCATCAACAACAACGATGAGACAGCCTACAGAAATGAGCTGAGCCACCTGGCTTTGTGGTGCAAGGACACAATCTCCATCTGAATGTGGAGAAGATGAAGGAGATCGTTGTGGACTTCAGGAGAGCACACACCCAGCATGCTCCACTAACCATCGACGGTGCTGCAGTGGAAAGGGTCAGCAGCACCAAGTACCTGGGCGTACACATCTCCGAGGACCTGTCATGGAGTTGCAACACCGCATCCCTAGCCAAAAAAGCACCAGGCAGTCAGGAGGCTCAACTCCCTCTTTGCTCTGCCCCCTTCCACAGCCTTGATTTTTACTCTCACCCTGCCTTACCCCTCCCCTCAGTGACTGCGCACACGTCCCTTTCCACTTACGGGATCAAAGTCTGTAGAGATGTTGACCATCCTTTTGTGTTTTGTCTTATGCTTTGTGTTGTATTGCCTGTGTTTTACTGCCTGTTGTACTGCCTGTTGTACAGCCTGAGTTGTACTGCCTGTTGTACTGCCTGTGTTGTACTACCTGTGTTGTACTACCTGTTGCACTGTGGGTCTGAGAGGACTGCAATTTCATCTGAGCTGTATGTCATGCATATTTAGGTACACTGGACCACAAAGTTTGACTTTGACTTGATATCATGTAGACTACTCTTTTTAAATGTACGGTGTCAGAGCTTCCATATTTTTTGTTTTCTTATAATAATTTTGAATGTGTATATGTCTGTTGTAGATAATAGTTATTTAATAGTTATTTAATATTCTGACTGGCTTTCAGTCCTGTTCAGATCAGCTTTTATGAAAGTGTAAACTGTTCGGAATGTGTAAGTTTACACATAAGAGTATTTACAAAAAAGTATTTAGAGATTTTTGTTCAGTAGCAAAAAAGAAAAACAAAGAAAACCCACTTCAATATACACCAATGCATATTCTATATTAACACACATCTAAAACTGCCTGAATCGTGTTTGTTGGCTGTTACCTAGTCTGGGTTAAGACTGCAAATTGGATTCCAATCCCTTTCATATCTGATTTTTTAAGGGTGACTATCCACACTGACCCATTTGGCTTGTCTGCCAAGATCCCATTTGGCAGACAGTCCAAATGGGATCTTGCTCTATTCGGACTGGGTCACATTAGTAGCCAGTCTGACAGGTTTCTGTAACAACGAAGTCAGAGCGGAGGCATCGTGCACACTCCGTGACAGGCATTGGCTTTTGCATTGCGTAGAGTCACGTCACAGACAGTCAAAACCGATCGGTGTCTTTGAAGCTGTTCAAACTATTCCAAGCCGAGCGGAAAAAACAAATGAATGACTACCATGAGGCACGAGTACTGCGTGCTTCACTTTGTGCCTTTTCCCAGTCGTTTCAGGACCACTCAACTCAAGAAAGACGTTACACACATACAGTTGATGACAAAAAAAAACACTGTACATTATATACATTAGCTAAATTATGGGAATTTAGTTCATGGAGCAAACGTGTTTGAACATTTTAATAGCGAAATGTAGAGAGACAGCATTACAGTCTCACTGTATAGCATACCAGCACAGCTAGTTGAGTCATTGTGCAATCCATGATGAGGCATGGCTGGCTGGTGCCTCACCGCAGGTCTCTTCTCAGTATTTCAGCGGTAAATGTGAAAATTCAGCAATTTTGAGTAAAAATAATCGAAAATTGGTGACATTAAATGGAAAATAACCTATAATACACATTACAGGATAAACATAACCATTTAATTTATTTCTTCCATTTTTCATATTTTTCTTTCTTTCTCCCCTGACTGCATGTCACTGCTACTATTCCCGAATGTAGTCTTCCAAAAATCAGATTTTATGTGGTATGTGACTGTTCAGACTACAAATGAGCCATCTGCTTTCAATCTAGGTGGGCTAAAAATCGGATTTTGGCTGCCAGTCTGAACGCAACCTTAACAACTAGTATGGAAAAACAAAAAAAAATATATATATATATACATATACAAGCAAACCTTGGTTTTCGAACGCTTTAAACATCGAACAAATCGCAATTCGACCAAAAAATTTGGAATTTTTTGTCTAAGAAGTCGAACACAATTTGGAAGTCGAACGCGAAACAAACGCAGTAACATCCATCCTCCTCCTCTCCCTCTCCAACATTCACGTATGCCAACTGCTCACCACCACAAAGGTAACAATTCTTATCCTTATTGTTCTCATGCTTTAACTGTAATGTGCTTTTCATTTTAGCTTACTATATTTAATAATTTTTCACTTAATTTGCGTTCCATTGCCTATGGTACGTGTTATGGTACCGTAAACTTCTGACCAAAAGACGATGGTAACTTGTACCTTAGGCTAACCTGGTTACGTTAAATGTTTTCTTTTCTTTCTTTCTTTCTTTCTTTCTTTCTTTCTCTTTCTTTCTTTCTTTCTTTCTTTCTTTCTTTCTTTCTGTCTCGTGTTTGCTTCTTTCTTTTACATTTCTTTGATGTTTCATTATTATACAATTTGATATATAAATGACATTATGAAATAACATATGTTGAAAAAAAGTAGTTTTCTAGCATCTTGGAACGGATTAAGACCATTTACATTATTTGTAATGGGAAAAATGTATTTGGAATTTGAGCAAATCGTTATTCAAATAGCCTTCCAGAACGAATTGTGGTCGGAAACCGAAGTTTACCTGTACTGCATTTTTATTTGTGATATACATATATTATCTGTGGATCATATTAGTAGAAGTGAACCAACTGCTGTAGTAACACAATGACACACATTATTTGTATATTTCCACAGTTCCTGGTTCTGACCTTATCCAGATCCTCCTCACTGCTTCTCTTGTGCTCATTTGATGTCTGCTCATATGGCAGGATAAAGACTTCGGCTGAACATGGCAGTCCCGGATACAAAAACACCAGCAGCTGTTCCTCAGGAACCCCAGACACCTGGAGCAGCGGGACAGCACAGACAGGCCTAATTCACTGCGGATGTTAAACTTCAGGCAGCTGTTTCTAAAGTTTGGACAACAACGTCAAAGTCTCTCAATCGATAAAGTCCCATGGCAAACATTTTGACAGCAACTTCAATTCAAATTCACACTATGACCATTCATCGCTACTTGTCATCAGCAATAAACTAAAAAAAAAGGCAATATTTTTCACATGGACCATAAAACATCATGACTGCTTTATCAATACTGCACACAGGTATGAAATAATAAAAACCCCAGAATGCACTGGAGACTGGTCTTGGCTCCTGGAAAGACTTCAGAGCAATAGGGAGTTGATGTACCTGTGACAGAACTGTCCGCACCACACGCCCTATGTCCTCCCTCCACTCTGGGATGTCAGGATTGTGCTCATCAAGAACTGGTGAAAATGACAGTAGCAATGACCTGAAGAAGTCTGCAAGAAACATAAAACGGTGTCTTTTAGAATATGAGTGCTACATCTGGTTTGGTTTTTGATTAATCTGCTGCGTGGTTTTGTCTTTTTTCATTTAGCGATGTATGCCTTAAAGTTAATTGCTCCTCAAGATTTCATGTTCGCCGACTGTGACACATTATTCATTAGATGAGTCCACGCTGACATCAACATGGAGCTGCTTGCAGAGTGGACCGAGATGCATCACACTTTCCTGAAGATAGCGTATTGCATATTCATGGAATGTGCATCGCATCAATTAATGTGTAGTGAAGACTGTCTCCCAGACTCACCTTTAACAGTTATAACTTTTGAATCCTGGATTATAGTGCTTCCAGATGCAACCTGGACAGTGACCTTGTTTTTTCCCTCTTTTTGGAATGTGTAAGAGATGCTTCCCTCCAAGGTTTTAATGGGCTATGTTTCAGAAAGAAAAAGAGAGAATTTTTCACAAAAAGCAAACCCTCTGCTGAATATATAACACTCCATACATGTGCAGCCCCTGACATACTGCATGATGAAGGGATGCTGCAGTGGACACAATCAATGTGATAAATATAGGACTAGACATCCTAACTGGATCCTCTGGAAAGACACAGTCTGGTTACATGCAGTCATTTTTACTATTTCTTTAATAGCTTAACAGATTCGCACTTAGCAAACCTCAACACAGACTTCAACAGAAGCTTTGGGAAATTAAAAAGATTACAGTAAACAAAAGACTGTGTCTGGAGCAATACTGGGAGGCAAAAGTTCTCACCTCAGTGCTGTTGTCAAACCACCAGAAAAATGTCAATGTTCTGGTGTGGCTTGGCCAAACTGTCACACTCAGATTCGCCTCCTTCCCCCGAATGGCTACCATAGGAGCTGTGAGATACATTCGCTCCACTGGACCTGAGGTGACAGACATTCAATATACCCGTGTGTACAGAAAAAAATTCACCAAACATATTACTGTGATCACAGCTTCATGTACATTTTATTCCACATGCATAGGATTAAAGAAATAGAACCATGACCATGAAACGGAATTCAGAGATTGGGAACGTGACTATCCATGAAAGAGCTCATGCTTCATGTGAGTAATGATGTTTCTTATTCACATACTGGTGATGTGTAAAAACAATGTGCTGCTGTCAGATCCCTGGCCATTTTCAGCAGAAGCTGTCACTCGGTAAATCCCGGTTGTTCGGTAGATGTGCTTGATTCCATCATCAGTCCGGCTCAGGTTAGAGTATGTGATCTTGATGCCATCCCCAAAATCCAGCTGGATGCTGGTTCTCAAGGAGTCTCCCTGTGGACAGGTGGTAAGACATGGCCTCTGTCACAACAGCTTAAGTCAGAGCACGTCAATGAGACCAAATCCAAGTGAAGTAAGCACAGTCCACTGCAGCAGTACTTGAGTTGAAATGTCATGTATGCTGTGTTGCAAACACTTTGTAGGTGACTCAGAGTGGATGGAGACAGGAATTTAACTTAGATAAGAAGAAAAGTGAAAACAGCTGTGGAGGCAAAAGACGCTATAAAGGTGTCCCAAAGTACGTGGGATCAATTTATAATCTAGTGCAATTTCACCAACTGATGAAATCATCAAAAGAAATACAATTCTCAATATTGAAGTGTCTTTCCATCTGAATTTCAAAAATACAAACATATCTTGTCACCAAATGGTATTTAGCAATCCAGAAAGTGTTGATGTTACTCATCCAAATTTAGAGATATTCTTTCTATAGGATTTCTGGCACCATACAAATACAATACTTAGGCATATGTGTAGATTAGTGTAGTTATAGCACAATGACAAGTTTTCATGAAATTATTGTTTCAGCAGAAAGCAGTACCAATTATAATGTCTGTTTAATTCATCCTCACGGCATTGGGTTATCACAAAAACTGGGCAAATAAAAAGAAAACTATCTGCATGTTTACACTAGCGGGGAGTGTGAAAGTACATTTTCAACCATTCTTACTTGATTTTTGCTATTTCGTTCATTATAAAGTTGGTAGTATTGCACACGTCCATGGTTCCCAGAGGATGTATAATAACAACTTTGGCGATCCCCTACTGTGTCATATTAAACCAGCATGGATTGCTTTTTTTGTTTTCTGTGAAATAGCTTAACAAAGATTGGATAGCTTGTCTTTAAATCTGGTACCAACATTCTCCCTCAGCGGAGAAATCCTAATAATTTGGGTGTTCATTATCATTATATTAATAAGGCATTTGTTGTTTCCCAGAGAAAGAATTGCTTAGATGTTTATTATTCCATAAGGCGTACTTAGTGCCACCAGCAGGTTGACATTTATGGGTTCCAGTAATTCTACACACATTGGTCATTGTCTGACTTTTTGACTTTTTAACACTTTTAGGTCAGAACTACATTCTATTCTGTACTCAATACTTTTAAAACCCAAATGTGAAAAACAAATCACAGTCGTAATTCAAAAGCTATTATATTATGTTTACTATGGAGACCATTATATCTGCTAAATATCAGCTTATTAACATGGTCACAAGATAGCATGTTGTCATTCCTATTATAAAGCCTATTATAGTCACATATATGTGACATACACACAAACGCGCACACACACACACACACGCGCACACACACACGCACACACACACACACACACATGCAATAAATAACTCTTCATGATGGAGAAAAGGCTGTTCTGTTACCAGATGGCAGTAAGGTCAACAGGCTGTGGTTGGGTTAGGTGTCATGGTCTCCTTTGGGCTCTGCACAGGCATCAAACATAAACCAATACTTTCTATCCCATTACTTGGCCATTAAGGTTAACAAAAACATGGCAAGGGAATTCAGCTTTTTCCAATTTCCTTTATAAGAGCCGAGATGTGTGTTGTACAGAATAGGTTCAGCTTAGAGCACACAAATAATGATGATGATTATGATGGTTGTTATTATTATTATTAATTAAGGGGATGACATTCCATGAAACTTTCTGCCTCTGTCGTTTAGATTACTGTAAACACTCTGTCTCTGAAAAACAAAAACAAACAAAAAAAAAAGCTAAAACAAAATTTGCTTTCCGGTAATGACTTATTTTCCACCACATGAGCAATTCCATCCAGGTAAGCCTGATTTCAATAACATTATTTGTAGATAATCTAATAATAATTATATCCTAACTGTTGGGGTTTTAAATAACTAGACATTTTTTATGCACTCCACATATATTGTAAACCCTTTAAAATAAGCAATCCTGTAACATGTAAATGAAATTTAAGTGGTATTCCTTCGTAAATATGACTCATAAATAAAAACAGCTTCCTCTGTCATTTTTAGTATTTACAGTATCTATGTTATCTATTGAACCTACAGCTAAGGTACTAATACATAACTATGTAAAAGTTTATTGGCATGACTTACATCATCAAGGTAAACTATGAAGGTCACGTTGCTTCCAACAGTGGCACTGAACTCTCCCTGACTGGTGGACAGCTGGAGGCCTCGGGGAGGTCTGGGACGACATGCCTGTCTCCTGGGGGAGAACACGTTTCTCCCTCCTTCCTTACAGTTGTTGGACAAAACCTTTCGATACCTTCAAAGCATTATGTAAAAAAAAAAAAAAAAAAGGTTCATACACAGCTCTGTACTACCTTACAAAATGTACACTTTTGCATACATATACACACTTGATTATTTTGTACTAACACTGAATTAGGACATAGTCAAGGTTGCGCAGCTTTACGTGGATTTTTATTTCCTGAACCATTAAGGATGTGAAGCAGAATGTTCTGTTTGCGTTCTAGACAACATGACAAACAAGCAGAAATGGAATAATATTGTTTTGTGATGGATTGAACACTGAGGACCACTTACCCTGTGCTATTAAGGAAGGTTTGGCTGGTGCTGCAGCTTTTAGTCGCACCATTTGGATTAAACCAAAAAGCAGGGGAGCACTTCCCGTCTGCCTGGCGTTCCCACCCGTAATCACTGCCAAAAAAAAGAGTACTTCATGAAATGATAAACACTGCGACTGAAATAATCTAGCTTCAATGAGCTTTTGTAGTGGAGCAAATGCTCCGCAGTCGGAGCTTCATGGCACATTTTAAGAGCATAACCAGAAACATGATTGTCAGACAAGCAGGATCAAACAGAATTTCAGACAGATGGATAAAAGATATTCAAAATTAATTTAGTGATTCATTATTAATTGAATTCTAATAAGTCACTTGACATTATGGTAATTACAGTTGCACGATGAAAAGTTCCTAACTCCCATTTACAATTTCAAAAATATAATTAGAGTCGTTGAATAGGGATGTATCGGACATCCAGTCAAAATTTAATGTAAGAGGGTTATTAAGGCCTATTAAATTCTGTAGGTTGAGACTTCTGTTTTTGATTGCACATACATATAAGCAGCAGTAATCAACTGTAATGGAATTAGTTGCTAAAAGGTGAGGGGTTGTATGGTAAACAGGTAATGTAAGAAATTACTGTAGGTATCAGTTTGATAAAAGTCTTAGTTATAATATATTCTCATTTGGGAAATCTGATAGGGGGAGCCATTACCATTCAAAATCATAGGTTGTACAAAGGCACGGATCTGAGGAATAGATCCTTGAATAGTCCTGGGCCAGCATGCAATGGTTGCCTGGCTGGCGCTTCATATAGATCTGCTTCTCACCCATCACACACAGCTCTCCCTATCAAACAAAGAGAAAAATGATCAATCTTTGCTCAAGATTGAAAGAAATTCTGTAAAGGACGGATGAACAGAAAGGTTTTTGTTCATAACTACGCTTTAATTAAATTAAAGCATAATAATACAAACAAGAATGTCTTAGAGCTGACAAAAAAATCTATTATGTTTAATATTCCTGTTACCTTGTTATGAAGGTGCCAAGTCTGATAATCCCCATCCATGCATCTCCTGCTAAAGAGGCCCTTGTAGTCGATCTTAATCAACTGCCACTCTGACCGATGGCTGAAGTGTCCAAAGAAGCTGGAAGATGATTCACAAATATGCAATTTCAGCTGAGGCTCTGGAGATATTAATATGAGACTCTAATTTACACTGACAGATAAAATAACATTCCCTTTGATGAGAAGTTGTGGGGAAATCAGTTGGACCTTTCTTTGGTTACATTCCCAGCCAAGCTAATACCTCAAGTTTGATATTCGTTTCATTCCTGCTGGACTCCACTTAGACATCTCTGCTTACGTGATAATGTGGTTGTCAGATTCTGGCTCCATTAAAACACCATCCACATACAGAGGCGCCAAGGAGAAACTGTGACGGTCCCATTTCTTTCCTTCGTCTAGACTGATCCTGCATAAAAAATAAAAACAACATCGCGTGATCTGTCTACCCATCCGACTTCAAATGTTTGTTGGGGATAAATATGCTTTTTCTCCCTGTATACAACAATTCCAGCGATGTGCTCTGAAACATTTCAGGTCATTCAGCTTTTGATGGTGTTGAAAAATGAAAAATTATCCCGATACTAAATTGAGCAACAGAATAAATGCTCCTGAGCACAGCTAAATTTCCAAAGGTGACAAAACAATATAAGAGAAAGATGTGTCTCAGGTTGTAACATTAGAAATGGGCTCTTTTTTTGGAGGGGGGGTTCAAATCACCTTTCTCAGAGCTTAATCACTACTGACAGGGCTATAGTGAGCAGGGACATCAAAGTCGATAGTGTTACAAAGCTCCCACAATATGGGGCACTTATGAGGGCATTCTCAGTCTCGCATTCCCACCCTACTCTACTTTTCATTTACATAAAAGCACTCAAACCATCATCTCCCACCACGAGTACAAAGCTGTAACAGACTCTTTTCTGTTGAAAATAATTCTAACAGTTCTGAAGCTGTAGTGCCAATATAATAATCACACAAAGTTGCCATCAGCATTTCAAAACATTAAATGTAATCATATGCGGCTTGCACCCAGGTAATTTTCCGCAACTCCACCACCTACAACTCCTGCTTGCAGTAAATATGATGTATGATACTTACCATAAGTGTCGAATGGGTGTCGCTGCATTTAAGACTGCCAGCATCGCGCCTCCATTGTCAAGAAACCAAATGTTGTGTTCTTCGTCAAAAATCTGCACAGCCACACATTGACAGAAAACTTTTGTTCCATGCACAACAGAAAACTTCCATTTGAATACAAAATCTGTTTAAGGTAAATGCACAGAGTATAGATGGGTCTCACCTGTCTCCAGCTATTTCCTGCATCAGACGTTATAAACATCCCAAGGTTGGTAGAGGACAGCTCTGCGCCAACATTCCCTAAGTACAGAGAGATGAATAATTTTGCACAGTATTTACATAGCAGAGACTCCATAACACACCTGTACGCACAATCACATAATATAATCATTAGTTGTTTTGCAAATCTCTGCATGTCCTCATTTTCCACCAGAGGACATATTTATGATTTACTGTGACCTAATAGTCTCCCACAAAATATGAGACTTATGGGAGAAATATGGGAGATGGAGTTTTAGTGTCTGATTTCAATGACACAAAGAAGACATTGTGTGATTAGTTTTGTGTGTTTTAAGGGTTGCGCTGCTACGATACATTTATCTGAGAAAGTAGGGATGACTGAGGTGATGGACAACTAAACAAAATTATCATGTCTAACTCTTTACCTGTAGCCACAATGATTCCTGGTACCGACTTCTTGCTGGTGATGGGTCCAGACGTGTACGGATTCTCCGACATCTCCAGATGAAGATGCAGTGAGCAAAATGACTGTCAACAAAACAGATTTCACCCATATTGAGACAATATGTATCAGACTGATCTTTGCTGCAGCTTTGTCTTCAAATTACTCTTCCCATTGAGAGAAAAGTGCGAACATTATCTGAGACAATTTATGAAACAAAGATGCTTTGTTACTCTCATCTCCTCTGCCCGGAAGAAAGAGAAAAAGCTGAGAGGACACAGAGGGCATTTTAATTGTCTCATTCGAAGGCAAACAAGGCATGTAATTAAAATTCCCCAAGATGCACTGATAAAACTGGCAAAATTGATTCAAATCATTTTCACTCATCTTTCAGACTAAAGCGCACTGAAAAACATCAATAACACTTTTCAAACAGCTGGGGGTTGGAGGGAGGTCGGAACACAGACAACGACATAATGGGCATCTGGTCGTACGACAGAGAAATACTGTAACCTGCTCAGTGAACAAAATACATTATGACTAGAGAACATACTGACTGGATTAGGTGTCTATCATACCTGCTGAATAACAACATGGCAAGATAATGAAATTTGGTGTAATCTAACCTTCATTAGTCGAGTGTGACTACAGGTAGTAAATTGAAATCATAGAGGTTAATGGAAAGTCTGGACCCCTGTAACTAAAAGCGATAACACCCAGTGGCTTACACCGATAATAGCAATATCCCAGCCAAGCATCTCTTTGCTCAGTTAAGATGCTAAAAAGGTAAGCTGATGCTCAACCAATCCATGCAAATATGCAATATGCAAATATGGCAATGAATCAAAGACCATCCAAAGCACGAAGGATGAGATTGTAAAATTTGATGAATGATACATGTCGAGCTTCATTTGACACAAAAAAGAGCAGTCACTCATTAGTGCCAATAGGCTTAAGCTCACCAGAAAGCAGTTCAGGTTATTTCCAGCCACATCGGTGGAAGGTGCCGGCAGCAGAGTCCATGTTTGTCCCTTGTTGTAGGTGATAAATGTCTTGACATGATTGCTCACCAGTTTGTTGGCAAGATACATGCCATTAATCCCCTCCACCTAGGAAAGATAATAGCAAACGTTAATTTGTTCTTTAAAAGTAATTTGCAGATACTCATGATGCTTTTAGAGACTCTCTGAATGAATCAATAATCATTGATTGCTTGAGCAGTGCTAGAAGAAAATATTCAGACCCTTTACTGTATAACAATCTAGGATACTACACTTGAAGATTTACTAAGTAGGCTAAAAAAGCATTATCAACAAAAATGTAAGTGTAAAAGGCTCTTGTATGTTCAATCATGTTCAATCAGTTAGTCTAAGCAGGACTTGGTAATAGGCTAATGCTAAAATTTTTGTTTGTCTATTTACTGAACTTTTGTATTTGAATCCCTTCTCAATCAAGTGCCAAAAGAGTTGCTTCTATTAGCCCCTAAAAAGTGTTTTCTTCCTGCATTTAACTGTTTTATATGATCTCTATTATCAATGTAAAATACATAAATTTGCCTGCTTAAACAAACTAAATGATTTGAATATACCCCCTCCACAAAAAGCTATGGCCAGTTTTGCAAACTATTCACAAAATTTTGTAAACCAAATTAAAGCAGAAAGTGTCCATTTCTAAACTTTATGAACACACTTTCAGTTATTCTGAATTTGATACCACTAACTTAAAACATTGTGTAACAGGAGCAACAAAAGCCGCTAAGGTTGTTGAATACTGAATTTGACTGGACCATTTCACAGGTAAAGACGTTAACTGGATGTTACGACATCAAATACTTGCATTCTCCTAATATTTGTTCCACCCAACTGGGGTTTTATTACTAAAATACCTGTGAGGGAAACGGGAGTAGCAGTGACAGCAGAGACCCTTAAATGAGTCTGACAACGAACCTTATAAAAGTCGACCAGTAGGTTACCGGCGAGCCCTCGGCTTGTTCTCAGGTTCTCTAATGAGAGCGTAAAGTAGACCCCGGGGGAGTCAGAGATATAAAGGCTGTAAGTGTTGTTCTGATTCCACTCCTGGACTGCAGCGAATACCTGCTTCTCATCTGTACTTATAATATGCATGTCCTATTGGACGGTGCCAGAGAGGGAGACAAAGGGAGACAGATGAAAAAGAGAAAAGCTAATAAAAAAACAAAAATCTTCTTCTTTGTTTGGTCGAAAAGCAAAAACACACAATCGTTATTCTTTCTGATTATGAATATTTTATGTAATTGTTAGTTGTGTACATTTGCACTTACCTTTGGTAGGCAGTATTTTGGTAATTTCATCTGTTTGAAGGATTCTCTCATGTAGGACACAAAGTAGCTGGCACGTCCCGACTTGGTTACCTATACCATAAAGTCAAAGACACTTTGTCACGCTCTAAATAGAACACATAAATGTATTTTAGCACCACTTCACCTGGTGCCCTGTTTTCGTGTTTTAGGTCAGCGACTCTTTTATTTGTATATTTCCATTTTGATTGATGCCAGTGTTAAGTGTGAGCTCTTCCTACATGGAGACGACAATGTGGAGCATCCATTAAAAGAAAGCAACAAAACGGGATGGGAGGCAGCGTTGACTTTGTGAAATGAGGACAGGAAGATAAAGCGTCAAGTGAACAAGGGGCATTAATTCCCAGAACATGACTGAACTGATAAAAGACTTTTACAATTTAACACAACAGATATTTTTTATCATTATCTTAATTAGTCTAAAGCCAAGAGGTTCTGAAATTTGTGTTAACTTTATCTACAGCGTAGCTTGAAGATGCAGTGCTGCTTTCTCTTCCACTAACAGGCTGGGCAGCACTACTTGATTGCTTATTTTTATAATCAACTAGAAGGATGGCGTTTGTCCCCCAACACACTACATTAGGGCTCTAATGGAATAATCTATCGAAAATCAATCAGCTGCATTTTCCCAGGCCACATTTTTGAGGATGTTGCACTTGGCTGTTCCTCCTCTCCCAAGGGAGTTTAGAGGTGTTGAAGACTGCTTATTTTGCTGTAGCCCAATCGATAACCTCATTACTCTTTGTCAAGTTAAATCCAACTGCCCCAAGCAATGAAAGTCACGAGAAAGTCATTGATGCCACAGCATCGGCATGGTGTAGAAGCTCTCTACATCCAGTCACTCTCACCAGTATCTTCCCTCTGCCTCTACACTCCATCTCATCTCAGCAAAATGCAATTTGGGCCTATTATTGAATCACCAGAACTGATTCAGGCTGTGATATGATTTTTTTTCATACATTTTCATTCTTACATTGTAGCCATTCCAATAAAGTCTGTGGATTAAGCCTGTTGACACTGAAACTGGGTCACTGCCAAAGTGTTACAAAATCATATCAAAAGATTAATCTGTGGATAAATAAATTAAAAAAACAAACAGTAAATATTTAGGGCTCACTTAGTCAAGTGAGTGCAGAGTGATTTAGTACAAACACTGAGATCTAAGAAGCATCTATCATTTGAGTTTTATCTTCCTCAAACATGGCTGGAGTCTAACAAGGAAAATGCATGAAGCCTGACCTGAACAGAGAAAATCACTAGCTCTGGATTGAAATCAATGACAGCGGAGGGCATTTGAAAATTAAATCTCTAATAATGACCCTGACTGCCACTGTCTAATTGGAGTCAAAGTCAGAGTGAATGATAATAAGGACACCAACCTGCCTATTCAAAGTTCCTTTGTCGCGCACTCGCTGCTAGGAAATACATTTTCAGGCATGGAGTAAGTCTGTGCAGACACTGAAACACTGAGCTTGCCTTGATATGGAGACAAAACATCATCACAACACACACCAGGCCAGTGGGGAACAGGTGTGTTGGGAAAAGCCACTGAACAGGTTTTGATGGAAAAGCATGAATTGAATGCACAAGAGACTAGAATAAATGAAAAAGGCACAAGACAATCAAAATTCACAGACACGGAAGCTTTGGCGAGAAGATTAGAAGACAAAATGATAAGTTTAAACATAAAGTAATAATATATTACTATGCAAACCTGGGTGAAAACATATTCATCCTGCACAACCAGTGAATTGGTGTCCACATGTCCAGGAAAAAGGTACTGCCTGTTGCCTTCAGTGCATCGCTGGGCTCGGCACTTCAAGTACTGAGCTCCTGAAGAGAGGTTAAAGGAAATCAATCAGAAGTAAATTACAGCCATTTACTTTCAAACACCACTTTGCATACTGGAGCTGCTGTATAGCACGCATTTACTAAATATAGTAAGGTCACATTTCAGTTTTAACTGTGAATAACTATGAATAATGTAGAAAAAGTTCCAGTTGTGACTGATTTAAGCAGTTCAGAGTCAGATTTTTATCCCACAACAGTAATATACAAATCATTTCCAAGAAAAATAAATCCTATAATTGGTCTGATAAAACATATCACACTGTTTAGAAGGGGAGTTGAGTTTTGTCTATGAGACACAGGGGATGTATTAAAGAGAAGAAACATCCATCAACCCTGTAAAACTCTCCATTTTTGTCAGAAGACACCTATTCTGTTTTACTAGACATCAGGGACCAATCTGAAGAGCAGCGCAGGTCTCATCGTCCCCTTGACCTCGCTCTAAATGAGAGGCAGAGGGTCCTCTGGGTCCTGCTACTACAGTGGATAGGGTGTAGCACTCACGGCCTTTTGCGATGCGTGTCTCAATGTGGACCACATCTGATTCTCTGTCCAGCCCCATTACCGCCCTTTAAAAGAGAGGGGACGAGAAGAAAATAAAAAAAAGAGCAGAAACAGGCTGGAGGAAGATGAAGGAGAAAGGATAAGATGAGAATGAAATAAACAATGGGGGGTGTCAGGATGCGTCTCGTAGCTGTAGATGGATACCCCTGTTGTGTGAAACCAAAAGCTAGGTGTTTTTATCTCTATCATTCAATGTAGAATCTGTTTCACCAGAGGCAATTAATCTCAATTCACCAAAGAATCAACAGAGGAAGTAACAAGAGGGAGCAATGACAAAACATCAGCTCGTCCCATAAATATCAACCAAAGCAAATTTGTGTTGTTATGAAATAGTGGTCGACTACACCAATATTTTGAAAAATAGCCTTTTGACATAAT
This sequence comes from Antennarius maculatus, assembly GCA_013358685.1. Lineage (NCBI taxonomy): Eukaryota > Metazoa > Chordata > Actinopteri > Lophiiformes > Antennariidae > Antennarius > Antennarius maculatus. The sequence goes on along the minus strand of CM023616.1, from coordinate 13,111,478 downwards.
GTGTGTGTGTGTGTGTGTGTGTGTGTGTGTGTGTGTGTGTGTGCGACGTCGAGGTTTTCAAGAGCACAAATAATGCATTGTTTTGGGTGCCACCATACCCACTGCGCTGCTCTTATTCATCAAACGACTTGCTGTTCATGCGTGAGTAGAGGATGTCCTTCAACCAATGTCATTTTCTTTACTGGCTAGAAAAGCATACACTTTTGGTTTTGACACATACCGTGACAAACAGGGACAAATGGGCTCGCATCAATATTCACTGTCTTGCTGAGATTAGTAAATGACAGCAACAACAAAAACAGCATGTCATGTTTGTGCTATGGAAAAAAGGAGGCAATATTTCCTCAGCTTTACGTGACACGGGTATTATCAGCTTTGAGCCCTACGACTGTGGGGCGGATCAGTTCTTGACAGGATGTCACTCGATCCTTCTGACGCAGCACGGGGTTTTGAACACTATCATTAAACAAATTATAATCAATGACTGCGAGAAATAGTTCAAGTGCAAGTGCTGTGTCGTCATACCAGTAGAAGCGGCCTGGCATCACGTTGTCGTGGACGAGCTGCCATCTTCTTCCAAAGTCCACTGAACTGTACAGCTGAAAGAAAAAAAAAAAAGTAAGTCTTCATCACGCTTAAAGATTTAAGGAGGAATATATTGTTACCGTGCAGTAAAGCGCTCATCACATCACATCAGGTAGGATTTTATGGATTCGGCATCATATGTCACCTCATTTCTGCTTTAAAGTTGATTCGCTCAGAGGTTACCTTGTAGTCGTGACTGTAAGCCAGTATCCAGTTCTCTTGTGTAGGGTGGAAGAGCAGGCTCAGGATATTGAAGTTAATGGGATGCTTTTCAAAGCTTGCTCCTTCATCTGAACTGATGAGAACAGCGCTCTCTACCTCTGGGTCACTAAGCATCATTATCTAAAGTACAGACGGGCAGACAAGGGATATGTCATTAGAGGAGGAGGGGAGACAGAGATCATTTAGCAGCAATTTTTAAGAAAATGTAATTTGATGTCAAGCTTGTAAAAGATCAGACAGAGAGATAAAAGCAGCAGAGAGATGCTGACCTTCTGTTTGTTAGTAGGGCAGACATACAGGTAACTTAAGACTGTCCTTGAGCCCACTTTGTCATTAAGTTTGGTGTAGGTGCTTCCATAGTCACTGGATCTGAACACAAACAAAAAACAGGTTGCATGTTTGAATAAAAAATCCATTAGAGACCTGCCTGAGACCATTTCTGAAGTGCCATACCAGTGGTTTGGCATGTTTTAGCCCATTAACTGCAAATCAGTTATTCCTTACGTGACTGCATCTCCAAAGCACACCATACATTTTCAGATTGATTTTCTCCCATCCAGACAGCCTTTTGCTTTACGGAATGAAAATCAGCTTGCAGAGAGAGAGACTAACTTCATCTTAATGTGTTATTTTGTTTTGTTTTTTTGTAGTTGCTTTTGTAAAAATAGACTTCGTTTCATTCCCGCATGAAGTGTGGTACAGTCTATCCACAGTAAGTTGTCACACCGCAGCTGTCTCATGTAGTGTGTCAGTGTGGCGGAGAGGTGAGCAGCTTAGCCTTGAATAGAGAGATGTCACAAGATTGCACAAGATTGTAAATTGCATGATTGCAATAACATTTCTATTTAAAGTAGAGTATGGAGGATTTTAGTACAGGCCATACAAATTAAATATCATGAATACAACTGGAAATAAGACTGACATATCCTTACTCTTCAACTTCAATCAATATTGACTATCCTGCATGCATAGTAACAACAGCAACTTCTGTGTTGGCCATTAATCCTGCAGTGAGATGCAGAAAACCAAAGGAGCAGATAATACTGTGGCTGACTTGCAGTTTCGGGATTTAAGAATCCAACATTTCTTGGGGGAAAGAAATGCTCACAGGTGTTGGGGTGTGGTTTTGAGTGTGCCTGTGAGTTGTTCCCCCTTCTTGTTTACAGTATGTCACCATGTTCTGTAGTTTATTTTCTTCCAGTTCTAAGTTCCATAAGGGGGCTGAAAATGTGGAGATTGATGGCCCTCCTTTAAAATGGCACCTGAGGGTGCCGGATTTACTGTTTGGCGCCCAACCGGACAATGTCTTTGTGTACCTTAACAGGCGCTCTGAGCTTATGAGTGATGACCACTGTAACATGTATATAATGTAAACCAGTGGCCCCCAACCCCCGGGCCATGGACCGGTACCGGTCCATGGGTCATTTGGTACTGGGCTGCACAGACAGAAAAAATAATTGACATTACTTCCGTTTTATTTGTTTCAGAATCTGAAAGATGTTTTATTTTGAAAAATGACCCAATTCACTGTTACATCCAGGGCGGCACGGTGGCGCAGTGGGTAGCGCTGTCGTCTCACAACACGGCGGACCCGGGTTCGAGTCCCGCTCTGTGCGGAGTTCCCATGCTCTCCCCATGTCTGCGTGGGTTCTCTTCGGGTTCTCCGGCTTCCTCCCACCTCCAAAAGCATGTGCTTTAGGTTGATTGGCCGGTCCCAAATTGACCGTGGGAGTGAATGTGTGTGTGAGTGGTTGTTTGTCTCTGTGTGGCTCTGCGGTACACTGGCGTCGTGCCCGGAGTGTCCCCTGCCTCACGCCCTGAGACTGCCGGGATAGGCACCGGCTCCCCCGCGACCCGCGTCAGCGGACTAAGCGGGTTAAGATAATGACTGACTGACTGTTACATCCGTCTACGTCAGTGGTCCCCAACCACCGAGTCGTGACCTGGTCTCGGGACATTAGATACCGGGCGGCACAAAACCTTTGACTTTTTCTTATTGATTACCGGTCTAAAGATGTTTTATTTTGAAAAGTGACGTCTGTGCGGAATCCATGCATCTGTCCCGCTTGACAGGTCTCGGTCACGTGACAGGTTACCCCTAAATTAAGCGCACACAACTGCGCGAGTGTTGTGGATTAAAATCAAGGCAGATTATCCTGAGATCGCCCAAAAAGTATCAAAAACCCTGCTTCTGTTTCCAACCTCATGTTTTTTGTGAAGCAAGATATTCTGCAATGACCTTAAAGAAAACCAAACTGGGGAGTAGACTGGACGTCCGGAACACACTTCAGGTGTCATTGTCTCCGGTTACCCCTAGATCAGCGGTCCCTAACCACTAATTCTCATTATTGTAATTATTATTATTTGATTGACTTGATCACCCTTTTATTGGAAATGATCAGTATTTCTCCTACGTTGAATGCACTGATTGTAAGTCGCTATATTTCAAAATAAACCTCATAAGTGCAGTCACTTCAATTGAGTTTTTAATATAATTATTTATGATAATTATTTCGTTTACAGAGATGCTGATTTTCAATTTATGAAAAAAAAGGCTATTTATTGTCTGTTGATGTCTGCATTTTACATAAAACCACTGCGGATGATTTATCATTAGACTACAGCTGTCCTGGCGTCATTAACAATTATCGAGTAGATGAAGGCCGGTCCGTGAAAATATTGTCTTTGATGAAACGGGTCCGTGGAGCAAAAAAAGGTTGGGGACCGCTGCTGTAAACGGTCTTTAAAACCTGTAGTCTTAGCTCACTACAAAGGAGGGAAATACTTTTTATTCCTATTTCTTCTTCTTGAATGTATTTATTTATATTTTTTATGGAATTACATCAGCTATATGAATGTCATTTCATTTACTCTGACTGACTCTAGGTACATTTGCTTGTTTTTGTATTTTTTTGGCCACCCTGATACTATTATAATAGATGAATAAATAAATCAACCTCGTTTAGACTGCAATTACTGCGGCACTGGTCATCTTTGGGATTTAGGAAACAGCAGAATTCTTCTTTTATAATGCCACAGTATGGTAGGATTTACACAAGACTGGGCAACACATCAACTAAATTGTTTAGAAGAGAAGCAAAGGACTAAGAGATCTCTGGGCAAACATTGGAGGCCAAGGGCTGGGTATTATGCACATATTTAGATTTAATTCACTTTACTTTTTGGCCCACGTCTGGTTAAATGCACATTCACTCAAATTTTGTTGACCCTTTAAGTTCTGTCATGGGGTTGCTAAGCACCAAATCTAATCAGTAATTTGGGAACACCTTCTGCTTGTTTGTGCATACAGACATAAATGCAAATTCATGTAAGTGACAAAACATATTGTTCACAACAGAAAACATGCAAATATAGAATGCATGTAAGCAGCAGGGGAAAAACATATAATGAAGGACAAAGAACAAGTGAAGTTGAAGCAGCAGTCACAGCAAATAAACACCTCAAAGATTGACCATGGCTGCCTGCTGGGTTGGGGGGGGGGGTGATACAGTATAGGATGTTTCACAGTTTAAAAAGCACAAACTGGTGGCAATAACACAGCAAGAAATGGAGTCGTTCCCCAACAAAAAGTAAAGCACTGCTGATCAGTATAAATGGTTTACGTGGTATACAGATAATCCAGATTTGAAAGAATTACATATTGAAATATTTATATGAAACTACCACAGGTTGCCTTTAGCATTTTGCAAAGTTCTGAAAAATCAAACACTGTCATTGTGCAATAATGCATTAGCATCACAAGAGCTACAATCCAGAAACCCCTCTCGGTAACTACATTAAAGGATTTTCTTTTAAAGCAATGACATGGTGGTGTGGAGAGGAGCATAATGCAAATGATGAGTGCCAAAAAGGTTAGCATACCTTCCTACCATTTCGCAACAATGTCGCTCTGACAAGAAAATAGTGCAGATTATAAATTCTCTTTATACAGACATTGTCAAGCAAGTCTCAGTTCTTTGAAGCCTTAGTTTCATGCAACAATGACATTGAAGGAAGCCATCATGATGCACGAATCAGATAATGTTCAGCATCAATGTGAGGAAATGCAGGAAAAAAAGCAACTGCAGTATTTGCATTTAAAGGACAACATTCATTCCTTGAGAACAGCAACATCTTGAGTTAAGAGTACTTAATTTTATGCAGTAATAATGTAGTACACGATTTATATTTAAACCTTTCATGCTAGTGGATGTTTGTTAATTGTACACAGAGTATATATTTAAGCAGAGCAGTGGTAAAATGCCTCCTTTAACTCAATTAGTGGTAGCCCTTTTGTTTCACTGGTGGAGAACACACACACACAGACAAATGTTAAAAAAGTAATTCTAAATTCAACAGGCCAACAAAAAAAATAAAAAAACTGAACAAGATTTAAACTAAATAAATTAGAAGAAGTGGCCAAAACCTGTTGACCTTTATATCATAAATGAGCCTGGTTCCAATACAGCAACATAGGCAATAAAAAAGACCTGCTATGACAGAATATTCTGTATGCATCCCATTAGGCTGGATGTGTTCCTCACCCAAGTCTTCATATTCCTGTTCGCCACAAACGGAAAACCGCACTTTCAGTTCTACCTGAGTGCCTCCAAATGTAATTTCTTTGTATAATTGGATAGATACCCAGTGTCTGCTATCATTGTCTGCACGTTAATCGGAATTGTCTTATTCGCTGTTGACATTGTTTTCAAAGGCTTACCCCAAAACCCATTTGTATATGTGCTTGAGAAATCCTTTAAGTTGCTTTTGTTTTTGATTGTGGGAATGAAAGAAAGCCACTTCAATAATCTAATTACTGCACAGAGGGGTTTCTTTTTGCAGGAAGTGCCACATTCTCACAACCCAAATGAACTTAATGTGTATTTAGATTTGGGGTCTGCAAGTACTGGGCTGTGAAATCAACCACAAACATATGAAAATGAACATTCAGAAGCTCTCGCCAAATTAATATCACTCATATCAATTAATACTTTCCCTAATATATGTACCCAATAACTGTCATGTAAAAAAACTGTTATGTCCTGTTCAATCAGGCACATCCACCTCTTCAAACTCATATTAGTCTCCATTCACTCAGAATGAAGGTGCAGCTAGGAGTAATTCAGGGGAGCTTCTGGCTAAAAACGAATGACATGACCAAAGTTTTCAGGACATTTTTACTGAAGACAACACCAAACAAAAATAAGAATCTGTCTGCGAGTCACCCATTCATCAGCACATTGCATTTTGCCACTAACAGAGGCCTGCAGTATTAGTCATAAATCATTTATCATGTTAACTCAGGAATCATTTACTCTTGTTTCATATCATAATTTTGGCTTTTGTAAAAGCCACACTAATAGCCATTGTGCATCCCCTCAGGTACAATCTAATTTAGTTGTGGTGCCACCGTTAAGCAGACATCTTGATGATGGAAGACCTCCTGCACACAATATGGAATTTGAAAACGTGTGTCAAGTCGGGTGTAAATCTTAGTTGTGCCTCTGGTGAAACAGATATTAATTTGAGGCTCCATGCTTGGCGGACTGATGTTCTCTTTTCATGTGTATTTTACAGTGAAATGAGTTCTCTGCAGGATGTGGGAGAGGTGAGAAAAAAGGCACATTGGAGACTCCGTATGATATAATCCTTAATGAATTCCATTCTTATTTATGACCTGACAGGCCATTGTAACTCACCTCTCAATACATACTGAACAGAATTACTACAGCTATACTGTAGCAATTGCATGTCAATTGCCTTTGAAAAAAAAGGTTGTGGATGACAATCAATCAAAAACTCCATCAGAAAGTTTCTAGGTCAGAAGAAAAGGGCCACAGGTCCAAACAAAACAAAGAATCCCTCAGACAAGTTTTCCTGTTTATCCATCAAAAGATGTCTTTGCTATTGATGAGCAGAAAATAGTTTGGGCCTTTTCTTAGAAATGGTTGCAGTCTTACTTATTTTATTTATGGGACTGCAGAAGGCAAAAAGAAGGATGCTCAACTACCTCACTCTGCTTCATTAAAACATACTTTATACCGGCTTCCAGTGTAACTTGATTGTTCATATCCTAGCAACAGAGAACACCATAAATCACACTCACAGTATATTGCATTCTCTGTGAATATATTACTCTTATTGTGGTTAGGTTTGTGCTTTAGAATTTCATAAAATTCTTAAAATAATGTTATAGTTTCTCTATGACCCTGATTCAAACATATTGGTCTCCTCATAGAGCATAAGTTAGAGTCTGATTAGTCCATGAACATTACAATAAATACAAACAATCTATTTATTATTTTACCTCAATAATTTCATAGATTTCTGTAGATATATGTTTTTTTCTGAGTATGATGCAGTAAGATTTTGGAGCAACAAAAGACTGAGAAAGACTTTTCACAAAATTACAGTAGAGAACATTCTAACAACTTAACAAGTTAATTTCTCAGAACGATCTGACATATGCTAGGATGAAGGATATACTACACTGGCTCAAAAACATTTTTGTATACTACACTACAATTTAATCTAGTATGTGAAAAAGATTGTTTTCATGTTTTACACATCTTTTGTGAATCAGAGTAGTATTAGGACATCAAACAAAAAAACAGCAATTACTAATGACAACCTTACCTCCATAGTGAACTCTCAGTAACAGCCCCCAGGTTGAAGTCATAAAGCTTTGTCAAGATCAGAATCACCTGCAACAGCAACAGAAAAATTATTATTACTGTACACATCTTATGTCTCCATTGTCTGCCTGCTCCTAATCATGTTGAGTAAATACAACATGACTGCTACATCTCTTTTAATAATGAATATCTGAATCATACCGTACATTATCTCAATCACAACTGATCCTCATGCTGTCAAGAGATGTCAGTTAGCTGGTGACAGGATCTAAAAAAATCCATGTGGGCTGTCAGAGTTGACTCTGCATCTCATGTGAAATAAAAACTATATGACAGCAGAATCTGAATTTTCACTGAACAATAAAAACAGATGCATTCAGGTGGCTGCACTGCACCGTTTCCTATAATTCCGTAACTTTTGTCTTTCTTTTTGCTTTAAAACAGTGAAGCAGTTTAGCCGTGAAAGTGCCAAAATATGATCATAAATGTTGATGGAAGATGTTGTGTCACTTATTTTACTGCTTGGAAGAATTCAGTTCCTGCATGGACTAAATGCTTTTGCATGCTCTCTGAGGATAGTTGGACAATGCATTTCTGGGCAAACAAAAATGTAGCCCATAAAAGCCTGCCAAGACACGAAGGGCAGAGTGAAATGGTGTGCAAATGAATTATTGTCACTCCAATGGCATTATAAATGACTTCCCATGGGGATGCTCATAACTCAGAATAGAAAAGGGGGGTTGGGGTAGAGAGTTTAGGGCAGCGCATTGAAGGAGGGGCAGTGGATAATAATAAACAAGGAGCAGAAACATGGTAAAACATGACAAAAAAAAATGCAAAGCCTGGAAGATAGGTCAAAAGCTCAATTACTGTGAGTTTAAACGTATTAACCTTATGGGACCCGTGGAGCGAGTCATTAAACTGAGAAAACCACACAAGACTCGCAGGAACAAAGACATGCTTCTAAGTCTGCTTTGAAAATGTTAAAAACCCAATTGACCCACAATTTAGCCATCAAATAGCCACCGTGCATGACTGGGACTATCTGCATTACAGGTTAATTAACCAATCACACTGAGAGATAAGCATTTGCATAACTAAATGCACCATGTCTGCAAGGTCCAACACTGGAGTCTGAATCAATTTGGAGTACAGACTTCGTTAAATGGCTGTGATGTTTGCCCTAATTGTCTGCTTTGAAAAACAGATAGGAGAGAAAAAGTAAAACTGAGGATTGTTTTTCTCCTCAGTTCTCTTTTGCTAACAACAATGGCTTGGTGTCATGAGACATTATACCGTAAATACTGCCGCGTAAATTGAATCTGGAATTGATTTTATCTGTGTCAAACTGGAGGCAGTTCATTCCAAACTGAGGGGATTCAAATATCCAGCGCTGCAAATTAATTGACTGAATAAATGAATAAATGTTACAATTTTAAGGGTCTCAATCACTTGCACCATTTTGCACATGGTTCCAATTTAATTAAATGTTCACAGATTTATTTGGGGACATTAAGCAGCACCTAAAAATAGCCCAAAATAGTAAAACTTGATAATAAAAAAAAGTCTCTTAGCATTTGGGCTATCATTGCCATAAGGAACAGTGTCTTTCTTTACTGTCCTCAATGAGTGCAATTGGCTCATTAACAAAAGTTGACCAAATTAATTGGGTCAGTGAAGATCTACCTCGGGGACCAACAGGCTAGAGAGCCACATGACTGTTTGGATGATTTGTCCCTAAGTGGATACATCAAGAGTACATCACTGGAGACAGGATGTTCGCATGTCTTTAACATTATTGATATGTTGTGCATCTGTGGCTTGAGTCAATATAGTGCAGCGGCTACACATGCAAATGCTGAGACAATGAGGGAGAGTCCATGACTTGCAAAGCCGATGAGAGTCTTACAATGAGAGCCGGACAAAAATGAAGTTGCATTAAACTAGTTTATGGTGCAGCCTTGCATTTATGTAAATACAGGGAACAAACAAACACAAAATAGCTTCCAGAATTATTTTAGCCTTCTAGGTAAATACAATTTTCCATGCATATCATCGCTCACTTGCATACATGAAATTAAGTAAGGACCCTGGAAGGCCAAAAGCAGTGCATTTATTCATGTTTATGTTTTATTGATGTGAGCAAAGAGCTGTGCCCCAGGAAAGTCAACCAATCATTTTTCAGATTGGCTCTCACCCTCAGAGGACTTGGGTTTAGTCATCCTTTTATCCTAACATTCTATTCTAGAAGCTTTATTTCCCTTCTTTGCTCCCCCTGTTCGTATTCTACTTCCTCAAAGCTTCTTCTCTTTCTTGCATCCGTTATTTTTGAATCTGTTTTTGTTTTAATTACTTCTTTTATTTGAAAAACACATTCTCCCAGTGTTTTCTTTTGCTGTTTGGGCATGGAGGAGATTTGAAATAACATTTTAAAAAAAAAGATATGACAGCCATGCAATGGTTTTGACTAATTTGATGGCAACAAATGATTCACCACTGTAAGTCCCTTCTGATATATTGTATCAGCTCATCCTTAAACAGATTCACACAGACCTGCAGGAGCGTTTAAGCATGCAGCGTTTGCATGTACCGCACCTCCACAGAAAGAGACTGCTGGACCAAATCAAATCTTTAGAAGTTTCATATCTGTCTGTATTTTTTTTTTTTTTTTTTTGTTAAAGAGAAACGCATTTTAGAGAGCTTTAGTGGGACGTGAGAGGCATCTCAACCTCCTGTTGGTGGGCAGAAGATTTTCTATACGACTTGCAGTATAGGTATGAATCATCTCTACGCACTGCAATTTGGCTATTAATAAAATGGAGTGGAGTGCATATAGGCAAGACTTTATTGTGCTTTGCAACACAACGCTTCAAATGGAACCTGTTGCTTATTAAGGCAAAAGTAAAATATCATTAAGATGGCACTCCCTCAGACATTATTTCTTTTTAATTGGGTAGTGGGAAAAAAAAGCTTCTTTCTCCAAAGATCACACCTCCAGATTGTTGTTTCTCTCCTTCTCAGGAGAAACATGCCATGGGAAGAAGGAGAAATCTTCAGATATGTGAGAAATGTAGCCGCTTTCATGTAGATCTGATTTTGTTTTTAAAACTAACTGGAGGGTACAACTGAAGTATCTAAATTAATTTCCAAGGGACCCCCAAAGTTGATAACAGTGAATGATGTAAGGCTCTTTGTAATAACACAGCAAACGATTCGCGCTAGGAAAGGCACTGGCACACTGTCTGTTTCTGTTGTTTTTATTTTCCTGCCTTTGCATCCCGTGACTAGTTTGCCTTTCCAATGACGCACATTTACATTCTCATGAATACACATAAGATTTCATATATTGCACCATAGGGTAAACACATCCAAAGAAACCGCTCCCTGGAGTCGCTCAAGTCTATTTACCCACCACATCAAAATGACTGACAAATCACTGGAATGTGTCAACAATACAGGCACACAATTTCTGAAAAATGAGCATTCACGGGCAGATTTTTTTTTTTACTGTGCAATGCTTCTTTTCTATATCTGTCTGGAGGTCACTTTTTGTGGGTTCGTCAGATTTGATGAACAGACCAAATATGGATTTTAAATAAACAATCTGAAAAACCTGCGATGGCACATGTTATCTATGCAGAGCTGGTGTAGGTTTTTGTGCACTTTGAATGTTTTATATCATATGTCACATAAAAATATCACCATTTATAATAGTAATATCCATAATAAATCAAGTTATAGTTTACTGTAGAAATGCTTTAACCCTTAGTGACCAAGATATTTTAGCATCTAAAATGAGAGGGGTCATTTATATATATCATATCAGAATACATTTTTGTTTTCAGTGTTTGTATTTATCTTATCTATACTACTACTCCTTCTTCTTTATCTGCAACATATAGTATATTCTAGAATGCTCTAACATATAATGTCAAACATAATGTATGATCACCATCGACCAATGTCAACTCATCTCCATCAACTGCAGCTGTTTTCATTGTCACATGGGAATTAGAATCAGCCTCAAGGATTCTGCAGCAGTAAATCTTGTTATTCTAGGTTTGTTAGCCATGGCTCAATGCAGCACATAGCAATGCAGTGATTAGTAGTGGAAAATTAGTATAAAATCAAAGGCTTTAATGTAAAAAAATACAAAAAAACAAAAAAAAAATCTGGGGTCATAAGCGAACATGAACAAGATACAATTTGAAGTGTTATGTTTAGGACACTGGTTCTTAACCTGTGATCACGCTACATCAATTGGCATACCTTTGCTATAGAGGATTTTGTGCACTAAGTAGTCGATTTATGGCTGTTGTGATGGTATGTTGTCTGATTTCTTTCGTAATATTTTAATCCATAGTAACTATGTTGAGCAAATAAAGAAAGTGGTCGGATGAATATGTGCAACATCAAAATGTTCAAAGCAAAGTGGTCGGATGAATATGTGCAACATGGATTTACATGTATAACAGTATGTGATGGAAGTCAGCGTCCTATCTGAATGATCTGCAATGCCAAGTTGAGCAATTCTGGTCACGCATCGGCAAAAATAAAGGAACACTTCCCTAAGCTGCATGGAAAAGAAAAGAAACAGACTTTGCAGTGAAAATGGCATAAGAGTAGCACTTGCCAAGGTGAAGCCACGCATATTTGAACTGGTCTCTCAAAAGCAACAGCAGAAGTCACACTGATTTGCAGGTAGGTAATTTCATGTGAGTTCATGCACTGTCTTGGTTTTGTTCTTTGAAAAAGGTGATATTAATGCTCAGTTCATTAGATGCACCATTAAAACATAAACTTATGTCTTAAATTTGAAAAAAAAAATTTTACTCAAGAAGGGTTCAGTGAGTGAGCATATGAAACTGGCGGGGTTTGGTCCCTGCAACAAGGTTAATAACCACTGGCTTAGGATATGTTACTGAGCTTTACAGTGAATTTCAGGTCTTGGTTTTCCTTTAATCTAACTTAAATGCTTATATCCAATTCTCTTATAGCATCATTTCTGTTCACAGCATGCATTGATTTAGAATATATGAGCTACGAAATTCTACTGTACCAACTGCACACCAACAAAGTTAGGGATATAGTGGAGCACTAAGCCCTTAAGATATAATTGGAAACCAAATATCGAGCGAAAGGGGAAAAAATAATATGATGGAAAGAAAAAGGCCTCTTAATGAAAGAAAATGTTGCTGTTACACTCTTGCATGTGTAATTGATCAATTAGTTTCTAACACATTGGCTATATTAATTCAAAAAGGAGTGATACACTAATATTGATATGCACATTGCGAATCCCTTCAGGGGTCGCCACAGCGAATCAGTTGCCTCCATCGAACCCTGTCTTCTGCATCCTCTACTCTCACACCAACTACCTTCATGTCCTCTTTCACTACATCCATAAACCTCCTCATTGGTCTTCCTCTAGGCCTCCTGCCTGGCAGTTCAAAACTCAGCGTACTCCTACCAATGTATTCACTATCTCTCCTCTGGACATGTCCAAGCCATCTCAGTCTGGCCTCTGACTTTATCTCCAAAACCTACATGTGCTGTCCCTCTGATGCAATCATTCCTGATCCTATCCATCCTGGTCACTCCCAAAGAGAACCTCAGCATCTTCATCTCTGCTACCTCCAGCTCTGTCTCCTGTCTTTTCCTCAGTGACACTGTCTGTAGACCAAACAGCATCGCTGGTCTCACCACAGTTTTGTACACTTTTCATTTTAGCTTAACTCCTCTATCACACATCAAACCTGACACTTTTTCTCCACCCGTTCCATCCTGCCTGTACACGCTTCATCACCTCTTTTCCACACTCTCCATTGCTCTGGACTGTTGACCCTAAGTACTTAAATCCTCCACCTTCTTGATCTCTTCTCCCTGTAACCTCACTCTTCCACTTGGGTCCATCTCATGTAATATGTCTTACTGCGGCTAACCTTCATTACTCTCCTTTCCAAGACAAACCTCCACCTCTCTAGCTTCTCCTCCACCTGTTCCCTGCTCTCACTACAGATCACAATGTCATCTGCAAACATCATAGTCCATGGAGATTCCTGTCTAACCTCATCTGTCAGCCTATCCATCACCATAGCGAACAAAAAGGGGCTCAGAACTGATCTTTGATGCAGTCCCACCTCCACCTTGAACTCCCCTGTTACACCTACAGCACACCTCACACCTTCTCTGACACTCCAGACTTCCTCATACAGTACCGCAGTTCTTCTCTGGGCACCCAGTCATAAGTCATTCTCCAGATCTACAAAAACACAATGCAGCTCCCTCTGGCCTTCTCTGTACTTCTCTATCAACATCCTCAAAGCAAATACTGCATCTATAGTACTCTTTTTTGGCATGAAACCATACTGCTCACTTCTGCCCTTAGTCTAGCTTCCACTACTCTTTGCCATAACTTCAATGTATGGCTCATTAGCTTAATTCCTCTGTAGTTGCTGCAACTCTGCACATCTCCCTTGTTCTTAAAAATGGACACCAGCACACTTCTCCTCCATTCCTCAGGCATCTTCTCACTATCTAAGATCCTGTTGAACAACCCAGTCAGAAACTCTACTGCCACCTCTCCTAGACACTTCCATACCTCCAAAGGTATGTCATCAGGACCAAGTGCCTTTCCACTCTTCATCCTCTTCAATGTCCTCCTCACTTCATCCTGACTAATCTTTGCTACTTCCTGGTCCACAACAGCCACCTCTTCTAGTCTTCATTCTCTCTCATTTTCCTCGTTCATCAACTCTTCAAAGTACTCTTTCCATCTTCCCATCACACTATTGGGAACTGTCAATACACTTCCATCCCTATCCTTAATCACCCTAACCTGCTGCACGTCCTTCCCATCTCTGTCTCTCTGTCTTGCCAATCTGTATAGATCAGTCTCTCCCTCCTTACTGTCTAACCTAGCATACAAGTAATCATAAGCCCCTTGTTTGGCCTTTGTTACCTCTACTTTTGCCTTACGCTGCATCTCTCTGTACTCCTGTCTACTCTCCTCAGTCCTCTCAGTGTCCCACTTCTTATTAGCTAACCTCTTTCTCTGTATATACTCCTGTACCACCTCATTCTACCACCAAGTCTCCTTAACTACTTTCTTCCCAGATGACACACCAAGTACTCTCCTACTCTCCCTGATCACATTAGCTGTAGTTGTCCAGTCATCTGGAAGCATCTCATGACCATCCAGAGCCTGTCTTATCTCCCTAAAAGTCATGCAACACTCTTCCTTTTTCAGCTTCCAACATTTCATCCTCTGCTCTGCCTTTGCCCTCTTCATCTTCCTCACAACCAGAGTCATCCTACACACCACCATCCTATGCTGTTGGGATACGCTCTCACCTACCACTACTTTGCAGTCACTGTTCTCCTTCAGATTACACAGTTTACACAAGATGTAGTCTACATGTGTGCTCCTACCTCCACTCTTATAGGTCACCCTATGTTCCTGCCTCTTCTGGAAGAAAGTATTCACTATAGCCATTTCCATCCTTTTTGCAAAGTGAACTACCATCTGTCCTTCTGCATTCATCTCCTGGATACCAAACCTGCCCATTACCTCCTCATCACCTGTTTCCTGCACCAACATGTCCATTGAAATCTGCACCAATGACACCTCTCTTACTTCTAGGTATGCTCTGCATCACTTCATCAAAGTCCAACTAGAATTTCTCCTCCTCCAGCTCACATACTGCCTGTGGAGCATACCAACTAACAACATTGAACATCACACCTTCGATTTCTAGCTTCAGACTCATCACTCTATCTGACACTCTTTTTACCTCCAGGACATTCCTAACAAACTCCTCATTCAAAATAACCCCTACTCCATTTTTCTTCCCATGATAGAACTTGAACCCTGCTCCTAAACTTCTAACCTTGCTACCTTTTCACCTGGTCTCCTGGACACACAGTATGTCTACCTTCCTCCTCTGCATCATGTCAACCAACTCTCTACCTTTTCCTGTCATACTTCAAACATTCAACGTTCCTACACTCAGTCTTATACTCTTGGCGTACCTCTTTTCTCTCTTCTCGCCTACATTTTCATCCTCTCCCTCTACCAACAGTAGTCCAATTTTCACTGGCACCCTGTAGGTGAATAGCACCGATGGAGGTTGTTGTGGGCCTGGGCCTCGATCGATCCGTTATGGAAGTCATAGGATTGATATGCACATTGCGAATAAAATGTATTTACTTGTTGCGGATTCCTAAATATCTGTATCAACATAGGCCTATATAGCCAGGTTATACCTCAGACTTTGGATAAAACAATGAAAGAGATCCCAAAACAGGGTGTAAATTCAGTAAGTATAAACACTCTGTGGACATTAGATATTACAGTAAATATGTGCTGTATGTATAATCTCTCTCAGGACACATTGTTAAGCTCAATAAGGTCAGGCAAAATTTTACCTTAAGGCACAGACCTTAAGGTAGATTTACGGTCTGTGCCTTAAGGTAAAAATTTACCTTAAGTAGATTTTTTACCTTAAGGTCTGTGCCTGAAGGTAAATTTAAGGCACAGACCTTAAGACCTCACCAGTTTTGTGAGATGAACGGACTCAATGCTACCACAGTCTTTTAAATGTGTATAACATTAAGCCTTGAAATAAAGTAAATGATTGAGTTAAATAAAATATTCACCACATGTGCAGCTATCATGAGGAGGGAAATTAATTATCAAGAATACATCTGTTTCTGGTACCAAGCTGTTTATTCCTGTTTAACATTCAAAATGGGTTCTATCACTCACATTTGGACCTAGTATTGCATGGCCTTTCAAAAGATATGAGCTTTTTGGTATGCCCATGTTGGCATCAATATTTAGTATTATGAAGACACTGATGATGACAGTATACTCTACAATTATTACAACATTAAATAAGCTGCCACTAAATCATTAAAGAAAATGTGCGAGAGCCAAAAATTTCTGACAGACCAGGTTACAGATCAGCTTTTCAATACATTTTCACATATGTCATGACATGTAATTGGGCTTGTGCTAGCCATTCGCCACGTCGCCATAGTCGTGTAAATTCCAGATTGGCCACAAGGTTTTTAGCCTGTGTAGCCACAGTGGCGTTCTTATTTTTAGGAAAAAAAGGCTAAAACGTACAACTTTTTTGGACTCGCGATAATCCCCGAGCGATAACGGTCTTTTCCTCTCGCTAGCGCTACGATTTCCGTCAGTGCATGCCGACGGAAATAGCGGCCGACGGAAATAGCTGAAGCATGCCGACGGAAATAGCCGAAGTGACCCGAACGCTCCCGATCATTAAATATGCACTCAAGTCCTGACCTCCTCTCGTCCAATGAAAAACAAAAAGATTCTATTTTTACATGCTAAACCCGCGAATTGGTGTACGACAAGACTAGGATGATCGATCGAAAGAAAATGAGAATAGAGTGTTTCATAGTCAGTTTTGTGTAAAATCTAATTGAACAACAAATGGTGAATGCTGAGAGGGGGTAGGAGTGGTGACAGGCCGATCAGAAGGTAAATGAAAGATATTATCAATACTTTTTTGTAGTCTTAGACTTTTGATCCCTATGACCGGCAGGAATAACCAGCGAGGCATGTAAATGTGTATTCACCTTGCTTGCTATTTTATATGCCTTTTTAAATTGAAATGAAAAGTCATGTTATCGAATTTAAAAAAAAAAAACTAAACTATGGTATACCAATGGTGTTGGTGGTGGTCAAAGTTAAAATGTCTTCTTGTCCAAGTAAAACTTAGAAGTAAACATTGAGTAATATTTTGTGTGACTGTATCTTCACATAGTGAATGCAAGTTTTCAGTTGTTGAATCTCACATTTATACCTGCATAAAGTAGGATTGAAATAAAGATAGTTAATCTTGAACTGTTGACTTTAGTGTATTTTTGTAGGTAAACTGAACAGAAGATTTTGCCCTCAGAATGCAACAGAATGCAGGAAAACAACCCCAATTTTCTAAAAAATTTTAGTGATACACTTCCACACGAGCGTTGGTCATCCGCGCGCTGCGCCATTGTCTTGGACACAGAGTGTGGCTTTTTGTGACTTGCTCAATTCTTTTACAAGGAGCCATAGTGACTTAGTCATATTAGCTCCTAGTGCAAGCCCAGTGTAATAATCTCGAAAAACAGGTGAGTAACATTCCGCTTTCAATACCAGAAGCAGAAATGCAGTCTGAATGAGGAAGCAGGGTGACAAGCATCGAACATAGTAGGAAGAGACAAGTCTGCCTCATAATGCAAATCCATAGAGGCCACCTAATGCATCCTGGCCATTTTCAGACACCAAAAACTGGCATATCGGTGTGAGAAGAGCAAGCTGGGACATTGCTCACTCAACTACACTGTGCATTACTGGCTTATTCATGCAGATGAGATCCTGAGGACACAAAAATAAAAGTAGTTTCATTTGTTGTTCAGCTCATTACATCCTCAACTTCATTAAAAGAAGGAAGATAGAAGCCAGGAACAAGAGAGTCACTTGAGCGATTTGACAAATACTGCATTTTCTTTAAGTCAACTCGCTAATTAGGATCCCAGATTTCCTTCCCACACCAACTGATGATTACTTTTAATTTTCATTTTTAGTGGTATGAAAAAGATCAGCAGCCAAGCACAAGAGAAACATGTTTTGTGTCCCTTGCTGTGCCAAATGTGATTTGAAAAAATGTACCATTAGAAAATAATCTAGGAATCAAAATGAGCTCGAAACTTGCCACAATGCATCCAACTCTGCAGGTAGGAACAAGAACTTTTTTCCCCTCATAAGATTACATTAATATATTCATGCATTCATTAGAAATTATCTGCTGCAAACACCTGCAGAGAACAGAAATACAGTATTGGTTGCAAATTTGCATAAAATTCTTTAAGGCTTGACAGTAGTGAGGGCAAAATCAAGAAATGGCTGGGGGAATGAAAACAACATCTTGATTGTGGCTCTGTGAGGCTGTCTGCAAAGTAGAGCACTTAGCAGTAAAGACAAACTGCTTTTAAGAGAAATGATTCAGTTGGAGAGACTTTACCCCGTCCTCTTCTTATTTGCAGGCCAAATTGATTGTTTGTTCTTTTATGGGTGAAAACGTACTGAAGGGATGCTGCTTTTATCAGGAACACCTCAGTGAAATAATGTCGCTTGTGCATTAACCTGCCGTCCGCATGTTTGCTCATCCTCCACACTCTGGTCATATAGTACGAATGCTCTGAGCTTTGGAGGTTTCAGTAGTCAATCTGGTCCTCCTTGAATATGTGCATGGGGAGTGTTAATAAAATTGGCTTACAGGATTCATTTCAAATAAAGGCTCTATTGTGAGATGTTTTTGTGGACATGTTATGTGTTTTGATGATGATAATGTCATGGCCTGTTGCACATGTGTCATGACATGTAATGTTGTTTGCACAAAAGATAGAAAACAAGAAATGGTGCACTGAAGGACAAATCTGAGGGAGATTTTTGAAGTCATTTAAATGTTTTGATACATCCGACAAGGTTTTTAGTCACATCCCGTGCAATTTCAAATTAATTTGATGCATTATAAACAGTGTGAAGAACCAGAAATACAACATTAGCATTTTACCTTTGCTGATTTTCTTGTTTTGTTCTTTTCTATTCTTTTTTTCTTACATTTAGTGTTCAAAAGTTAAAGGTACAGTAACTGGACTGCTTTCACTTTCAGTCTGAAATACTGTATTCCCTGAGCTATGGAATTAAACAGACATTAGAAATAAAACCGGGTGAAATATGATAATACACAAACTGGTTTTGGTCATTTTTAACACCAGCATGTTGGAGAACTTTGAACAGTGTAACACCATTCAGACAGTTCTTCCAATCTCTTCTGTTCCTTCACTGCTTTGGCTCCTAATGGCTAGCCTCCTGCCTGCAGGGGTCTGAGCTTGAGCCAAAGGCAGCAGTGTGTCCAAATTGAGATTTTGGACGAGAAAAATCCTCCATCTAAAATTGCCTCCATCGCCGTCAAAAGTGCTGGGAGAATCAGAGATCCTGGGTTACTTGAGTCTGTTATCACTCATTTGCATTTCACATTATGTGTAGAAGAGAAACCTGGTGAACTCTTTAATGATTTATTTATCATGTCTCCTCCAAATTATAGTCATCTATTGAGCTTCTGTATTCTGCTTCACCGCTTGACACTGACAGACGTCACTTCAGTGGGAACTTCTTTTTAGAAACAAAGCGCAATGGTCTTGGGCTGAACTCAGGTCACGGTCAAGAAAAGAGTGAACACAAGTGTTGCCAGATAGGGTGATTTTTATGCAGGCT
Source organism: Antennarius maculatus (assembly GCA_013358685.1). Taxonomy (NCBI): domain Eukaryota; kingdom Metazoa; phylum Chordata; class Actinopteri; order Lophiiformes; family Antennariidae; genus Antennarius; species Antennarius maculatus. Next base: position 13,091,744 of record CM023616.1, on the reverse strand, counting down.
GGGTTAGTAAATTTGTTTTGATTTATTTTTACGTCATTCAGGCAATTTTTCTGAAACAAACACTGTGGGTACAGGCCAGTGAATCAGCTTTTCTCCCTTTCCAGGTATAATAATTCCAACTGACAGGGCACTGAGCTAGGTGGGCTTAACATGCAATGACTGATATCTGATGACCGACAAAACCAAATGTCAATCCAGTTAATTACAATGAAATGGAAACTTTGTCTACAGAGCCTGTGGCTCTGTGATAAATGTCTTGTAAAAGCTCCCATCTGCTCATCTATTTGATAACCCTTTATGTTTACTTTTTTTTAGATATTTGAATCAATTTAGCAACAACTTTGGATTTATCTCATTATATTGTGCAGAGGAAGAGCAGAGTTTTCTTTTCATTAACAACAATGTTCAGCCTTATCACGTAAGCGTGAGCCATAAAGTCTTCCCTAATTAAGACACCATATAAACGTTTGTTATATTGATAAGAATGACACTGGTGGTGCAGTGGACAGGGTTTCACCCTGACTCCTGCATGTTGATAGGTTTGGACAAAAAACAACAAATAAAAAACCATATTGGTTAAACTTGAGGAAGAAGCCTTGACTGTTAATGGACACATAATTTTCGAATCACTGATGACTCTTTCAATATTTCAAAGGATCAAAGATCAAATCCAAACCATAAAAACCTTATTACGCCTACATCAACATAATTTTGCAAACAGTTTAAAAACAGCGCCACTGAACATTTACAGTAATATTGGAAATTAAACATGTTTTTTGGACAGTTTTTTCTTATGTTGCTTTAGGAAAAATACACTCTGATTTACATTACATTCCTTCAATATATTTTCTGGGTAAAAAATATGATTTTTATAGAGCAAAATTAATAATGGAGGTCATTGTTGATCCTTTGGTTATTCTGCAGAGCTAATTTGATGTTGTATTTACTGAAAAAATCATGGAGCAGCATGGTGGCGCAGTGGGCAGCACTGTCACCTCACAGCAAGAAGGTTCCGAGTTTGATTCCTGTCTGTTTGGGATGACTTTGTCACTGTTGATCTGCAGGTAGTACGCAGTATAGCTGTTACAGAATACCTACAAAAAGTGTGGGGAAACAGTAAGGTATATTTGTCAGGTTAGAGTTAGTTGTGCTCCATTATGTAGTGTACCAGTATTTATTAAAACAGAAAATCATTCAATTCTCATTTTTCCTGAATGCCCTATTATGATTTCATTGTTTTTAATGGTCTTTGTTTTAATCTTTTGTACATTCAAGTAGCAACAAGTATTTATTTATTAGTACCATTTCATATTTATAACATAACTACACCATACACTAAATCACACACTGCCTTTTTTTGTTTGTTTGGGTTTTTTTTTACACGGAAGCTCTTTAATCTTATTTATGAATGATGACATTTATTTTTTAGCTTGTTTACTACTTTATTTGCATATATGGTCATGAAATGTTGTTTACTATAGTATCATCATAAAGCTACTGGTATACTCATTCCACAGATTGGCTGATCTGCATTTGTTGCACCCGGTTTGTTTTTGGTAGTCTAATCATTTGAATGGCTGCAGCAGTCCGTCCCCACCTTCTCACCCTGAAATAAAGAATGCTGTCTTCAGCTTCAGGGACTGAGTGAAATAGTAGTATTGCTGAATACATTGTCTGTACATGTCATTTCAGGTTCCAGGCTTATTTGTTTAAATCCTTGATGCTATGATATATTTACTGATACCAATGTGCCGTGAATTGTGTGCACATTTTTACCTCTACCAACCGTTTAGACGAATAAATTATCAGAATTTCTGGCTAACTGCAATATTTGTGTCCATGTTTATGAGTTAGTTTAAGCAGCTTCTCAGTGTGATGATAAATTAGTTTTATTTGTTAAAGCAAAAAGCGACCAGTCACTTTAAAGGATTTGTTTGAGAAGACCCATCGGGGGAGATTTCAGTGTGTCATTTTGTTTCTGGGAGTTTTCCATTATCGCCATTCACTGCACGGTGTGTGTGTGTGTGTGTGTGTGTGTGTGTGTGTGTGTGTGTGTGTGTGTGTGTGTGTGTGTGTGCGTGCGTGTGTGTGTGTGTGTGTGTGTGTGTGTGGTGCTTTCTATCTCACTAGATAGGAAAAAAACATTTCTTATTCCAACTAATACATTCCCGTCACTGTAAACTGCCAAGTCAAACCATTATTTAAGCCAACTGCCACCTGAACAATTCCAGTCATCTTTAAATCTGATGGTAGCTGCTGTGTTGCTGTAGGGCAGAGTGAGTCTCACTGCATGTTAGCAAACCCAGTTCACTTGTTAGACTGATGAAACTAAAGAACTGAACAAAATCAGCCGCGACCTTTGGGTGTACAAACTTCTCCTCAGAAAGTACCACAGTTTATATTAACTTTTCTACCTCCATGGTGATTAATAAGGAGATCGTCTCCAATTTGAATTTCAATTTTTTTGATTTTCCAATCAGAGAATGCATTAATTTGTTTTCATAACCAAATCACAGCTATAATATGTGTCTCCCACACTGCGACAGTTATTAAACTAATTAATCACATGCAAAACTGTCAAATATGATACCCGCTTTGTCACTTTGATTAACATTTCACTAAATGTGTGTGTAAGTGCGTGTGACTGTTAAAGATGGAGAGACTGAGAGGAAGCAGAGAAGGATTCAAGCGGTGACAATGTGCTTGAGTATGCAACCGATGCAGGCCTTTACGTTGAGCTCAATATGCACTTTGTGAATCAAAGCTACCCCCCAACTGCTGATGAAGTGCCGAAAGCCAATGTTGATGTGATGCATTATGGTCCCAGAGCACAAATGATTCATGGGGAAAAAAAGGGCACACATGTCATTTGAGGAGTTAAAACTGGGATTTCACTGAATTATTACTACAGAGGGAGGGAAACTTGCATCTTGTGTGTCATAAAGTAAAGCTGTGGCAAAAAAAAGAAAAAACGAAGTGCAACCTTTTTCTCAGTAAACCTTTATAAATTGCCCATCTAGGCTCCTGATCAATTGTTTTTGCTGTAGTAACCAGCAGATGACCACTTACATAGCATGGAGGATTGCTGCAGTTTCTATCAGCATCTCACAGTGGACAGTGAACCCCTAAAGGCTCGAGACGGCCTGGATTAATGAACCAACGAATGGTGCTGACACCCTGAGGGACAAGCAGGTAAAGGACCAAAATGGCTAGAAGAAAAAAAGATTATTTTGATAGATCTCCCTTTTTTTACTGGAATCTTAGAGCTGAAAGTGCAATTGTGTGGAGAATATGAAAGACAAATGTGAGAAGTGAACAGAAAAACAAAAACACATCAGAATATCTCCCTTTGTTATATCTGAACACCCTGATGGAGGCAGCTTTTAAATGCACTTTTCATCATCCTACAACACCCGCAAACTCCGGTCAATCACCTCTGTGAATTGGGAAGCCATTCCATTTGATTTTATGGATCAAGGACTTTCTATGCAACCAGCATGTTAAATGGAATGACTGTCTATCTAATGAACCGGTTTTAAACACAAGTGTACCCCAGGGCCTTGCCTTTTCCTCATTTTTATTATCTATTTATACCGATGAGATTATGTGCGACAATAACTGCCTTGTTCCGACTAAGCATGCGGACAACATGGCCCAAGAGGCCTGTCTGATTCCCAGTCAGTGGCAACAGAAAAAGACAATGTAACAGAGCTGACAGATTGGTTTTGACTCTCGCTACCTCAGACAAAACATAACAAAAAAAATAAAAAATAATAATGAGACTTGGCCAAGAGGAACAGCTGACCTCATCAATGTCCAGCTACTCCCAGAGCATGTCTTTCATAGCAGGCCAGTGGAGATGGATGGACCTGTATTCCCATCATGCAGCGGGTACACATTATTTACACCAACATACAGTCTAATTTTTGCAGCAGCAGCTCAGGGGATATGGTGTCAATAAATATGATCATTAATGGTTCTCGGCTTCAGTACAGTGTCATGGATCGGTTGGCACTATGGGAGAAGCTAGAAAAACTGGTCATTCAGGAACCTCAAATGATTTTTCAGCCAGTAACTCTCTGATCACCAGCTGGCTTTTACTCTAAGACTTTGGCCTTCAGGATGGTGGGGGGATGGGGGTTGGGGGGCAATGGTAAACTTTGTCTCTGGAGTTTAGACTGTGCTACAACAGATGTTTAAAAAGATTATAACAGGGAAATATCTAAGCTTGAAACATGTGAGGCAATAAACAGAGATATTGATTTTGTATATTGCAGATGTCCCATCCCAGTATAATTAGTATTATTCTGATTTATTCCAGCTCTATTTTCACTAATATTTATAGCAAACGTCATTAAAAATCCCAACCCCATATACTGTATATCAATCAAAGTTTGCATTCATGACATATATAAAGTCTCACTCAATCAATGCTACTTATGGGTAAGACGCATGTATTTATATGATAATTTGTGCAGCATCCGCGGTGCACTGGCGTCATGCCTGGAGTATCCCCTGCCTCTCACCCATAAGTCCACTGGGATAGGCTCCACCAATCCCCCGTGACCCACGAAAGCAGGGAAAAAAGTGGATAAGAAGACTAATGAATTAATTAATTAATTTTGTGCAGCATATGTTGTATTCCCATGGCCATGCCTAATCAAAATGATCTCTCTTATGTTTTAGACCACACATCCATGACTCCAGGCTTTGATCTATCAGACAATCGCAGGTATCAAATAATAGTTACAGGACTGATTTTTGTGGACAGATTTGACATTTTATGCAATGAAATTCTTCATCATGTCTGAACTCTAAAGATCCCCTTTTACATTTTTCTCATTTTGTTCCCTGTGGGATTTCACATCTTGGCCAGCTCACAGGCAACGTGTCGAAGTGAATATTTGATAGACCCAGCCTAGACCACAGGAATGAAGTAATTTCCCTTCAAATGTCCCTTTTAGATTGGATTTATTATCAGCCATTTACATCTGATATCTCCTGAGCTCTAACATCTAGTCATAAAAAGCCATCAATTTAAACTCTGCAGTTCCAGTCGCACTTTTGGGACAGCAGACGGGGATTCAGACTGTATAAATCTCAGATGTTGACTGGCTACAGTGACAAGCCCATCAATGATGATCCAGTGTCATCCGATGTCTTTTGTGCTGCAGTGTCCTGCAGTACAAAAGGCCATCGCTTGGGAAAAAAAAAAGAAACGATCAAACTTACAACATATTTCAGAATATGACCCACAAATCAGAATTTATTAGATGAACCATTCATATAATTCATTTCTGACACTGTGATGTATCAACATGTCTGAGATTCCACTGATGTTATGATATATTGTCTAACAACAAGAATGAGGTAAATGCTGGATCACATAATTCATCCAGTGAAATATATTAGTCTTTTTTGGATAATGTATTAATATCTGCACTGTTTTTGGGACACAGACATTTTCTGATCTGGTCCCGGATTAATGTTTCTGCCTTACATCACTTCGCTCAAAAAACTGAGATGATCTGAATTACCTGAAGGAAAAGGCAGAGTATATCCTTTCTTTTGCACAAGGCTGTTTGTATCGTTAAGATGTTTGCGTTTGATGATTAGTGGAACTTTCCAACACCTCTACATGCTGCATATGTAAAGGATGAGATAAAATCTCAATGTCTTTGTCCCTGTGGCGGTAAAACAGTATGGAACTATAAAATGTGCATGTACTTGCAGGTGTATGTGTATGCATTTAGTGTGCTTCTATGAGGGGGTGGGGGTGATTTGAGTGATTGCTGCAATGTCTTGTAATCCATTTAAGTTGTGCACTTTCCCAGCAACCTGTTTTGGAGAGCGCAGCTTCCAACATTTTGCAATGTAGAATTCATCCCCACAGTAATGTGTGAAGTCAATCTCGAATATGGAGCATTAGAAGTCAACGTATCAATTACACTCGAGCTGGACACATTACCCCTAAAGTGAAGCTTCAACCTCCTCACAGACATTGTTTGATTTCACCACTTCATTAATAATTAATTTGTTCTGATTGTTGGCATAAAAACAACCCCTTCCCAAAGCTCAATGTCAAATAAAAAATGAATATGATACCGATAATTTCAGATTAATATTACAAATACTCCATTAAAAAGAATTACTGTACTACTCTCGTCTGAAGGGGAGAGAAGGAACACTGTGAGTGTGTAATATCTCAATGAGTCGTCCATCAAATCGCAACAGCAAACAGCGTGAGAATCACATCTTTTATGTGAAAAATGACAAAATATAATTATGAATGGAAAAAATGGAAAATGCATTGTTCAGATCAAAATTATAGGCAGAAACATTTAGTTTGCAGGAAAGAGTTCCCTCGTGCGTACTGAAACGGCTGTGCGTAAAAATGCAACACCCGTTCAAAACTGTTTAAAAATGTTCTAAATGTGCATTTCACATCAGGAGTGATGAGCATGTTAGAGAACTACAAGGTATCTGAAACCTGAAATGATTTGATTAAACGCTTTGCCAAACTGGAACTCACGCTGCTGTTGTGTCCGGACCAGTGCACCATCGCCTGGTTGTGAGCCGAGTCTCCCGACAGAGCAAAGGTGGAGGTGTCCAGGTACGGCTCCTTTTGCCTCGGGTTAACCCGTGATTCCTCACCACTTCTCCGGTACTCGGCTCTTGAGTTGGAAACTCCTTTGACAGCCTCCACAAACCTCTCTCTTGACTGCGCTTCTCCACTTATTATCTGATCCACATTTTCGGCGTATGTTGTACCGACACTTCTACGCGCCCTTTTTCTTGTGTCAGAAATACTGTTTTCTAACGACATATTGACCTTACTTTCCCTTTGTTTGTCCTTGGAAACACCACCATACTTTTTATCAGGTATCTTTAGGCAATTTGGACAGTTTGGTGCCGGTTTTACGCCGATAGATGCGTCGTTTCCAAGTCCACTCTGCTTGGCATTCACCACTTGCATGCCTTCGGTTGGTTTTAAAGCATCAACTGCTCCTTTTTCAAATGCGCTTGGAACTTTTGTGATACTGCTGATTTTGTCGGAGACATTTGGTTTTCTAGTTCCACGTACCTCCAGCATCGTTGCCTCCAGGCGGTGAAATTTGTCGTATTTACCCAGATAACTTATTTCCGCTTGAGTCACAAACTTGGGCTGAAAAGAGTGCAGAGACGCGAAAGCCAAAAAGGAAAAACTCCACAGTGACCACAGTCCCATTGTGTTCCCCCTGACAAATAATATGCAATGGGGAGAAGACGTGGCAGAGCTATTCTGTTCTGAAATATTCAAGGTGTCATGTTTATGAGCAAGACGCCGTTCAGCAGACCCGCTCACGTCCAAGACTTTGTCAAAGTGAGGAACCAGTTGGGGAGGCGCTGCGCATCAGGCAAATACGCCGTCTGAGACTGACTGTGGGAATGGACTGGGCTCATTATTCATGAGCATATTTAAATAAAAGAAAAAATATAAGGCTGTAAAATACTTTTAAATTGTTCCATGTTTTTATATGTCGCTTTGGGGGGTAGTTTCTTATTCAGCCAGGTCTCAAACTATTTGGATAATTCCATAAAAGTTATCCAAAACAGAATTGAACGGACTCGAAACGATTGACAGTAAAAGTGATTTTAGCCTTTACAGAGCTGTGGTGTGCTCATGCTGTGGCTAAATACATCTAACGGGACAGACAGAAAAACATCATTTGCTTGCATCAGTCAGCACCGGAGTCACCTGTCAACTGTGCGCGCGCGCACGTTGTGCGCACGTGTACACTTTCACAGAATTCACGTGGGTTTTCCTGATGATGATCCAGATGTTTCACCGATGCGCATGGCTGCAGAGGTGTTTTTATGTGTGTTGACATAATAGGACCCTTTTTTAATTAGACCACTAAAAGAATGTACCTCCGAGGATCTGCTGCACAACAACCCAATAAACAAGAGAGACTTTGGGAAAATACTGTGATTCTTTTTTTGTAATGTTTATAACTTAAGCTGCCACACATGAAGCAAAGCCTCTAATAACTCATTTAATCTCCAAGCTTTTCAGTTATTTATTTATTTTGTCATGCACATTTGAAAAATCGAGCTTCATACAAATCAAAATGACGTATGAAAAGTATTGGTTGCACTAGCTTTGATCTATGATCAATGCATAGCTTTGACCTACCCTGAAAAGTCATAGCTATGCACTTGTCAGGTACCACTTTCAGGGTACCCTGACCTACCTTTCGCGGGATGTTGCAGTCTCTGACTGCCTTGGTTCTTGTTTTTATTTGGGAAAATTCTTTTATCGGGTGATTAGGAGGTAAAACACACATTAGATAAGTAAGCTTCAACTGCCTGACAGCTGCCCGAGGGGGAACTATTAAGAGGGGTCCCATCATCTTCAAGGACAACAAGCATATCTTTGAATCACAAAAACAGGACAAAGAATGTAACAGATATTTCCCTGTAATGTGACAGCAGATGTTCCGTGCAGTTTAAGATAAACCTGGAAAAATTACTGCTTCCTGTCAAGGTTAACCCACACAGGACCTGGAAACACTCAACACAAATTTCAACAGCTGCACGAACGATTTAAGCAATATGGACCGTTAATGATGAGACAAACTGTTAAGGTGTTGAGGAGAATACTAGTGCTCAGTTTCATCTAATAGTGAACAAATGACCCGAAATAGGCAAAGGTACAGTATATCCCACATATAGCGTACTCAGAATTCATATGTGCTGCAGATGAAGAACAGCATAGTGGAGGGATAAAATGAACGAAAAACAACAACCACTGTCCTTGAAAGTTAGACAAAATAAAGCTCACAGCATCCCACTGGAAGGACTGACATTGACATTAGTTCACTGACATGAGTTCATTGCTGAGCACAGCACCAGCTCAGCACATGATCTCCCTCCCATACAATGCACTGAAAACAGCAGTCAGTCTTGCTAGTTGTGCCATCCTCCTTAGAGAGCTTTTTTTGTCCCTCATTTTGCTCTTTGGCACGGTTGTACAAACAAATAGAGATTCATACAAGTGAGGACTCCCAGAAGCAGGTGCTAGTGTTGTAACTCTGCTGCATGCCAGACAGATCACCACGCTCTCTACAGGCTGTTCCCGCCAGAACACTTCTGCAATGAGAAGGTAATTGGAATGATCACACTCTGTTTGCCAAGTATTTACTAAAATGAAGTGGGATGTTCCCAAAAAGGCCAAGAGGGAGGAGCCTCCTTCATCAGTGACAATTCTTTTCATCTCTTTTAACCTTCGGCCAGGAGAGTATTGTGCTGATTTTGGCATGTTTGTGTCTTCGTCTATATTAGCAGACGCATGACACAAAGACAATGACAGACAATAAAACATGAGATTATATGTGAAGAAATGTTTGATGCGAGAGGTTCAATGTGTCTGCATCCCACATCCTATGTGTGCTTAAATTATGACAAGGAATACTGCATATCTTCCTGGATAGAGAATATTTGAGATTCTGCATAAATCAGAGTCACAGTGAAAGAGAATAAGAAAAAAAGAGAGGTTACAGGATCAGACTGAAAACTGTGTACATCGGTGCAGCTCATGCAATTTTATGGGCTCTCCTCCCCAGTGCAGATCATTAGCATGATTATCAGATGTAATCATCTCATTCTGGTGGAAGATAACTCAGACCCTGCAGACGGTATGATGCTCTGTCCTGTTTCTGGTGGAGACAGGGAGCAAACGCTGAAGCTTTCAGGACAAAATCCCATTTGTGCATCTGCTGTCTGCATCCCAAGCTTGTTTGTTCCAACACTTCAGTGATCCCCATGGAGTGGACGCATAGGCAGTAGCAGCAGCCGTAATGGCCATCACCCAGACAACTCACACTCACATGCGGGAGATGAACAGCAAGGTGCATTCCCTCAACTAAACCCATGCCATTAAAAGGAGAAATTTTCTTTTATTGCATATGGCAAAACACTTATTTTGTGTCTCCTTCATCGTCTGGATGAAATAAAGGCATTTTAAAATCACAGTGGGAGAAGCAGTTTAGGACAGTTTGCTACTGCAATAAACCCTGTTGCTGAAAACAGTACTCTCCTCACCTGTGAATCACAGTGTTACTGTTATCTGTGATTGATTCTTGCTCTTGAGCCTCCTACACGACCAACAGCAGGACAAGCATGTCAAGATATGAGTGCAATTTGCTTGATCTCCGACTGCTGTAGTGCACATTAGTCTCTCCAGTATGCTGGATCATGCTTATGTATTGGAACTGTTATAATTATTGTCTTTCATTAGCATTATTTTGTAGCATTTCCATAATTCAAAATATATCCCTATTTAATGAAATATATTCCAAAATCAAAACTGCAGCCTTGTAATTATGTTACATTATATATGTACAGTGATGGCTACAAACCCCATAAGATATGCCTGTGTGTTATTTTTGTTTTGTTTCATCGTGATCCATGAGACAGGAAGGAAGTGTTAAAAAAAATCTGTTTTGCAATGTTGACAAAAGTGAAGAAAAAAATCAATGATTGACAGCTTCATCCAATCATTAATGAAGTTAAATGCTGTGGTTTTGTTTTACTGCTTATTGTGATGGTTTCATGTTTTATTATGGGAGCATATTTCTCTGTGTCATGTCCTTCCTTTACACTTCCTGCCATTGCTTTTGTCATCATCACTTTGGTGTTCAGTGTTTGTCCTTTTTCTATTTTCTGTCTCTGTTTGACTCCCTGTTTCATGTTTTTTGTCCTTTGTGTTCTTCACCTGTGCTCCCCTTAAATTTTCCTCTGCGTTTTCCCTTACTTTGATTATGTGATTAGTTCCACCTTGGTCTTGTCCCAATCTGTCTCTGATTTCACCGTGGATGTAGTCAGTGCGTTTTCTCCATTTTAGTTACCAGGTCATTGTCCTGATGAGGATGTCTCATTACCCATTTTAGCGATCACCTCTGTGTCCTTAGAAAGCTGCTTGGCTTTGAATCTCTTGTTTGGATTATTGATTGAATTGGGTTTGTTGCTCTGGCTCTAAGCATCACTGCCTCTGACCTCCTGGATTTATCTTGTACTCTTTGCAATAGACCCATTTCTATCATTACTTCATGGTCTTTGGTCACCTTTTAACTTGGTTTAATTACTTATTAAATTACTGGACTGCATCCAACTAATCTCAGTCCCTTTTGTCTGCATTTGGGCCCTTACACCAAATAAGACTGATATGCAACCATGTTCCGACCCATCCCCTCACCAAGGAAATCCTTTTCATCTGGATAATCTTGCTGACCGCTCGACCCAACAACAAACAGACGGTGTCTGCTTGGTGGAGGTAGCAATGAAAATTAATGTGTCTGCATAGTAGGGATGTTGAGCTATTGATGTTGATCTTGTGGTTAATTCAAAGGTTACATAATCATTAGTGATGCATAGAGCATGGTTAGTGTATATGTGCAGTGCTGATCTACGGATCTGGCCTGCCATTTAGACAAACAGAAAATGGGATACAGTGTCTTAAATGGGCTTTTATGAAGGGAAACAATTGTATTCTTCAATCTTTTAGCGGCATGCTGCATAAATGTCTCCACATTATGAATGCTGTGTTTTTTATGAACAAGACACAGTTTCATTTAAATTTCTTACATCTCCTGAACATGACAGGATCTGCTAATCTTAATTTTGCAGACCAAAAAGGTTAAACACACTGTCCATTCCTTCCTTCAGTGAAACATATCCTCCAGATAAATTCTGAACTCCATGAGTGCTGCCTGAAATATTCATGTCAGCAGAACATTTAATTTGTTTTCTTCTTGATAGTTTCTTTTGTCCTGTCAAGTTCATACCTCCAGCTTTTAGTAGTACTTTGCTTTGCTAATTTGTGTGTCAGATCCTGCCTTTTTAGGGAAGTTAGTCTAGTCACATATTGACTATTTTGAATACATTTAAAATATGGATTGAAAAGGATATAAAAAAAATGGAGAGAGTAGTCAGAACATGACATGACACCTGAAAAGTTAGTTTTGATGAGCCTTGTTGGATTATGATTTCATACTATTTGATCTTTTCATGATGACTCTAATCATAAACATATCAAGGATAACAAAAAAGTAGACAATCATGCTGTAAAATGATTAAATAAAAATTTGTGTGCAAAGCTGTCCATACTCCTGACATCGAAGCGATTACTAGAGAGACAAAACAGAGGGACAACATATATCACTTAATTCAGTTTCTAAGCTTGCTTGCTTGCTTTTCATGATGGTAAATACAAGTCTCGGATTAAATTCTGGAGTAAGCCTAATCCACCAAAAGGAAAAAAATGACAGAGAACAAATGAGACCTACTGTGTGGCACACAGCTGTTTTTTTTACAGCCTCCCCAACTGATTTCAAGCGATTATTGTGAATGAACTGTGAAAAAATGTAACATAATAAATGGCCTCTTTTTCTGATTAAAGTATTTTTTGTCCAAACTGCTTTAGGCACTCTAGATTTTTGATATGGTCTGCAACTTATCCTTTCTACTTGACCTGCTGGAACAGCCCCCCCATTGTTGTTCATATGTACTGCACCATTCAAGGTGTAACAAAGGAATCAGCCGGAAAGCCACTGTTCCACATAATTTAAAAGGTAATTTAGCATACAAGGACTCTTAAAGATGAAAAGGAAATGTCTGGGTGTGAGGCTCTGAACCAGAGAACAAAACCTCCTATTGTGGGGGGCAGACGGATAAGGAAAGAACAAAGGCAGAAAAGTTGCTCATGCTAACTTACTAAATTTTGTTTCTTTAAATGGAGAACTAAAGTGTGAAACTGTTGCTCTGGTGCAGTCTGGCAGTTCCACGCCTACGCTGCAAAGTCATATCCATATAAGTTAAATGCTTAGTGACAAGGCACGTCATTCATTTTCTTCTCTTGTCTTGCAATACTATTTCTGATATTAAGCATGATGGATATTTTTTGTAATTTGTTAAGCCACTCTATTAAGCACTACTATTTTAGGTAAAAAAAAACATTGTTTTAAATATTCAGGAGCACAAGACATGGATTCTATTAAGATGTAACCAGAAATTTTAATGATATGTGCTTTTGTTTTTAAATATGTGTTAGTGTTTTTACATAGCCAATGAAAGAGTTGAGATATTTTGATTGCCTTTTATATAATTTATGTGCACTCTTGTCAAAGCTCAGCTTGCTTTGCAAGTTATGATTTATGGTCAAGCAATATTTCTCCTTCATCAGCCATGGGTCAGGGTTAGCCCTGCACACACCTGCACAAAGCAGAAGAGAGCACCGTAATGACAGGTGAGGACAACGACACTTGAGTCGTAGGTTGGTTATGGAGGTAGTAAGGTTGTTGGCTATGCCAAATATCTTTTCAATTTCATGTAAGTTCTTTCATGTGGAGGTAAAGCTGATGTTATCTGACTGCATGACTGTCCTTCAGCTGACATGCATTGGAGCTGAGCCTCCTCACAGGATCTGATTCTACACCCTGTATGCCAATCCTAAAGGCTTGCATAATGTGCAACATGTCTCCATGCACACACACAAAAAAAATAGCTGTGAACAAATTCCAGGCATTATGTTGCCTTTCAAAATGTTGGTAGAAAAATAAATGATCAGAATCTTCACATGACAGCTTAAAGTTTTACAGCTCCCCTACATTTTCTCTAACAAAGACATACAGTATAGTGACTGTTGTTTAAAAGCTTCTCACATCTTAGCAATATCAACATGTTCAGTTCATCTTAGCAATTAACATAGTGACCAAAATCTTTCATTCAGATGGAGAAAGTATTAAATAAGTTCAACAGTAAGAAACAAAGAAAACCTTTCTATGATTGGTTTCTAAGCAAAACTGACAACAGATGTTATCTCAGTGCTACTCCCACATGCAAATTGGGTGACATTCATACTTGAAATTGATATACCGAAGCAGGGTTGTGTGTGATTGCGTGTGCCTGTCAAGCAGCCACTGGACTGACAACCAGGTTTCCTCTCTTGTGTCAAACATACTGGGAATGGATCTCATTTGAGTAAAGATGAATGAATACTACCCCATTAAATGAACTCTGAAAGAACACATATGAATTCTCCATGAATCATGCAGTCTGACCAACAATTATAACGAACAGATTTGTTATTATACACAATTATGAAGCTGTTGTCTTTTCATTTAATGAACATGTTTGTTTATTGCCACTAGAGATGAGAACCATCTGCTTGCAAACAAGGAGGCTTTGACCTACTTTGAAGATACTTCCCATATTTCCTGAAGGAAGATACCAGTAATTTCATACATAAAGACATTTCCTCTCAAACCCAGGCCAACATGTACTGTTATTGGTCTATATTTTCCTTAAATTAAAAACGAATATATCAATTTTATTTTTATTGCGTGGCAGACCAAGAGAGGTAGTTCAAGTCATACATATATTGAAGCCTTCTATAAAAAGCAAAGACATGCTTATGCATACAGTAATTGCATTACACTATGTTGAAGAGCAATTTTTAGAAGCACTCTGTAAGTACAAATTTAATTTTTGTGCTAAAGTAACGAAGAACATTTCCTGAATCTACAAAGTGACCTATGTTTTCACTGCAAGAGAGAGATCATCACATTGACACATCCATGATTCAGTGTTTTCTAGCTTTAAGATATTCTGATTTAAATCATGCCGATGATGTCAGACCATATTGTGGGAGTAATATATGCATGTAAAAAATAGTTGTTTTTTTTATTTTAAGTTGCTTCCACTTGGATTGGATGTCAAAGACGAGCAGGAATACAACAAATTTCAAAAAGTGATGAAAATGGTCTGACACAGAGTTCATCCAAATCCCTTCTGTCCTTGTTAGCATTACTATAATACTGGGTCAGATTTATGGTGGTATAACGGGGTAAATTAAAAGAAACCAGTACGTGTTTGGAATGAGTAGTGATATTTCCACCTTCTCTGCACCAGCGTTGTAAACAAGTAACGGTTGTATCAGGAGCCACACAAAAGGAACGTCTTCCCAGCATTCAAACACCAGCTTACCTGGTCGTTCTGTAGCTTCCTTTAGACTTTCCACACACACCAAAAGGAAAGTCGATACTGCTTAAAACCCTCTGCAACTTTTCAGAGACTTTTAAATGAGTACTTCAGAACTTGGCCGTCTGTTATGTGTTCTTTGCTCCCCTACCTTTGTGGGTCTATTGGCAGGCAATCGCTTAACACCAACAGCCCTTTTCCTCCCACCTCACAAGCCCACACATGCACACATATTCACACAAACACACAGATTTCTTCTTTTTGCCTCCCTCTCTCTTGGTCTCTGTCTTCCTTTCAAGTGCATTCTCGTCCATCTTACACTGCACCCCACCACCCAACTTTTCTACATCTATGTGTCTCCACTTGCACGTTCTCGCTTTCTCATCTCACCCTTTTTGAAGTCTGAGACAACTCAAAATCCAACACTGTTCTTTTATGGACAGCCAAGGGGAAATAGCTGAGAAAGAAGGGCTCAAGTTCGATTACAGCTGTTAATCAAAAATCTGCACTGCCCAGTATGGCGTGATGAGAGAAATGATTTTGGTTTCCATCTGTCAAAGCCACTCTATGTTACATGCTCAGACCTATACGATGATATATTGTGTACAGGGTTTATGTGCACATACTAACTCCCTGGGCAAGACTATGAAAATGAAAACTCGCTACAAATGCCATCTACCCGTGAAGATATGCAAGAGAGGACAAATGAAACCGAAAAGAACAAATACACCACCACATATCCATGGCCAAGTTACTGTGTCTTCTCCGGCTGAGTGGAACTCATTCACCACCCAGATATAATACTATTCTGCAAGCCTCGGATTATGCTCTGTAGCAATGTTATTGAACATTCACTCTGATTTTTGTGCCTCAGGCATTCATTACAATTGGTACAAACACCCTTTTGGATTCAAGGATGAACTGCTCTAATTTGGTGGTCAAAAGTCAATGACACTGTGAACTCACAAATCATTTGTTAGTCTATAATTAAATGTTAATCATAATATTTCACACATACCATATCTTCAATAGGATGAAGACATTTTATAAACCCTAAGTCAGCTTCACTGTGACATCATACTGAGCTACAAAAACATTGGCTATTATTTAATGCCGCTAGCATGTTAGCTTGTATCCTGCTAGCCAGTTCCATTCCCCAAATCTCATTGCCAGGCTAGCTTTTAAGACGGGCCCCAGAAGGAAGGGTGGCTCTCGCCAGCATCAAGCCTCTCAGCTGCAGAGCTCCTCATCCTCACCACTGCCAAGCTCCTCATCCTCATCGCTGCCCAGCTCCTTGTCCTTACCAGGAGGTCTGTGAAGCCTAAGAGGAGCTGCTATGCTGGGGAGAGCTTGTGTGTGTGTGAGTGTGTGTGTGTGTGTGTGTGTGTGTGTGTGTGTGTGTGTGTGTGTGTGTGTGTGTGTGTGTGTGCGTGCGTGTGTGTATGTATGTGTGTGTTTGTGTGTGTGTGTGTGTGTGTGGGTTTGTGTGCGTGTGTGTGTATGTGTGAAAGTTGTACTCCAGGGCATTGTACTCAAGGGGTTCCCTAAAGCTCAAAATAGTTACATAAATGTGAGGAGAATACGTTTTTTTGTTAATTAGCAAAATCCGACAGTCATATTTGTTGCTTATTCTGACTTGTTTAATAATTTTGAGATTTTTTTACATTGATTTAGGTGAATTGGCTGCATAATCATATGGCTATTAGCCACCACGCAAGAAACCAATTAAATTTTGGCAGGCTTGCACTATTATTGTCTGTGTTTCAAATGATAGAGGCTTTGGATGGATTTCATTTCAGTCATTATAAAATAATTTGAGACATTTTCTTGGGGAGTATTATTACTTTCTGCTACATAGCTGCAGGCTGTGTCTCACTGCATCCTATTTCAGGAAGACTTGCATGTTTTGAAGGACGCTGCATACAAAGTGTTGTCTTTTGAAAGACCTGAAGGATAGTCTGATCCTATGGCTCTTCAGAAATGACCTGTAGGAGACATAAATAATGATGCATTCAGACAGTCCTCATCAACCTGTAAAGTTGAGTTAGTTTGCAATTCGGTGTCCTTTAGAGTTTACGGTAACATTTCATTAGATTTAAGTCTCAGTTTTAAGTTGTCATCAACACATAGAAAATCATATATTTGATTTTGAAAAATAATTCCTACTTATAACAATTAAAGAATGATTTTATGTTTCCAGAGGAGATTAAGTTGTTCAGATCACATCAGGGAAGGTTTGAGGCCTTGGACTGAGATTTACAACATCAACAGTGAATCATGTCAGCTCACAGTTCGGACAAAGCGCATCACTACCAACACACTAACACTGGACCAAGGTACTGCATTAGCTTTCTGAGAGAATTGCACCATATTTATCTGTTCATATTATGATACGTGCCACATGCCACATCATCAATTCAATTTGACTGATCTAGCCCAGTATCACAAATCTGCTTACATCCAGCATGTATATAATGTATGCATCCTCTATATTTTATTTGAATCACATAAGGAACACTGGGGTGAAGTACACTTCCGGTGGACGTCTTTCTTCTGTCTCCTGTTGTCACTATCTCTCTAAGTCATACTCATACTGACTCTCACTGACTCTCTGCAAAATGACGAGAGGAAGAGAAAAATAGGAGGAGGATGGGAACAAAAAGGATACTCTCGACCAAATGGTCTTTTCTATGAAAGAGTTAAAGAGCAAGTTAAAGAGCGACTTTGATAAGTTAAGAAGTGACTTTGATAAAAAGTTAGAAGAAAAGCTAAAACTGGTGCCATGGAAGAAATTAAGGATGAAAGAAAAAAATGCGGAAAGACATACAGTAGATGAGAAATACCGAAGAATTATCCTCTTAGAACAAGGACAACAAAGAATGGATGATTTGGAACAAAGCATTCGTATAAATGATGTGATCATCACTGGCATCAAAATCAAGCCGAGGAATTACGCACATGCTTTGGCCAGGGGAGAGGGAAATGAGCACAGCACTGTCACCGAGACTCTGGAGCAACAAGTGATTTCTCAACTGAGGGATCTGGAGATAACTCTAGATCCAGACCAGATTGAGACATGTTCTCCACTGCCATCTGGAGGTAAGAGACCACCTGCAGTGCTGATAAAATTCCAGAATTGTAAACACAAGATTGCTCTTCTCAAACAAATCTTCAAGTTGAAGGGGAAAAAATGTCTACATTAATGAGAATCTCACCAAGAAAGCTGATATTGCTAAGAAAGCTCGACAACTAAAGAAGAATGGACTGACCGACAACACCCGGACGAACAACTGCAGGATCTTCATTAAAACAAAGGGGCTTTCTCTGGAGCAAATGAAAACAATGATGATCAGTAGTGCAGAGAAGTTGGGGAAATAGGAGCAGTTAAGATGGACAATAGTTGTTATTATACCAAAAATCAGTACAACAGAATCACTTCAATAGTTGGAGCTCTACACCAATTTTGGGACACATCAAGGATTCCATAGAACAATTGAAAAACCATTCAACATCATCAATGACAGAAACATGGATTAATGAACAAAAAAACGTGGATTTCTGCTTGGAGGGTTAATATTAAGTTTGAGACTTTAAGGAGCATTTTGATATCTGTTGACAATATAATGAATGTGAAACTGTTAAAGTGTCTGTGACAAACTGGTTAATCCTTGGATAGACACTGCCTGTCTGCTGAGGGAGGTTAATATGATCATTATATTCTTTTGGAGAACACTGGCAAGGTCAACTTCTTGTTTTGACTATCCATGATGTTAACAAACCTTGCTGTTCCAAGGAAGAATGTAAACATGTTTATGCTCTAGGTTATGTCTGGGACAAAGGCTAATATCTGGAAGTGGATAAGAGTATGAATGTCTGTCAAAATTCAATGTGTGAACTGGTTGAAAACATTTAATGTCTGAATTAGCTGACAACATCTTGTAATGAAAAAGATGTTTGTTGATTCTGGCGATGGGAATTTCACAATCCTGTTGGCTTCCACCCGTCAACCCTTTATTTTTCGGATGTTTTGTTGTTGATGTTGTAAAAGTAATGAATAGTCTGTAATATTAACATGTCTGAAAAATAAATAAATTTAAATAATGAAATTAGAAAAAGAATAAAACAAACAGAAGACATCTCAGTGAGAAGGGGCACCTGTCCCATGAAGGACATGTATGTAACAGATATTTTGTGCACAAAATAGACCAACATGGCATAATTAAACAATGTAATCAAAGTAACTAAATTATACAAAGCGTAAACATACTGCATATGAGAATGGAAATGAAATGTCAAAAATGAATGACCATATCTCCAACATGGAGACCTGAGCAGAGCAAGTCTGTTGGTTGATAAGGATACAACGTCCAACATCTTTGCAGGTTGTAAGGGTGAAGAAGATTTAAACACAAGCACTAATGGGCTGCATAGATCTGGAGAAAGCTCATGACAGGGTGCCCAGAGAGGAACTGTGGTATTGTATGAGGAAGTCTGGAGTGGCAGAGAAGTATGTTAGAGCGGTGCAGGACATGTATGAGGACTGTAAGACAGTGGTGAGGTGTGCTGTAGGTGTGACAGAGGAGTTCAAGGTGGAGGTGGGACTGCATCAGGGATCAGCTCTGAGCCCCTTCTTGTTCGCTATGGTGATGGACAGGCTGACAGACGAGGTTAGACAGGAATCTCCATGGACTATGATGTATGCAGATGACATTGTGATCTGCAGTGAGAGTAGGGAAGAGGTGGAGGAGAAGCTAGAGAGGTGGAGGTTTGTCCTGGAAAGGAGAGGGATGAAGGTTAGCCGCAGTAAGACAGAGTACATGTGTGTGAATGAGAGGGACCCAAGTGGAAGAGTGAGGTTACAGGGAGAAGAGATCAAGAAGGTGGAGGATTTTAAGTACTTAGGGTGAACAGTCCAGAGCAATGGAGAATGGGGAAAAGAGGTGAAGAAACGTGTCCAGGCAGGATGGAACAGGTGGAGGAAAGTGTCAGGTGTGATGTGTGATAGAAGAGTTTCAGCTAAAATGAAAGGAAAGGTGTACAAAACTGTGGTGAGACCAGCGATGTTGTTCGGTCTAGAGACAGTGTCACTGAGGAAAAGACAGGAGGCAGAGCTGGAGGTAGCAGAGATGAAGATGCTGAGGTTCTCTCTGGGAGTGACCAGGAAGGATAGGATCAGGAATGAGTACATCAGAGGGACAGCACATGTTAGAGGTTTTGGAGATAAAGTCAGAGAGGCCAGACTGAGATGGTTTGGACATGTCCAGAGGAGAGATAGTGAATATATTGGTAGAAGGATGCTGAGTTTTGAACTGCCAGGCAGGAGGCCCAGAGGAAGACCAAAGAGGAGGTTTATGGATGTAGTGAAAGAGGACATGAAGGTAGTTGGTGTGAGAGAAGAGGATGCAAAGGACAGGGTTAGATGGAGGCGGTTGATTCGCTGTGGCGACCCCTGAAGGGAAAAGCCGAAAGGAAAAGAAGAAGAAGACTAATGGGCTGCATATAGGTGGGGTTGCTCTGGAGGTCAGGCAGGAGAACATCGTTGTATAGATGAAAATTCTATGAATGGAAGAGTGGTTCAAACCTCCCTCTCCCAGCTGCCTCCTCCAGTTGTTCTGGGGGTACATCAAGCGATCAAGAGATATAATCATTCCAGCACATCCTAGATCTACACTTTATTCCTGACGGTGAGTCCCAACACCCAGGGAATGCATTTCAGATGCTTGTTTCACTCATCGCCCAAAGCTCATGATCTTAGATGAGGGTAGGAGCATAGATTGATGAATAAATCGAAAGATTCATGTTACGGTTAAGGTCCACTTACACTACAATGGCCTGGAATAGCGTCCACAACATCTAATCCATCTGTCAATCTTCCACTCCCTTCCTACCTACCTAATCCCCAAGACCACTTCCACTTTGTGCAGTAACTCACCACTAAACTGAAGTGAGCAATCTACCCATTGCCAGATAAGAACCATAACCTCAGACTTGGAGGTATTGACTCTCATCCAAACCGATCCATAGACAGCAGCAAACGGTTCTGATGACAGAAGGAGGCATGATGATGCTAATAGAACCACATCATCTGTATGAAGCAGAGAAGTTGCCCTGAGTCCACCAAACCAGACCCTATATGACTCCTTGCTGAATCTTGAAATTCTGTCCTTAAAGATTATGAACACAATGAAAAAACAAGAAAATAAATCTGACTTAATGTTGACAAAATGAACCAAGCTTTCATTCAGGTCATATAGGGACTGAAAGGCTCATAACAATTGACCCAATACCCCCATTGTTTCATAATGATAATAATAATGGATAGCATGGCAATCTCACCATGTACAGGTGCCACACCTTAATTCTAACAACTCTCATTTGGCTATCAGCAGTTTTCAATCAGCATCGTCTAAAACAAAAACCTTTGTCCATGCATCAATCGATACAAAGTTACTGATTAAGTTATGAACATGGTGGAGAATTTAGCAGCTGAAGAACAAGATATTTCCCTTGGGAGTTGGTGGAGAGCCAAACAGAGCTGATATGAGAGTTTATATTTAAGTTACATCTCACTCCAGATGAATGCTAAGGTTATCCCATATCTAACAAATGTGGAAATAGTTTGCTAACACCTTTGCTATATGAGACTTTATCGTTATGGTCACAGCTTATTTTCCCCATGTGGAAAAAAAATAATTAATACTGATTTAATGCTTTCAAAGATCAACAATTTTAAAGCATCTTTAAAAAATAGTGTTCCCTGACATTACGGACATTTCCTAAAGCAGAAAACATGATAACGTAGATATTTAATAGGGCAATTTTTGTCTGCAGTCGGATCCTGTGAATGTGTCTTGAAATAATTAACATTAACACCCTCATTATGTACATATCTGAAGCAATCAGTTTATTTGCCTGAAGCATTTTAGACTTTTTCATGGACACTGTCTTGGATGCACATTTTTAGGATGCGTACCAGGATGTGGAAATTTAAAACCTCTCTGAGACACTGAGGTGAAAAAAAACCCCATTATGAATAAATGAAGGATCACATTTAATTTTGTGTTTCACCAAAGTGGCAGCATTGTCATTGCAAGCTACTGAAGCAAAAAGAATTGCTAGTGTAGAGGATTTCAGGCTGAGGGTGCAGACGTGGTTTAAGAGTCTGGCGGGCATTTATAATTTCCAGAGTTTAAACGTCCTCCTCCAGGGCCAGAAGCTGAATCTTATCAGGGATGACATTACTCTCTGGATCCCCCAATTGCACACTGTTGTTAATACTCCTGCTTTACATGTATTTAACTGCACCAGTTATGCTGCACAGTAGTTCCACAGCAACTTATACTAGTAAAGACAGAATATGTTCATACCATTACACAATCAGTTGTCATCACTGGAGATCAGATGGCTGTGCTGCGATGGAAGTGAGCAACCTGAGAGGGCAATGTTCAGCTGCAGTGTTTCACGCTGTTTCTTCCCTCCCGGGCAGGATTGAGGCTTAAAGTTCTCAAAATTAGAGGATGTTCCCCCTATGCCCCTGCTCCTCTGCGCTCCTCTCTCTTTCTTTCTGTTGGGTGACTTTCTCCACAATGAGATGGAAATGTGACACAGTTAGGTGGGATTCCAGCCTGGGCCTGTACAGAGTAATGGAGGTGTGTGTGACATATTTCCAGCAACTCTTAGCTGCTCCCAGAACAGCTGCTGAGGACTGTTATGACAGCTTTCCACTGAGAGCACAGAAATCCATCTTCTCTCCACGACACATCTATTCCAGTTCAGTCACTCTCATTTTTCCTTTTTCCACATTTTTTGCACTGCTGTCATTCAAGCAGCACATATTGGGTTTTTGTAGGGTTGGGAAAATGGTGGAAAGCATTACTTTTTTGAAAAACACTCGGCAGGTGTAATTACCCAGTTCTGTGAAACCTTCATAAAATATCAGGAAACGGAGCTGATGAATGCTCATGCTGCCTTCAGACAGTTCTGAGAAAGATGCCCTTTGATCCTACATCTTCTCTAAACATCCTTCTCGTACGACTTTTGACAGCTTCATCAAATCAGAGCTAATGCCTTTGGACAAATCTGGGATCATAAGGCAAAACAAAACTCTCATGCTTCGTCGTTTCTTTTAAGTGTATGTATGTCATCGTGCACCCGTTGACGTGATATGCTGAGGAAAAACTCAGATTTTGTATTTTACATTAATTCTCCAGAAAGGTAGAGGAGTGTGCAGTTTGACTCTAAATACTTGAATAATCTCAAAACACCTGTTTATCCTGGCTTTGCTGTAAAATACCAGCAGGAGACCTGGAGGAGATGTGTTTTCCAACAGCAGCTAATGCAAAAAGCTCTGCTGCAAGACAAAAAACATCAGAAGCTAAAAGTAAAACCCTCCGCCCATTAAAAAAAAAGAAAAACCCTGAGAAAACAAAAGAATAGGATTTTGTCAGCGCAAGGCAAAATTATATTTATTTCAATAATCTCTCTGAAACAGATGACGTTCATGTTCCTCTGATATTGTCTAGCTGTGGGTAAAAGGCTGAAATATTCATTAGATGATGCATATATGCATATATATGAGTGGAGATGAGTGAAAAAGTAAAGCGCTAAATAGTCCGGGCAGTGAGTGAGGCCACAGCTGGTGTGTGGAAAGAGGAAGGAATTTGTGTTCAATCAACAGATGTAACTTAACTGTTACAATTTGTGCAGCAATTCACGTTGAAAAGATTGGAATTAAGTACAGGACTTCATATGCATTTCTGAAATTAAAATTGTCTGATGCGCATAGTGGCTAATTGAATATGAAAATACATGACTGGATTATATGTAAAACTGTTAATCCATTCTTAATGTAGATTAATGACGTTTGTGTGATACTCTTGGTATATAGAAAAACAAATCATCACAAAAGCTTTGCTCAATTAACATTGTATGGTTTGCTTAGAAGAGTGAAATATGTTGAGATTATGTTCAGACTAGATTATGTCCAGTTTCAAATACAGATAAACACCAAAACAAATAAACAATACAGATGTAGATGCTTAACTTAGTAACCATAACTGCATTTAAAGTGCACACCTCAGTGCTATCCACATCTTGTGTTTTGTACTGAGGTGGGTACAGACCACACCATCCTGACATATGTCTACCTTTCATTCCATCTTTGAGGGTCTGCTGTGGAAAATGAATCTGTAAGACTGGAGGTGTTTTACAACATTCCACAGGACCAAAAATAGTCTGGTTCTGTCGTATAAAGGCAGATAAAGGTTACACTTGAGAGCAATTTGTACTTTCCACAGAACCAAATTAAAATGTGGCTTTGGTTGACCTTGCGGTCAGGTGAGTATGAGGCAATACTTAGGCAGCTGAGTCTAAAGACTGCTTGTGCAGGGGCAGATCAAATTCAGCCTAAAGCCTTTCTAAGCTCCAAACTCTCAAATCAATGCTTCTCAAACAGCAGACCATAGTGCATGGCCTCTCCAGCTCTTCCTGGCTTATGTGTATGTATTTCTGCCACTTTGTTCAGAGCCTTTATGCCTAACACCATTAGCAAGCCACCTCTCTTTCCAGATCTCTTTCTATCTTTTTTGTTTCTTGCACACGCCAGCAGGATTCGGATACCCTATGTATTATGGATGGGAAAAATAAACAGAATGCGTCAGCCATTTATATGACACTCTTGTGAGATCACAGGACAGGAGCGATTACTGCGGTCAAATAAAGATTCAGGAGATGAGGGGAGAAGACAAGCCTGAGATAGTTCAGCTCATAAGTCTGCTCCATCTTTTGCAGGGCTTTCCTCCACGTCTTCTTGTAAGTAAATACGTTTAACCAGTGCTCCCACTTTTGTAAAGAGTCTATTAAAGTGGGCCTTAATCTGATAGATGACTTAGTTATGTGTTGTTTTGATAATCGTTCCTCTCATTGAGGCTGATAGCACCTTCATCAAGCGCAGCCCACCTCCAGAGGACCTCCCCATGCACAAGTAAATTAAAATAGTTCCACATGTTATGCACTGCGGTATTATGCTTATGAGAATAATCACTCTCAAGGTTAGGAAGGAGCCCTCTATTAAATGGTTCCTAGCTTTATGACTCAGGTTGTCCTCTAGATACGGAAAAGAAAAAATGATAAGAGAAGTTATCCTAGTGGTAATGTAGGTTAGTCATCACTCCTTCAAAAATAATGTAACATTATTTGTAACAAACATAACTGGTAGACTTCATCATCATCTAACTCAGGCTGCACATCACCAACCCAATTCATGACATCATATTTATTAAAATATAATTATTGCTAACTTAATTACCAAAAACACAATTTTGAGAGAGATACCTAGATACCCGAGAGGCAAAGCTCTCCATCTACCATTCTTTATTCCTATCTTCACCTATAGTCATGAGCGATGGGTCATGACTGAAAGAACAAGATCTGGGATACAAGCGGCCAAAATGGGCTTTCTCAGGCGGGTAGCTGGTGTCTCCCTTTAGAGATGGGTTGAGAAACTCTGCTATTTGCAAGAGGCTCAGAGTAGAGCCGCTGCTCCTTTGTGTGGAAAGGAGTCAGCTGAGGTGGTTTGGGTATCTGACGCGGATGCCTCCAAGGCGCCCCCCTATGGAGGTGTTCCTGGCACGTCCAGCCGGTAGGAAACCTTGTGGCAGACCCAGGACCAGGAGGAGGGATCATATCCCAACACTGGCCTGTGAACGCCTTGGGATCCCCCAGTGAGAGCTGGTGGATGTGGCCAAGGAAAGGGAAGTTTGGGGCTCCCTGTTGAAGTTGCTGCCCCCGCGACCCGACTCCAGATTAGCGGATGAAGATGAATGGATGGACTATTTTGAGATAATTGTGATTCACTTTAATTTTCCTATTATTTGCTACTTTTTAATTCTTCTCTAACACATACTCAAATACATATCCTCCACTCTGTATGATTCAGAGAGCTTGGTGATGTTTCATATAAAGATTACATTAAATAATAATTTTGAAGTTTGGAAACATTTAATCTTTTAATGTCTTGTTGGATTCAAATATAAGATGCAGTATAAATCCATGTAGGATCAAACATGGGTTTTTTTCTTTTGATGTTTTATGTATATAGTTTGTTTGTCTGCATGCTGCATAAGTTTTACCTTGCAACAGAAAATGCTGTGTGAATACTTCCTTGAAGCAGTTTGTAGTCACACATCTCATTCAAAAGTACTGAAAGCTCCAAACTACTATTGGAAGTACACAACATCGGCTACCATATCATGCTCGAAAGTTCATAATATCAAAGGGCAGTGGCTGATGATAAGATATGTTGGAAATTCGAAGGCCTGCAGAGAAAATTACACATATCTCAAAAGCAATATCTTGGCCAAAATGAAAGTGATAAGTGTGTAACCTAGGTGGAAATAAAGCTATGAATATATCAGTGTGTTAGGGTGCCATTTTTGTGATTGTCCAAGTAAATCCAGAGCTCATGTTTTAGACGTTATTGATATGGATAAAAAATACATGTGTGACCTCTGTTTACTAAGTATAACTGGTAACAGATTGGACAAGCTTAAACGGACATTATATGCTATTATCAAAAATATTCTTTGTTCTCTTATCTCTAGTGCTGGTCAACATTATTTTGTAGTGAGTTGCTGAGCTTTTGAGATATGGGCTGTAGAAATGCCTGTCTCGTTTTGAATATAATGGAACTAGACAAAACTTTGCCTCTGCTTCTCTAAAAAAATAACAAAAAAAAAGCACAAAAAAATTAAAAAACTCAATTGGAATGTCTGTCTTGAATGAATCATCATCCATTTGAACCTTGTAGTAGTTCAAATGGCGCTATTGTTAAAAGGAGTAATAAGCTTTTTAATGTTGGGTTAAATTGTCCCTTTAAGACAAAAACCATAATCAATAAGGCATCACTGCTTCTGGCAATCCCAGCTTCTCTGAAATAGCTGCTGCTCTCGTATATCTCAGTATGCACTTCATCTGGTCTCACAAGCTGTGTGTTCCTTTCACTGTTTTGTAGATGAAATTCAACTTCTGATGCACCTCGAGTATCAAATCAGAGAAGCATAAATTATACAACATTTTAGAGTATCCCAGGTCCAGGATTTAACCATAAATGATACGTGACCATGCCTATATAGATAAATTAACGCTTTCCTTTTCCAACTCTGATCCTTTTGTTCTTATTCATCTCATGCAAACACAGGAGAGGATTTATAGGAAGCAGACATGGACAAATATTGTATTTTTTTTCCATCACTCTCCCTCTTTTAGCCACAGCAGATGAAGGGGATCAGGATCACCGCTTCAATGCTCCAAAAAAAATTTCTTTTGGCACAGACGGCGAGCCCATTCTTACAAGTACCAACTGCAGCGTTTCCTAGCAGCTGCATGACAAATAACACTCAGGGGTCCTGAGACGCACCAAGTTTTCAAAGTTGGATAAAGATGAATTCAAGTTCTCATTTATGCATAATTCATTATCATTATTCTGTCTATCCTGTCAGTCGGCAATGTGTTTGAGTTCAAGGGCAAAGATGAAATGATAGTAGAAAGAGGTTGGATAACTCACAATGGTAAAATGGCATTATATCTCTTCCTTAATGTTTAATCAACACTGTCACTGAGCCCACACAAGTCTCAGTCAGACTGTTCAATTTCAATGACGCTCTTGTGTGTGTGTGTGTGTGTGTGTGTGTGTGTGTGTGTGTGTGTGTGTGTGTGTGTGTGTGTGTGTGTGTGTGTGTGTGTGTGTGTTTGTGTGTGTGTGTGTGTGTGTGTGTGTGCGTGCGTGCGCGTCTGTGTGCATGACTATGTATGTGACCAGCTTAGAACCTAACATTCTTTCTGAAATGTCCTAGAAACTTTCTTTGCCAGTCAGTGTACTTTTGCTGCAGAATGAGAGCTGAAAATCACCAATTAAAATGTCGATGCTAAATCCAGCAGTCAGGACAATTACAGATTTTCCTCAGATGGATGCAATGCCTTCCACATGCACATTTCATAATTGCTTTACCAGTTAAATTAATGAATCTCTTCCTTATTCAAACGTTGCTGTGAACAAACCTTCTCGTTTCATTCATGTGTCCAGGCGGGCTAAATGTTAATTATTATAGCTGGCAGAAATTGCCATATTCCTTTTTTATGAACTGCTGGCCACTGTCAATGACTTTTAATTATGTGCATTGCAGGCTGTCATGATTTTTCAGCACAAACCTCTTAACAAGTTGTTTACAATCATTTATCATTATAGTTCACACTCACTGACAGCTTTTACTTTGGAGAGTTTTCAGCACGTTTCACAAGCTCTTTGATTACCACTCTGAAACTTACCCTATTCTCACAGTCCGACGGGAAGGGGCGTTCAGATTGATTAAAAAAAAAAAAACACCACACCACACATTAAACATCTCTTTTTCGAACATTAAAAGCTGACAGTGTTTTTAAATGACATCAATCACTGCAAGCAGTATATTTTACTGTAATTTGCACCCTTCTCTTTTTTACACTAAAAAGAAAAGAAAATCATAACAGGAAGCCTTCTGTTGGATTTATGGAAGGACTAGAAACCTCTACTTTTGTATCAGATGCATTAATTTTAGTGTACAACTTGCTTACACTGGGGATTAGCACAAAGCAATCAGGAAAGAGGACAGAACTAAACCATTTGTCAGTAATGAGAAAATGATTTTGTATCGCTTCTTCAAAAGACTCTTTTTTAACCTTTGTCTGAGATTGTATTCAACCCTGCACTCTTTTGTTTTGAAGGAGGCCCACTCAGGCAACAGTAAAGTAAAAGTCAGTGACACACACCTGATAGAGTATGATAGCTTCCTCCATTCTGGACTCTAATCCCCTCAAAGGAAGCACTGTCAGAATGGCGTGCTAAATGACACAATTTAGCGCCTCAAGGGTACCTAACCTGAATTAAAGGACTGTATGTTATTTATGACCAGTCTCTATGTGTGTGTGTGTGTGTGTGCGTGTGTGTGAGAGAGAGAGAGACAGAGAGAGAGAGAGAGAGAGAGGCAGAGAGAGAGAGAGAGTGGAGATGAGAGAGGTGGGAGGAGTATTTTGGCTTAGGGATGGGATATACAAGTTGAAATATGTGTTTTACTGCTGTACGGTAACTAAACTTAATTACAACTGGTGCCTCCATCCATATCACAGTAGCTACAGTGGCTTTACAGGAAACAGGGATTGTGACCCCTTTATATTTAAAAATATGGAAATGAAGAGTTGATTAGTAATCAAACTGGCTCCAAGATGCACTGCATTTATATCATTCACAGAGCTCTTCCTGCAATACATTTTTACAGCAACAGTTAACACAGCAGCAGGTTTACTGTAGCTAGTGGTTTACGTCAGTGTGACAGGGTGAAATTTAATAAAGAAAATCAAGATAGTGCTGCATGTAACAAAACACACAAAGACTATGTCTTCAGGGATCACTACAATTTGATTTTTCATTCATTCTTTTCTTGGAGGCAAGACAATCAGTAACAGTCTCGTCTTTAGTTGCTTATTCAGATTTGAGTTGCGTGTTTACACTGGACCCAGTGACTACAGAAATTGGCAGGGTACACCCTAGATAAGTCCCCGGTTTATCACATGGCCACAAAGATTGACCAGTTCACCTAAATTGCATGTTGTTGGTGGTGGGAGGAAGCCGGAGAGCAGGGATTGGGTCATAAAATAAAATAATTGGAGAAAAAAACATACTGAAACCCTGGGCACAAATTGATCAATGGAAATGCTCAACAACCTGGATAGTCAACGATCAATAAAGTTATTTTTCCAATGAATGGAGTTGTTTCCAGTGTTTTCCTCCGTCTCAATACACATATTGGTTTATAATTAAATCTGGAGAGAGCGCAAAAGGCTTTTGTCTTTAGTCAGCAGAGGTGTACGCGGTGTGACAAACCACCTCCCCTATGTTAGCTTTCAGTAGTCATGGATCTGTAATATAACTCACATATACTTTTAATAAGTAATACAATAGTGTCACTGAGGTGTCACTGAATTCATTCAAGTTTTCACAGAAGTGTTGTTACCACCATTGTGTTCGTTGGATATGTGTTGGATGCTTTCCTCTTCAAAAGCAATTCTTCTTCTTCTTCTTCTGATTTATTAAATACCTGAAGCACAAATAAGAGTTTTAAATTTGAGAGTGATGAGAGTATTTGTACATGAGCACTCCATCGCATCATCAGTTAAGATCTGACAGTAATTAGTGTGTTATGCTACACATCTACATGGATCAGCTGTTGCTCTCAGATTTGCCTCCTTTAATGCACTGAATCAGTTTGTATTGAACCTGAGGTCTGACTTATCAGTCCCCCCCCCCGCCCCACTTTTCCTCCACTTTCCCAAGATTCTCTGCTGTTGACATCCATTTCTGGAACTCTTGCTGTCATCATTTATTATTTATCCTTGTAATTGGAGTGTAGAGCATGTCATTATATGACATTAATGCACAAGAACACAACTTCTCCATATTTAATGTAAATTTACAACCAGATTTTACTGTCAGCCACCCAATGTCTGATTGAAGATTTTGCTTTGTTTTGTCCCACTGCTACTTTTTTTGCAAAAAACAAAGCTATCTTCAAATCCTGATGTCATTTTCAATTGATACGCCTCCTGACACGTGTTGCTAATGCTATCAGTGTGATGTGATATCTATAGATACATCCATATACTGCTGACGACTACACACGTTATGTGACCATTTTGCAGGAATCTTTCATTTTACGTAAATTGTAGTACTGTATTGTTTTAATTTGAAACTTCTGGTTGTATTGGCTAACCCTAACCCTAATATGGCCTATATTTTGTGTAAATACAAAGAATGAAATTATTTATTGTGGAGGAACGTTGCAGTCACTTAGGGAGGAAATTTAAGGTGTCAAGAAAAGAAAACACAACACAAGCAACCCATATTTCTGAAAAATCCCTCAATGTAAAAAAGGAGGAAGTGTTTACATAAGCCCATTCAGTGAATCCAAGGTGAACCAAACCGATGAAATCTGTAATATGGATTGATACTATGAAATGAATAAAAATCATTATTTTAAAATTATCTACAGTGTATGTATAGCCTTGAAAAAAAATCCTAAATTATTTTTTGTCATTGATGCTGGTGTTGTTGTTTCATTGCTAGGTTCTTGAGTTAATAGGACATCACCCTGTGTGTGTGTGTGTGTGTGTGTGTGTGTGTGTGTGTGTGTGTGTGTGTGTGTGTGTGTGTGTGTGTGTGTGTGTGTGTGTGTGTGTGTGTGTGTGTGTGTGTGTGTGTGTGTTTGTGTATAATCATGTGAACGTGAGTTGAAGGTTGGGTTTTTCTGGCAGTACATTTACTACATCTCCACTCAAATGTCTGTTTTTCAGTTCTGTCTAGCTGTCTTGTCTTAACAGGATGTCACTTTGCAGTTTACAAGCTCATTCTGCCTGTTCTTATGACACTGAATCCAGCAGCTACAAGCAGCTCTTTTTAGCAAGGTCTCCAATAAACCCACTGTATCCTTTCATTCCTTCCCATCACTATGTTTACTTGGTAGTGAACATAGTGGAGCATTAGGCAACTAAAGAGCCAGATATTTCCCTCGGGAGAATAGAGAAACAGAACCGAAAAGCAGAATAACGGGTTTGGCAGAGATATTACTCCATGTGAATGTTGATGCTGCTCTGTATTTGCTGGTCGTGTATGAACAAGCGACTGTTTAACAACATATGCACCATGTAGGCTTTTTTACAGTTTTTTTCAGTCATTAACAAGCGTTTGTCCAAACAGCAGTCACATTTTCAAAACTCTTAACACAGCCTCACACCTAGAAAGCACAACTGACCAAATGGTTAATTTTCTTCTCAAAAACACATTCTGTTAAATAAACACTAACTCTTCATTTCAAAATAGAATACATCTTTGTCTGTACACACACTTTACCAAAACACTGGATATTTGACTCAAATGAAATTACTGTGTCAAACAATAATGCTTGTTTTCACTTCATAAGGTACATGCAGTCAATCAAAGTACACCAAAATACTGGGTATCGTTGACATTTGAAGAATTACATAGACTTTTATATTTCAGTTTTAATGGTATTTGCCTGCAAAATGTACACAAAATGTCTTGGTTGGGAACTTTATGTCCACATGCAATTTAACATTCAAAAGCATTCCAGTAAAGAGCAAATCAGTTTTTTTCCTTTACAGTTTATTACAGGAGGTACAGTAAAAATACTGTTTACAATATGATTGAAAAGAAAAAGCTTACAGTGAACAAAATAACCACACACAAGAGCATTCTGAACAACAAAAAAAACAACAACAGCAAAAAGCCTGGCAAAAAGTGGGGGGGGGGGGTACATAAATAAACACAAAATTACTGTCTCTAATCTCTACGACCTCTGATATTATCCAAAGCGATGCACCTGGAATAGAACTGCTTGGTGTGCCGGATCCACCCTTGGCAATGATCATCTGTGTGTCAATGGGGGGGCAGTGACTCAGTGGTAGAGCGGGTCGTCCGATGTACCAAGACTTGCGGTTCGATTCCCCCTCCCACCTAAAAATACCCAGAGTGTGAACTGACAGTGGGAGGTGTCAGCTCACCTCCGGAGCATTGCCGACACACCCTTGAGCAAGGCGCCGTCACCTTTACAAGTCGCTCATTTGGGCGCACCATAAAGGAGCTGCCGCCACTCTACACTCTATCCACCCCGTACGGGATCCCTGTGTGTGTGTGTATGTTCAGGGCCTGTTCACACTAATATATGCTCGTATGAATTACGAACACTAGAGGGCGCCACTAATTTCCCTTTCAGGATTAATTGAGTATATAAAATTAAAAAAAATGTTTTAAAAAATATATATATTCAATTGTTTGTTTATCAGCTGTGATATATTGTTTTTGAACTGATATCATTGCAGAAGCAGAGGGTTTTATACTGTATCTAAGGTTTGGAATATCGTTGTTGCTATTGTGGGATGTTATATGTTAACATTTGTAAATGATAAAAAAAAAAAAAACAACATAATTTTGTTGGGAGGCATAACTTGTCTGTTAAGAAAATGAAAGCATTATGGAAATATGTTCACAGACTGCATAATGAGTGAAAACAACATGAAATGTGTGAATGGTATGGCCACAAAAGACCTATGCTGTGCTAATTGTGTTTAGAGTTTTGAAAATGTGACTGCTGTTTGGACAAATGCTTGTTAGCGACTGAAAAAAACTGTAAACATATCCACATTACAGCTTGTTGCACTGTCCCCTAGTGGTCAAAAATTAATTGACTTACTGTAAGAGACAATGTTAAATTTAATTTTGATAACTAAATGTAGCTAAGCAGTACCATCACTATACTATGCCACCCAAATTTTATAAGCTGTCTTTAACTGTGACATTCAGTGACTGGGTTGGTTGAGAGCTATAAAACCTGATGTGACCACATAACTGTAATGTCAATGCTGTCAAATTTGCATCTAAGAAAGTGGAATTCTAACTATGTTTGCACCACGGAGTGACACAACATAGACAGCTCCTGCTTGAATTCTAATACTTTTCTGTTTTGAGTCCTAAAAGAATATCTGATGAATCAACTGCAAGACTATCTCCAGTTTAAATAGGAACTAGTTTTCCTCATGCAAATCAAACAACAGATGCATTGTTTTTGCAATTATTGCAAAGAAATTATTTTCATTCATTCATTTTGATATCATATATTGGTGCAGCGTAGTTTAAGCATTTTCTTTGCCTTTGCAGCTGAAGTCTAGCCTACTGTGTTATTTTATATATGTTTGTAGTGAATCAAGGCAGTTCCTTGCTTGAAGCTTTTCTGAAAGCACAATGTGCGTCCATTCCACTAAGATTTCTAAATTGGAAGTCATTATGTTTGACGAGAAAATATCACTGCCATTTCCTTTCAGTGCAGTCAAACAGCAAACTAAAACACAATATATAAGGCATCGTGAGATGGGAAGATTATGTTGACAAGTCTTATTTAGATGTGTTTACGAGAACACAATAAGCTCTTTATTTACTCTCGTTCAAGATATTTATAACACTTAGTCCAGAGTGCTGCCATATCGATGCTGTTTTAAAAGTCCATGCTTGAAGTGGGCCCAATTTTCATTTCAAAATGCATGATTGCTATCCTGAATATATGCATGTAAACAACATTACTTTTGTTTGTTAACTTTATGTGACCATTAATTCCACCTCATATCCCTAATATATAGTTCAAGATGGTACATTTACCATATTAATCATGCATGAACTCATTCTTCATAGGGGAGGGACTGGAGGGTGATGAGCTTGCACCAGGCAGTTTCCATTTTGCTTCTGTTTAAATATCATGTAAAGTCCGTCCATCTAAGTGGAAGCAGGTAATCTGCTTCTCGATGAATTGCCCCGGCAGCAGTCCACTCTCCTACTCACAGATAGTGCTGGGATGTTCAATCAGCAGTCCGTGGTGTAACAAGTGTGATATCCCTTTCCTGTGGTATCTAATAACATAAGTCCCTCTATCACCGATATTGGAGGAAGTTGGGGGCAAAGGTGATTCAGCCTTTCGTGAGACCAGAACCACAGCGACAGATCTAACCAGACATGTGCAGCATACAAAAATCGTCTGGGTTTAATGATTATGGCAGGCTTCCAAAAATGCGTCTCAGAGTGTGTGTCTGTGTGTGTCTATGAACTGTGAACTAGACTGGACTAGAGGTGCTCTCTGCTGCAACCACGCTCAATTTGTGCCTTGAGTCAAGGCCTTTACAGATCAAGCTGTTTGATCGGGATCTTTTGGCCCTGTGCTTCGCTGTTAGTCCATGAGAAGCTCTGTCCTATTGACCAAACTGATTGTGTTTCCAGCCAGACAGCCGATGCCACGGCATTTCCATTCAGTTCATGTCAGAGTATGGGGGAGGTCAGCTCTTGATATAACATATCAACACTGATTCATGTCAAAAAATGATTATATCCTAGTCCCTGATGAAGGTGTGTGTTTGCGAGTGTGTGTTTCTGGGTTACCTCTTGCTGTTATGTTACTACTGATGGTGTCCTACAAAAGCTAAGCATTACACAGTGTCACTTGAACTAAAACTCAATTTACATTTCTCAGTCATTAACCAAACCCACCTCATTTTCTGATTCCCCTCTCTCCTAATAATTTCTTGTCCCTCAGAGGAGCCGACTAAATTTAGAAATGAAGCCAATTGAATTTCTGAGAATGATGCCTTTCCAAATTGAGGGACATCTCAGTGTACTGTAACAGCAGGGCAGCATACTGTTGACAGTCAAATGAAAAATTGAATGGAC
Organism: Antennarius maculatus; assembly: GCA_013358685.1. Lineage (NCBI taxonomy): Eukaryota > Metazoa > Chordata > Actinopteri > Lophiiformes > Antennariidae > Antennarius > Antennarius maculatus. Next base: position 13,056,412 of record CM023616.1, on the reverse strand, counting down.
ATTTTTGAGTGGGATAATAATAGAAAAATCAATGTTTCATGTGTTTGAGTCATAATGAGTGGTACCATTTAAACATCATACACAGAAGATACTAAAAATAAATATATAAATCAATCTCACACAAGGATGTTTAAAGGAGCTCATTATAAACTAATCCATTCATCTGTAATTAGTACCTAGTAATTGTGATCACAGCTCATTACATTAATAATTGTGCAAAAAGATAATGTCCACTGCACAGATGAACCCTTTTTCAAACTTTAGTTGTAAGAAATACAATTTCATTTCAGCATTTGGTATTAAAGTAACATTGACAGCTCCATAATATGCTGACACCACTGTCATAGCATTGTGTTCAAATAGCAGATGAACCCTCACACACACACGCACGCACACACACACACACACACACACACACACACACACACACACACACACACACACACACACACACGCATGCTCATTACGAAGCCATTATTGTAGCCAAAGTTATGGAATTGAATTTCTGTTTGTAACTGAGGAAAATAATCTCTAAATGTTTGCTGAGATTTGTGAATGTGTTTGTTACACACAGAGTTTGAACGGGTATTCGATTTCGGGATGCCATAGAAGATTGTTTTACATATGATGCCTATGATTTGGTTCCATACCATAGAATGCAAACATCAGCATCTAAATCCTAGCACAGGAGTTCAGTTTGGTTCTTCAGATCTTTGTAGGTGCTTACTCTGCATCTAACTTGCACCCTGCTGGTACTACACAGATGATTGTTTACCTCAGATTTGTTTGCAATTTATGAGAATCATGCAAGTTCAGTGAAAGTAGTGGATATTCTCCAGAGTGGCATTGGGATGTCTGTTTCAGTGGGTCTTCCTGATATTTAGGGTTAAGTCAATGCCTCTATATCTGAGGTTTTCAGCAGGGTGTACTGTTATTTATACTCATCTTGGAGCTCCATGATGGTGGTGTTTCTGATTCTACCGTTAGCCTTGAACCTGCTGTCATATCTTCATTAATAAGACAGAGTATAGCAGTAATGAAGACAGCAAACATGACTGGTACAACGAATCATCTCTGAGTGACCCCCTTTTCCAAGGGTTCGGTCTCTGAATCTCTGCTCCTGAGAGCTGTGACTGATATACGGTCATGTAGAAGCGTCAGTGCTCTGATGCACTTCTCCTGGTAGATGTACTCTCATAGCATGCTCCGTGAAGCCTGGTGATCTACCATGGCAAAGGCCTTGTACACCATGTGAAGGCTCTGTACGGCAGCCCCCTTCACTTCACCCCATATTTCTAGGAGTTGGATTAATGTGCATATCACATTTACTGTGTCACACTATAGAGGCACCCTGTCATACAGAAACTAAGGTAGCAGGAGGTTTGGAATGAAACAAGCACACTCACTATACAGGACCAAAATTCCCCAGATGGTTTCATTTTCAGCTTTTTTGCTTGACTATGGTCACAACTAGAGGGTCCTAATTTAAAAAAAAAATAAAATATATATATATATATATATATAGATAGATATATATAGATAGATTAGATAGATAGATGATAGATAGATAGATAGATAGATAGATAGATAGATAGATAGCTCGCTAGCTCCTCGCTCGCTCGCTCGCTCGCTCGCTAGCTCGCTCGCTCGCTCGCTCGCTCGCTCGCTCGCTCGCTCGCTCGCTCGCTCGCTTTTGTTTGCTTGTTTGTGCCCCATACTGTTGGCATTAGCCTTCCCTCCCATCTCTTGGCCCCTCGCCCCCCGTATGTGGAAAACTTTCACTTTTCAGAAAGATTTGTACTTTATGCTTTATAAACAGATTAAATTTACATTGGCCAATTTTATCCTGGGGCATATAATGACACAGTCACCATAATAGTTTCCATTTAAGTGTAATTATTTGTAATTATATTTGATATGTATTTAATTATTGTGGCACAGTTAAGCATAGTTTCTTTTTTTTTTTTTTAAAGCACATAGTTGCTCTTGAATACAGGAGTACAAGGTTCCAGTTCACATGCACAAAACAGTGAAACAGTGATAATTGTCATCACACACACATGTTGTGTAACAGAAGTTGTACTCCAGCCATGGGAACCAAATGAGATGGGCTTTAGAGGATCACAACTATTTTTGATGTTGCAGAGAGAAAAGAGAAAGAAATGAGGACTGGAGAAGCAGAGAGGAAGAGCGTTGATTTCATTCATCACAGGAGACCTTGACATACATTGAACTTAAAACGGGTGTGAGATGATCAAAAAGATGAACGATAACTTGAATACTACAGTGCTTTAATTCACCACGTCAAAAAGTACAGTCCTTCCAGTACATTAAATTTTTTATTTATTTATTTTTGGTTGGCCTTTGCTTTCAATCAGCAGACTGTGACTAACTACTATACCGTGACGCTGTTCTTGATTTTTACAGACTCAGGTGTGAGAATTCACAAAAACGAATGACAACTGCTACAGTGATCATGGGCACCTGAAAATTGTGAAGCTGCTCTTTAAGAAATTGAAAGTGACAAGCGTTAAAACAAAACCTACGTGATAAACATGATTAAAAAAAAGGGTTTAATGGTAATACAAAATATTCAAACCTAAAAACACCAGGGTGACAGGCAGTCCATCCCAGCTGGTTTACGAGGTGGGGTACACTCATGACCAATTTCCAGTTCATCACAGAACCACATAGAAAGAAAAGAAAAAAATCGCTCTCACACCTATGGTCAATTCTTGCTTCTTTTGTTGTTGTTTTAATGTAACATTCATAAAGTTAAGTCGGTTAAATTTGTTTTGCTGTCATAGTTCAACAACCTTTATGTCATACGAAACCAAAACAAAACAAGTTAAGTTGAACTCCTACAACCTTAAATTTTAGATAAAGTAGAAGAGTAGAGTTGAAGGCATCATTAAAAGTTCATATGATATTTGTAATTCAGAGCAAAGTACCGAAAGATAACACAGTCTTTATCTAATGCATGGCCGTTATTCAAAATGTATTTTTGTATTTCTGATGGAAGTGTATTCTCAGGAGTGCATTGTCAGGTCATCTGACATGTGCTGAATGTCTCGGCTCTCCATTCAATATAGTGGAATCATGAAGGGAGAAAAAAGGCCTACTGAAGGGAATATAGGGAGAATGAAATTGTATGTATATAATGTACAGTAGTCAATACTTATCTGCCCAGAGATTGCAGAACAGACTGACATTTTGATTTCTTTCCTGCAAGTTTGATGATGATTTGGCTTTGGATGGGGGACTCTCATAGACTTTGAGCCATATGAGTGCAATTTCCGTGCTGGGGATGAAAGCACATCGATTGCCCTCTGATGGTTTTCATGGGGGGCTACTTTCATCCAGACTGAGACATTATTGAACTGAACACACCATTAATGCAAAGCTGATTCGTTGGAACTATATAAGCAGGAGTCCAGCAAACATTCAATATGCTGTACTCATGATGTTGTTGTTGTTAAAGTGCTGCATGTGAAGCTCATGATTTGAGTGAATATGTAAATATCAAAGTGAGATAATGTGATTTTATTACAATGGTGCACAAACCCCGTATGATTGTATGATCCACTGAATAGAGACAGCAGGATATCACCATGTCTGTTTGCCCTGGCAGGCAGAAAAATGAAATCTTTATTTTCTCTAATTGATTAAAATTGCAATTAGCCTTTGCAATTGATAAAACCATATGCAGCAATCACAGGGGATTTTATCCCTGTTGGGGTGCAGTTTATGAAGAATGCTGTTGAGCCTTTCTGCCGTCATGAATCCTTCTCCCAATGTCTGGTTGGATTATGGAATGATCCACAGCTGCCTTAAATGCAATGATGGGGTTTATGCTCGGGTTAAACGTTGAAATATGCACAAGTGATCACCTCATAGTCCAAACCTTACTGAAATGACCCACAAAGACACGCTTGAATGCATGTGTCTGAAAGAATATGTTTATACAGAAGCTACTTGTGAAGACATCACATGCATGGAAGTGACTTTGCATGCATTTTGTTTGTTTTGTTGCAGCAGCTACCAAATAGATATTTACGATTACCCAAAATGGACATATTGCATTAAATTTTGTACAAACATGTATTGTGTTTTCCATTCATTTGTGATGGAGTCAGGGTATCAGAATTTTAACAAAATGCATACGTCCCTATTGTGTCATGTGGCATGACACAATTTAAGGCATTACATCAATGATCACATATTAGCTTGATACTAGAGCAAAATAAGACTTACAAGGGATTTTCATAGTCTTTCCTGAATAATGCATGATTTCAGGACTGTTCTTATTCAGAGATTTATTCATGATGACTGGAAAAAATATTAAAATATTTCCTGGCTTGTCTGTGTAAGAATCATTTGTAAAGTACGGTTAAATGCTTTGAAAGACTGATAAATCACTTAATGGATTCAATCAGTCTTGTCACTTGGCTAACGTGAATAGTTGAGTAATCACTAATGTCCTTGATTAGCTTTCATTTGTCTCCATATGATGATTTTTTTTTCTGTTACTAATCTAAACCAATATTAGAAACACATGGGATATTTAGTACCCAGACAGGACTGCAGAGTGGAAGAGAGGTGATGACTTCTGCTCTTTTTACTTCATTTGCTGTCAAAATATAAATATGGAACATAGAGGACTCACCTTTGCACTCTAAAATTAGCACAGCATGGGGTGCAGTAAAGGGCAGGGGTGATTTTAAAAGTCAGATGTGTTTGCATTCGTGTGGTATAAACATGAAGCCATGTGCATGTCAAAAGGTCCAATTAAGTCCTTCATTACAATGTGACTGTGTGCAAAATGGAAATAGCTGATTCAGAAAGTATGGCTTTTTCCAAAATAATGACCAGGAATCACAAGTCAGCCCTGCCCACAAACAATGCAGCACATTATCCTTAATTGTTTCCTCGAGTTGATCTGAGATCTGCTTATCCATTCTCCGCTGCATCTAACAGTCTGAAGTCAAGGAAGCACAACTGATTGTTGGTCCAACCTGAACATGTTACACAAAAGCCAGAACACCCACAGGACACTTGCATCTCATCCAATCCAATTTGCAGTTTTCTTCGTTTGCCTACCCTCTTCCCTCATTTTGTTTCTCTGTTTCTCTCTCGACTAAGACCCACAATCCCTTCAGATCTCAAGAGGCTTAATCAGTGTCTGTGTCAGACTACTTCACGACAGCCTTTGGCCACAGCGGATATTATCCATCTTTTCCTTATAACAAATCTGTCAATCTACTCAACGGGAAATGAAACTTCTCCTTTTGGAGACAAGGAAACTGTTTGTCTGCAGCAATGCACTAGCAAGAAACTGAGAAACATGAACCCAACAATAAATACGCAATGAAGGGAGAGCAGAGGTGAGGTGAAAATGGCACAGGCTGAGCAAAAAGGAACATGAAGAATGAAATATTGGTTTCAAATACACGATGTATGCAAAGGAGTAACCAACCAAGGGAAAGCTTGCTTTGATTTGACTCAATCTGCATAAACCCTCCCAACTATGCTTTTAATAAGTGATCTTCACCCAGGGAGTTGCTGGTGCATGGCAGATTAGCATATTCTAGACTACATAACCACCGGTTGGTTTGGGAAAAAATAAAGAAAAAGAGAGACGGGGAGGGGGAGAGTGAAAGGGAGAAAAAGAGGAAGGTGAATTGGAATGATGGCAGTAGAGAATGGGGCCAAATATATAATATAGGACTGTTTGTTTCGAAATTCATTTTCAATAATGCAGCAACAAGCATCCACTGTCAGGAAAATAACCAGTCATTATGACTCCCCTGCTAATATGCTAATGTCTGGGTTGATTCATAGTGCCCCCTCGTGGTTTAAAAGAGCCTGTTTTTGTGATGCTTGAGGAATTGGCTGATCAGAAAAGCAATTGCATGCAACAGTCGAGTAAGATCAGCAGAGACTATTAATTGCCGAGGGCAAGAATTGATTGAGTGGGGTATGTTGGGAAAACACACTGCCAAGATGCAGTCTGACACTGTAATGAGGTTTTATTCCTTTTAAGAGCGATTCTCTATAGTCTGTAAAATGTGTAACAAATTCTGCAATACACTGAAACTGCCTGTTGCATGTATGATGCATGAGTGATGTGTGGAATGAGGGTTGACCTTTGAAGCAGGAGTCCTTTACGTTATCATTTCTTCACACACTAGAGGGGGCTAGATCATTGGGAGGGAGTTATTTTAAATAGAAGCTGATGGTGATTACAGTGCTGTGGTCAGTGTGATCTTGATATCCATTGAGACAAATTTGTAGGTTTTCTCATCATATGCAGAAGATAAACAGATATATCGGGTTAGGTGAATCAGATGCCAGTAGATAGGCTTAATCTCTTTCCCATTATATTATCCTTGAGAGAAGAGCTGGGTTTGACTGGTGGAAAATGATGGCAAAATATAAGATGCCGCACAGTTGGTCTAGACGTCAGTGGCCAGGATAAGCTGGAAAGCCAGTTCATTTGGAGCAATTTTAATTTGCTTTCATCTGAAAAGACAGAAAATAATTGGTATTAGATGTATTGATAGTGGAGGACTGTCAGAATATTGGCTGGAACAAGAACACAGGGTCCATTGTTTAATTGCCTTCCAGGGGGAGCAAAATCTCATTAATTGACAGTGAATTCTGGGTTAATAAGAAAACCTGCCAAAGAAAAGATTTTTTTTAAACATTTTTAATATGCATTTTAGGTAAAAGGCTCAATGTTATGCTTGATGCCTGGCTGAGCATGACAAACCATAATCATACCTATTGTGACATCGATCCTGAGCTTCCATCAATGTGTGGTGCTGTTTCAGTGCTCTGTGCTTTTGAACACGCACACTAGTCATGAATTATTCTATAGCCCTCGCAATATATTAAGAAGAATATTGCAGCTTTGACAATTTTCAGAGGAAATATTTAAAGTTTTTATTACACGCCTCTTCATTATCCAACATGTCTTACACATTCTCAGTAAAAGGCAGGTGGCAACTAAATCTGTCGCAGTAAGACATTAATGCCGAATCAAAAATAACAAAAAGCTCTCTTATCTGCAGTCTATTTGTAGAAGTCAAAGTTTCTGTGGAGATTGATTGTGCTGGTGCCTTGAATGCAATATCATATGCGGATTCCACCATATAGAATCAAACATGACCACACCAGCCTATTTTTATAGTCCCTATCTGCTAAAATTTGAATGCAATTCGGCAGTTTTTACAAAAGGAAATTATGGAAATGCAACCTATAATGTATTAATTTTTCTATTCAGGTATCCATGTGCTGCATGTATCTGGTAATTTTGGCAGTAGAACACTGTTAGTTACCATGGCCAATTCTGTCTAGCTTCCTTGACAACAGAAAGCAAAACATGAGTCATTTTCATTCTGTATCCTTGGTGATTACACGTAACTCTTATTAGGGCAATTTATACAGCAGATGATTCACTGTTTGCTTAAATCCAGAAAGACATAGACAATAATGTGTTTCCTTTGTGTCTGTTTTGGGGGCTGTGTCCTGGATCTGTTGTTTCAAACAGATGCCTGTTGCTGATTTTGGTTTATTTACCCCTCCTCCATCCACATACTCCACCGCGAGTGTCTACAGGGCCTGTGCTGGAGGGAGTGTGTGTGTGTGTGTGTGTGTGTGTGTGTGTGTGTGTGTGTGTGTGTGTGTGTGTGTGTGTGTGTGTGTGTGTGTGCGCGCCCATGGGTTTGCAATATGTGGAGATGATGTCAGCTATACAGTGTGAGTAAAGACAGATGTGCTACTCTGTCATTTGTGGAGACACACTCAGGAGAATGATTGTGCTGTGCTGTACAAAAGATTCAGCTTGTACTGTATGTGGACAAAATCTAGACCACTCATCCACTTTCTGAAAGGTTGCTTGTTTGATCCCGGTTCCCTTGGTGGGAATGTGTTGAAGTATCCTTGAGCAAGATGCTGGACCCCAGTTTGCTCCTTTGGTCTGTGAGAGCTACAAGAGTGTATTACTCTTAAGATTTGTCAATTTGAAGAGAAAGAATTTCCCCACAGGAAAAAAATAATGTCCTCAAAATATCCTCAAATGCATATCGTGAAGATTTAATTGTTTTATCATGTGATGCTATGATTATAATTCCTTTCCAGAAGTACATGATCTCTTCTTCCTCCTTCAAATGAAAAGGTTAGTCGCAAGGACACCAATGCAGTAAAAAAGGAATAGAAACCCCTGGTCAATTCAGTCCACGACCTGTACAGCATTCTTTGATGTGGTATGCCCATTATCTTGTGGTAGATAATCTACAGGTATGACTCTGCCAGCTCCTTGATTTGAAGTTCACGAACACATAGTGACAAGTCTTTCAATACCTCTTCATTATATTAAGTAAGTAGTCATGGCTCAACAAACTACAATCAAGTCAGTGACGTCCAAATATTCCCTTCTTAGCCATTAATTAGCGAAACACGTTGAACTTTCTTGCAACAGAGTCAAATCTGCACACTTACACGTGATACACATATTTTTAGATTCCTCATGACTTACAGTTTACAAGGGTAACATTCCATGCCTATCACAGATAACCTTTCATAAATCATCTGCTTTGAAGTCCCAGGAAAAAGAAGGCTCGAGAACTCAGGAAGCACTCAGGACTTTGATTGGTTTGCCATAGTAAAGTCATCCAGTGATTGTTGCCTGTATGCACATTCAATGATAAGTTACAAACCAAAACTCCTAATACTGGCACAACAATTTGTCAAAATATAAATGGGTATAGGCTATAATGGAAGCATGGTAGTTTAACTTTCCATCAGTACGTGTTCCATGATGTTAGGCTCCTAGAAACGTCATTTTATTATAGCAGGTCAGTATTTAATCACCTTAAAAAGTCATCAGCTTCCAGATGGAGTCATCTGTATGACTCTGCTGAGAGCTCAACGTGGTTTACTAGATGGCATTCAGACAGTATGCATGTTGCAGTACAGAGGAGACTCTTTATGAGAGACAAACAACTTAATTCATCTTCTGGCCTCTAAAAACAGCATTGATCTACAAAGTCTAGCCAGATAGCCAAAAAATGTCTTGCTGACTTACATTACACGTAAAATAATTTCTGACAATTGTCATCAAAGGCATGCAACACATCTCATGACTTTAAAGTTTTGAAGAAACATGATTTTGAAATAGAAAGCAGATGTGAATAAATATTGGTTATGTACAGTTAGACTCAGTTTCTTAATTTTTCCATGATATTTCAAGACATGCAAAACTAAAGCCCACTGGCATATGTTGATGAGCATACAGGCCACAAGCCCCACACACTCATGAGAGCTAGCATGCTGGGTGATGGTTTATACAAAGAATGATTTTGAATGGGGGCCACAGAGTGACAGTCCATAACTCTCGTTACTCAGCCATGTATAAAGAGATTTGATGGAGCATCTGTGTGGAGGACACAGAAACAACAGGCGGAACAAGCGTAGAAATCTGGACCAGACTGACTGCACATTGTGATACAGCCTTAGCTTTTAACCGCTTAGTGGATGAAAAGTCACATCTACGCAAATGGATGAGTAGTAAAATCAATGTATTGTAGGATAACAATTTATTCCTAATTTCCAACACAATGATTTGCAACAGCTGTCATGGATGTTATACGGTATGCACTGAGAGGTGAGCAAGTGGAATAAAGAAACGTGAGCCCATTTGTAGCTCAAATAAGTGACCTGCCATTCAGATATAACATGGCCTTCACCTTGTTGTCAATTTAAAATGATTGCGAGACACAGCCAATGACAGAGCATCCGTTTGTGACACAGAGGAATCAATACTCTCGAGTGAAGTGTCATTTGTCTTGCTACGGACTCACTTTAAAAATAAGAAGCCTGGTTCTTCCTGTGTGGGCAAGAGGGTGGTAAAACATTAGAAGACTGCTATCACCATCTTTCATTATGTATTGCCATATTTTTAAAACAGGCAATAATATTTGTTATCATATTTGCTATTATTGTAAATCTGCTTACAAGAAAATAAATTAATTTTTTAAATTAAGTTAACATATCATGTGCAAAAATATAACTCAAACACACTGACACTATCCAACATGGGGCAGATGATGCTGAATTCTTCTCGTAGGCAATAGTTAAAAGAATTGTGACTATAAAGCATTTTGAAATTTTGCTTTTTTGTTTGCTGTTTTAAATACATTTTGCATATAATACCTTTCAAGTATGACTATTGAGACTTTGATTGGAAAATTTTCATGACAGTGATGGAAAATCCTGATGCTGAAAGAAAAAAAACACATTAATCAATCTCCTGATATTAGGAATATGCGGGAAATCTTTCCCCCATAGTATAGCAGAGAATAATTATGAGGACACTCTAAGAGCACTGAGGTTAACTTTCCAGGCATGTTAAATATTCTATGCAGCTGCAGACAAATGTCTATTTTCCGTGTATATCCTTAATGACAAGAATAAATGTTCTTGGCTCATAAAGTTAGTTTCCAGTTGGTTGCCCAGGTGTGTTCGCCAGCAAGCTACAGAAATGTAAAGTTTGTACGCTAGATGCCTTGTAAACCTGTCTGAGATATGATGCGGTTATTCGTCTTGCTCCATTAGCCTCTCCTTTGTGGCTCTCTCTTCCTGCTCTGTCTTGCAGTGATTTATGTCGGAGTGGAAACATTGCAGTGTCACAATTTGTCCTCCTTTTTCTCATATGTTACCCGATTGGTATTTAAGTATTTAAGTTGTTGTTAAAATAAGACACCAAAGACACTAAAGCCTGTTCTTTTATAAAGCTGTACCGCATGTTTTCAGGCTGTCAACATATTTACATAGGCAAAGCTGTTCTCTCGTTGCAGTTCTTCATATTCCAAGAGCACGGCTTATTCTTGTTTTACTGTTATTTAAGTGCTGCATAATAGTTTCTCAAACACACTGTACACATCCTTTTGTCCCCAAAAATTATTACACATAGAAAGGACAATGACTTAGCCACATTGTGAAATTAAATAAAAGTTTGAAGGTTTTCAAAAAGTGCACAATTTACATTTTGCATTTTGTATTATGTAAATGTTCCACAACTCATATTTGATGCAACCCTGAATGCCATTATGCTAAAAAAGACATTTGAGTTCTTGATTTTGACATATTTGCATGTTGATCAAATTAAGTAAAACCACATTGGAGTGATTAAGACAGCCCTCCATATTTGAAATGAGAAGAAATGCATATAATTGTAGCAACAAAAAGCTTTCTAGCCACCAATCAAAGTCATTTGTGCCTCTAATATAAAAAGAGTTTGCGAGAAATGGCAATATATACAGAAGTTCTATTAAAATAACATCATAGGCCTTTATAAGAAAAAAAACAAACAAACGAAGGTCAGCTTCTCAAAAAGGCTTTCCAGGAGGCATCTGGTTGCTGAGCACCACTGATTCCCACCAGATGGCATTAAATCAGTCTTGCCGGGAAGAGCAACCACGGTCTATAAGAGTAGGTTACAGAGTTGGGAAAAGTATTGGAGCTGTTTTAAATACTTTATTCAAGTAAAATAGCTTGATTAATGTTGATGAAGTTGTCTTGATTTCTCAGTGCTGATTGCATTCATTTAACAATGGAGAACACACACACGCACGCACACACACACACACACACACACACACACACACACACACACACACACACACACACACACACACACACACACACACACACACACACACACACACACACACACACACACACACACACACAAGGGGCCTATAGACACAAAAATGTGGAGAGAGATGGGAGGAGTGATGGGCAGCCATGTGGTGATGCCCTGGGAGCAGTTATGGGTTGAATGCCTTGCCTGAGGGCACCTCGGCAGTAACTGGCAAGTCCTTGACGATTGAGCTATCGCTACTCTTTTGAATGTTGTCGTCTTTCACTAACACATTTCCATGGATCCATGGATCTGTAGTAGTTTTTTCCTTCGTCCTGCTCTAGCATGGATGCCTTCTTCCTTCATCCTATTTTACTCCATGGATCAGATCACAGCACCGGTTCTCCTCAGAGACTTCATTTCTCCATCTTGACAGCTATCTTCATCTCCCCTTTTCTCCTCTCCTTGTTCATTTTGGAGTCATACGTAGTCTGTTTGAAAGGAAAGTATAACAACATAATTTCATTGATTTTCTGTAACTGCACATTCTGTCACAATAGGGGCTGGACCCTATCACAGCTGACGTTGGAAGCGAGGCGTGGTTCACTCTGAACAAGTCAACAGTTCATCACAGGGCCAGAAAGAAAAACAATCAATCACACAAACATTCATGCCTGCAATCAATTTAGTCACCAAGTCACCTATCTAGCATGTTTTTGGTAGTAGGATGAAACAGGAGAAACTGAGGAAAACCCAGACAGGTACAAATATTTTCCAATTGAGCAATTAAATGTTATGTTTGGTGTTGACAGCATTGTCCCTGTGGGTAAAGAGGACTGACACTAGACATTAATAGTAAATATTGTTACATTTTCCAGTGTGTTAAGCGACACACAACAATTTGATGGATCCATATTCAAGTCAAAGAACCAATTAAATGTAGAAAGGCTTTTAGCCTCAGGGTTGGACTTAATGCTCTTTGGTTCTGCTCCAGAAATTCAATGTTTCTGCAGTTTTATGGTTTATCATGTACAGAAAAATGCTTTTCTATGAATAGAAATATTACATATTTCGTTCAAAACTACAGACTTCATAGGTTTTCCATTGTTCTTTGTTCAAACTTTCTCATGTATTGAGGATTTTTTCTTTTAGAAAACTAAATGTTTGCGTCCTTCTATAGTCTGAATCATTCTAACTACCGGTAAATACAATCATTAAAATATTCAGCCAACTTTTGTCCATTCCACTGCAGGCATGAATAAACCTTTTGTTATATGCAGATGATTTATATCTTGTAATTCTAACTTTAACAGATGTTACAACTAACTTTATTAAAAGTGGTTATACATGATGATTTGTTTCAGGCCACAAGGCTGAAATGTTAGCATGTTTGCTGACATGACTGGAATAAACTGTTAAAAGTGAGATAAGCCAACTTTTGTTTGTGCTACTTGATTTCATTTAGCACTATTTAGATCAATTTCCACAGAAAAGGAAAAGAAAAAAATGGAAAAAGTCGATGCAGATCTCATTTTACAGAAGAGAAAATATGACCTCTGTTTTCCCTCTTTCCTAAAACACTTCTGTGCTGAGCTTGAAGTTCATTTATACACCCCCTCCCCCCAAAAAAGAATCCTTATCAACAGGATTTTATCTGAAAAAAAAAACATCAGAGTTTCAAAATCATATTCAATTCTTCATGTTTGACTTTATATTTAACAACTTTATTATTTGGCAGTAGACTCATGTATTATAAAGTGTAAAAACTCATGGATATAACGAAACAAGCTCAAAAAATGACCGTTTACATTGTTTTAAAAGAATATGCGTCCCTCATAAATGTTTGGATGTGAGTGAAAACTGGTAAACACTACATCTAAACAACCTCATTCAAAGTTCATACTCATCTGATGCATTTGGGCATAAAGTAAGCACAATCAGATCTCGCGTCTCAACTCAAACGACTCCTAGCACATGTACGGATACTTTGAATTTTAGGTTTGCTTTCGAGCATGAAACAAATCAGATATTTCAACAGTCTCCCCCATCAGTGTAAATCGTCTAAGGGTGCAGAACTGCAAACCATTGAAGGATTGCAATAAAATCTTTTCATTCATTCATCAAACCATCTGATTCCTACGACCATCTCTGTTTTGCAGGCTCAGGAGGGGGCTGAAGCCTGTGCTAGGATGCACTGGATAGGGGCAGGTGTGGGCAGTTAACATTGGATAAAAGCTTTAACCTTGAATATTTTTGGTAATTTCATGTTCAACATGGCATTAAATTTTTGAGTTAGCGTTAGGGTGTGGGTTAAGAAGCTGGATAATCAAGGGAGAAGTCTCAGAGACACGAACAGAACATAGAGACCTCACACAGAAAGGAATCGGACCAGGAACCCTCTTGCAAAGCAACAGCGCTGCCCACTGGATCAACGTGCCGCCCATGAGCAGGCTTCCAATTTATAAAAGCTGTTGTATAAGGCCTTGAAAATTTTTAACTGAGGATGTAAACACTATATGAACACATGCAATTATTCGTGCTCAGAAAACGTATCCATTCAAAGCTCCACAACAATGTTCTCAATAAGGATTCCATTACTCCAAAAAAGAAACATTATTATTTCTTATTGTTGGGGGACAGGGTCAAACTAAAATTCAGCTTTGCTGTAGTTACTTAACAGAAAATGAAGTCATAAGCAATCCAACGCTCCATATACTCACTGAGCAGATCAATAAATTGCAACTCATTAGCAAACCAGCTAGTGTTTGTGTTACATTGTCTATTGTCATTACATTTTTAATTCATGTAAAGTGTTTTAATTATGCATCAGGCCAAAGCTGGATGGACCTCTATAAATATTTATTGATCATAAATGTCAATTTTCATTATAAACGTGCTTTGTTCATGGCTGTTTACTTTTGATTCAGTCAACATTCCAGCATGTTTGCAGTCACACTTGGCTCCAGACGTACTTTCAGTCTCTATATTAGCAAAGGTTCAAACAATTTACAATACAGTGCTAGACTGTTAACAGCATGCTTTTATTCAATGAAGCAGCATGCCTGGATTTCTGACATTTCAATGCTAAGTGGAGTCTTATGTTCAAGTGTGTCCTCTTTCTTACTGGTCATTTGATGCCTCTCCATTATTACATAATGTAAAATAGTGAATATCTTAAATCAAGGGCTGTGAGATTTTAGTGATCTTGTTTATTGGCATCTATTCAGTTCCCTCTGAAAAGACACTGACGTAGTGCTGTTTGAAAAGAAACAAAATGGTGCTCTGAATTATTTGATTTGCTGTGCTGCATTAGATGAACCATAAACTGAGCAGATGGGAGCATCTGTTGTATGAAACGTCACTTGATTTCAACCACAGCTACTGCAGTTATCCTGGATGAGAATACACTATAGCTCATAAAAATATCCCATAAAAAATGGAGAACTTTGAAAATGATGGTCTGATTAGTTCTGTTTTTTAGCACTGCCTGTGGAGACGCTCTATTATCAACTCTGTGTTAGTATTATTTTAACACACGTGAGTTTCTAGGTCACGTGTATTTTCTTCCACCAGAAAATCCAATTCTGTCACATTGAATGGCGAATTGCACTGAACTGTTCAACTGTTGAAAATCAGAAAGCTGTTTTTCCGACAGCTACACTAACCCTTCTCATATTCTAATGTTGATTCTTCTCCCACTGACTTGGATTTCATCCTTCCTCGATAACCACTTGAAATATCTATCAGAATAAAGGAGTATAGATAGATATTGTTCATGCATGCTGCCATAAAAGATCGGCATCAAATCATTGTTTTTATAATAGTCTTTCATAATGATTACCAGTGTGAACAAATATGTTAGTTAATTGCAAGAATGACTTCTATATGTGTATCCGTATTCATATTTTTTACAAGCTCTGTACAGTAGATGCTTGTGTCTGTGTAAAAACATTGCCACAAAGTTATGACATGAATGATTCAGTTACGCATTTAGTTGTTTTTGATTACTGTACTCAATTGAAAACAGCATGAAGAAAATTGATATATTGATATTTTGCCTCTAAAAGTCAAAACAAATTATTACAAATTACTGAATTATATTTCTAATTTGTATTTCACACAGTAATCCAATTTTTTAAAAATCTAATTGTACTCCGAATCTTGTTATTGTTCCAGATGACGCAAGAAGTTTGCGTCATCACTTATATTTGGGATTCCAGCTGTACATCAAGGTTGAACGTAATGGATTTTTAAATTATTTTATATTCCAATTACATTTATCTAAATTTTTGTTTTGTAATAATTGATTGAATTTTAAGTCAGTCACTATGTGGCTAATCACTACAAGCTGACTCCCAACTCCTCAAATACAAAAGCTTCATCTCCTCCATAATAATAATTATGCAATGATCATTTTCAATTGTAGTCTGTTGCTAATTTTTCAAACAGTCACAATTTGATTAGATTTAAAGAACAGAAACAACATAAATCTTTGAATACCTTTGGATATCATGTTTTGTGTTAGCATATCTAGTTTATAATCTAAATAAGTAATGTGAGTTCAAATCATTGCAGTCTTAACTTTTGGTCACACACAGTACTCAAACACTGGCCTTGTGCATGAAAGTCCCCTAATCACCCCTGGGACCCAGACTACTTTTGCTTTTTATTGCCTGTCTGGTTTAGATCTTAATGTTATTGAAGCTCACTCTTTGTCCTTTCACTTTGTCTAGTTAGCGTTTTGAATATGGCTCACTAAAACTTAACTTTTTCAGTGCCTTCTATACTGTCTCATAAACCCAAAACTAAGATAGGACCTTAAGACATCTCAGTATTTAAAAATGCTATTCAAAAACTGTTTTTACATCACAAAGTTCATCTTAAATGCAAGATGTTGGAGCGGTTACAGGCAAGTTTTTTGATGGTGTCAGTGTGTACTTTCTGCAATACTGATCATCCTTGAGACATACAGTATCTACAAAACTAATCTGCTCTGTCGAATTAGCACAGTTAAAATTAAGATCTGGAGCTTGCTTTTAAATGTAAACTTAGTTTTCAGCCATGGAGCTAAGGTCTTTGCATATGAATGTTTTTCATAAATTTGAATTTTGCTCTTGTTCTTTTCTCCCTTTTGCAACGTCATCTGTAATGTGTAAGTAGTTGATTTGTAGTTAATATTTACATTTGTAACTGTCCAAATTTGGAAATATATTGATTATTCAACATTTTATATTATTGAGCTTTACTGTGTTTTTCATTACTAACACTTGTAAAAATGTGTGTGGTGCTTAGCGACTTGGAGTCCAAAAGTCATTATGCAGTCACTCACCAGTCTTCATCCATAGCATATTGATTTGTATCCAGTCAGAGGTCATTCACTCAAATCAGTTGAAGGTTCAGTTTCATTGCTTAAATTTGAACCTGTGTGTATGTAATCAGTGAACTAGACAGCAAGGAAGGATACCAACATGTCAACTTGTAGAACTTTATTATTACGTAAACATATGGTCATGGATATATGTATAATAATATATCATCGATAATAAATCCTCCTTGACTTAATTGTCATTGACTTCACATCAACAGCAATCTGTATTAGTGTTAAACAGTGCCATACTTCAAACTGCAGTACTTTTTCAGATAAATGATATATGATTTCAGAAAATGGCAATATTTAAAGGGATACTGCCACCACAGTAAACAGAACTGTGGTGTGGTGGTGGAACATTGTGCAAGGATAACAGAAACATCTGGGAACCAATGAATGAAAATTAGCAGATACACCATATCTTTCTCAGCTTTTAGTCACAGATGTCTAAACCTACACTGATAAGCCAACCCCTAGCACCTGCGGTCTACATATAGAGTCCTTGGGAAAGATACAGAACCCCAAATTGTGAGTCATTGTGGGGATGCTGCATGGTACCGTTGAATAAAAAGATGAATTGTAGCTTGTGTTATAAAGCCCTGTGAGAGGTTTATCAGTGTGCAAAGTTCAACAGAAAAATGCTATATAAGTACAGTAGCAATTCTTTATCATCAATTACAATCCTAACTAACAATGCAGATTGAAATACACTTTCAATACACCTCAATTTATTGACAAAAAAAACTATCTTCATTGGGTTTTTTTTATTGTGCAACAATGCAGTCCTGAATTGAATATCAAATATTTATTTCACATTATTATGTGACAGGAAAATCTATAACTGTGCTACAATTCAGTTCTTAGAAATGATACGTATTGGAACTAATTTCATACATGCCTCGCGAATATACAACACAGCCAATAAAGTGACACTGACACATACTGTGAGTCGTTTGGTTGAAAATATTACAAGTGTATGAAATAACATTGAATCAAGCATCAAATATTGTTGTAACTGAGGCAACTTTCAAAAGTGCAGCGAATCGACGAAGACTGGCCAATGACTGAAACAGTGTTAGTCAGAGCAAACGTACAGTATTTGCTTTCATCTGTGACTGAACTATCAGTCTGATCTTCCAGTGTCTTATTTATTTTTATGCCACATAAATAACCTAGATTAATAGAGAAAGAAGAAACCCCAATAAAAACAGACCTGATAAAAGATAACAAGCAAGTCTGTGGAGCCTCCTTTGTCTTGGGGAACTCATGTGATATGATTCGGTAGAAATAACATTATGTTTAAATTGAATGAAATCAAACAGAAATAGCCAAGCTTTTGTTTGTCAAGAGTCAGTTTACCATTGATTTCCATGATACACAAGTCAGCTGAAGGAAAACTACTTTTTTTGACACATCCCACACTAGTCAAATGTTTTCACAGATAGCAGAGCAGTTAGCTCCTGCTGCTGGTATATTTTAGCTATATTTTTAGAAAGAAAGAGAAAAGAGAAAGCATGAAATGTTCTGATGTGTATGTTTCAAATAAGGCTGCAGTCAGCTGATTAGCTTAATTTAGCACAGGACTAGAAATATCAGGGTGGACAGCTACCTTGATCTTTGTAATGGTAGCAAAATATGCATGCCAGGACCACAGGAGCCCATTAACCAACGTTTCATCTCATTTGGTTAATCCATGCAAACATTAACATGTAGCCTATGTGATAATTCACCATTTTATAGAGGTTGTGGGCTTTACAAAGTCTTAACTGAGACCAGTAACTTCCTGGAGTTTCTGGTTGCCTGGCAAATGGTCCCAAAAGAGAAACAGCTTGGCACACATCATCAAGCCATAAAACCACTAAATATGAGCCAAAAGGAGGATAAGCAGATTTTCCATTTGAGAAGTTCAAACTGAGACTTATGTCAAGTATTTGTAATTAATTTGCAAAGCCGGTGAGTCTATAAAGCTTGAAAATTGTTAGATTTTTTTGAATATTTTATAATGTTTCAGGATTTATACTATGACTAGTATAATTTATTTATGTTGGCAAAAATCAGTCACTTGAGTCTCGCCTCAAAAGACTTGCTCAATTCCTAAAATACCCCATGTTAAAATGCCCAAAGTTGTATCAGAAATAAACATGCTGTCTCTAAAACTGTGAGAGATGAGAGAATTACTTTTTTTTTTGACGGGTTTATTGTGTACTGTAGTTGACTAAGGCTGAAGGCTATCCTAGAAAAAAAATATTTATGACCAATTTTGCACATATGAGCTAAATGTTATACTTACATTTGCTGGTTCTATATCAAACCAACATTTATTATTACATTCATTTTACGTATCTACCATCATCCTTTCACTTTATTAATAAATACTGCTTTTTTTCATAGAAATTGGCACTTTTTAAACAAGCATCATGGGGCAGGGACATTGATGACTTGATTTTTGTGGACACAGATAGACAGTGCAGTTTGCTTGATATGACGGCAATGTGTCCGGGACGTACAACACATCTCACCTGTAGCCAGCAGGGATAGGCTCGAGCAACAACCATGACCCGCAAGGCCAAAAATAAGATGTAGGTGAGACGATTACAGTCGTGTCATTTTCAAGAAAATGGATGGATGGATGGATGGATGGATGGATGGATGGATGGATGGATGGATGGATGGATGATGGATGGATGGACGGACGGACGGACGGACGAACGGATGGATGGATGGATGGATGGATGATGGATGGATGGACAGACGGACGAACGGATGGATGGATGGAGCAGTAGTATCTGATAAACAATGAAAAATAAATTGAGAAGGTATTTCTTCCAGAATTCTACACTCAGTAATCTTACTTTAACAGTCTTATAGGATATGAAGACATTTTAACTTCTGCAGACTTAGACAGTAAAAAACATCCTTTAAATAGCGTTAAAAATAAATTATATTCGCTTTTATTTTTTTGAACACCATGTACCTGAGACTAAGTTAAACTCACTAGTCCTGTCCGAGGGGTCTGAGGCAAGTTGTGCTTTTAGGCAAAGAATCCTCAGATGAAGAAATGGCAACAAGGCTGTGTACAACAGATTGTATGGAAATAGAAAAAGCTTTTATAATATTGTACTCAAAGCATCTTTTCAGCTATCATTTAATTAAGTTGATGAATAATTTAGAGATGAAGTGAGACGATCTCTTCTCGGGCAGTCATCTAATAGTCCCGGAGGTCTTTCAACACATCCTTATCTCACTGATGGTCTTTCAGTTCCAAGGCATCTAAAATTTAAACCAAGCTAAAAGTGTTGTAATGATCTTGGCTAACCTGTAGCTCAAGCATAAATTAAATCTCTGGATAGTTGTCTATAAAAACATGAAAGTAAAGAAATATGGGTAGTAAACTAAAATGAAATTATGTTACAGCTAAATATCTTTGTATCCTCATTTTGGTACTGCATCTAGCCACACTGATAGCCTCAAATAACTATTCAAAATTATTTCTGTCATCATCCTTTGCCAATGAATTAACTGCATTCTAGTCATGGTAATTTTAAATGAGTATTCCTTCTAGCTATATTGTGTCTGGTGACAATCTCATGATCCTATTCTTGAGCATCCAATGTCACTTTTAAATTCTATGACAGTATATTTCACCTCTGATATATGCCTGGGTTTTGTTCCTACCGACACCCCCTGTTGAGAATCATATGATACTCTTGTGTTGCTTTATAATGTCTTGCACATGGCTTCAGGGCAATGGTCCAAACTCTGAGTTGAATGGTGTTTTTGTTCAACATGGATCATCTCCTAAGAGAGCAAGCATGCACACAGCTGCCTCAAGCAAGGTTGTCAAGATGTCGACGGAGGCACGACGCCAGCTTACCCTACCAGGCAGCTGTGCCCATCTACAAATCATTTACTGTGGGAGGCGGTGCCAATCAGCTTTGATATGCTTTGGAGTGTGCAAATTCAAAGCAAATGCTTTAAACTCTAAGAATTTTTTACAATAAGAAAATCTTTTAAAAATGAATTATTTTAATAATAATAATGATAGCAATAAACTGTTCCAAATTTGAAACAGTTTTTTTTTTGTCGCATATGTGGATTACAGGTCACACTACCTCCTGTCAAGAAGACTGGTTGCACTTGTGACAATAGATTCATGTTTGGTGTGTGCGTGTGTGTGTGTTGGAGGGTTGTACATGGAGATGATTCACATACAGTGACATCAGATATGTGCACCACTATGAGGGTACATTTATGAAAACATGGACAAAAAATGTTGTGGGTTTGACATTTAGCAATTCCGAAATATTTGTGAAGTTTCTCCAGTGTTTGTGTTTGTGGTACGCTGCTTTGATTTAACCATGGAACACAATGCATCATGTTTTATCGTGGCACAGTGAACAGCTGATCAGATTTTGACAGCCCCGTGATCAGGTGGCATGTCCAAATCCATTAAGCATGACTGTGATGGCTGCAGGGTCGATGCTATTATTTCCTGCATTTTCTGTTCACACATTTTGCTTTGATATTTATTTTCAATTCAGTTTCCTGTGAAATATAACGTGGGCTGGACTGCTTTTCACAGAATATTTCTACGTGCCACTTAAATAAAAAATCTCCAGCAGTACAGCTTTACCCCTATTGCAAATTGCTTACAGACAGTTGAGTCAACCGCAATCAGTTTGTATAAACAGCATGAGAATATAGCTTATGCTCCCGAGCCAATACAGGGTCCCACAGGCCTGGCTACAGACACAAGTTATGTAAACCTTACGGCGATGAGCCATCGTGCCAACTCTGAACCTCTGAAGCCAGACACTTGAGAGAAGCCATGAAAGTTGTTCTTTTATTTTAAAGGAAAGGCAAAAGAATGTAATATAGGAAAAAAATGTGAGTAAATTATCTCATGAGAATTTGATGTTCATACCAATTTTTTTACACTCCATTCTTATAGTAAGACTGAGGTCATGGTAGCCATTACAGCAACTCCACCTCCATGACATGAACTTAATATATTAGCATCCATCTTTCTACAAACTGCTGAGTTCACCTCAAATGTCATTATGTTGAATGTGGATACTGAATTTAAATGAGCATAAATTCCTGCAGAGGTAAAAGGAAAACAATTTGATATCCCTGCATTATCAGTACATTTCATTTATTCCTTCCAGATGGTTTCTTGTAGGTTTCTTGAGGTTTTCAGTAGGGTTTTGCCAAATAACTGTGACCCTATTGTCAGAATATTTTATTCTCAAGAGCTCCATTTCACCATCTGCTGTTTCAGATGTTTCGGATAATATCTGAGCTTCTTTATATAAATTTAAATGAGGGCAAACATCAACCTACAGTTTCACAGTAAACAGGTTAGTCTTTTCAACAGGTGGAGAGGAAATTCCCACCTCAGTAAATAAATAAGTACACACTTACTGTACATACTCCAGAAACGAAAGAGATATTACAAGTATGTTACACAGGGTTGAGTGACCTACATATGTCTACAAGAAATATGCTGTTTTATTGATTGTAGACCCTCTCATGGTCCCCAGTTTGGTAGCTCCAGCGCGGAAGCCCCACCTCCACTACCACCTTTTATGTTAATTTCAGCGTGATGTCTGCATTGACTGGAAGGAGCCGCTGAGTGCTGTTGGACATGTTTGCTGCCTCCTGCTGCCTAATGTCGACTCGGACTCGGACTGACACAACCTACCGCTGAATCACTTTTCGTGACCAGCGTCGTGTGTGTGTGTGTGTGTGTGTGTGTGTGTGTGTGTGTGTGTGTGTGTGTGTGTATCATGCCGCCGCTGAGGACGCGCGGCTGACCGTGAATATTTGTGGATCCAGGCGGTAGATACGGAGGAAGTGAACGCACCTTGCATACAACCATGGGAGGTCAGATCACCAGGAATACCTTCTACGGTAAGGGTCTTATGGTACCACGTGACAGGGTGATTATTGATTGATTCTGTATCATTGATGAACACAGGACCATTCGAATATTAGATGATATAGTCGCGGTGGAAGGGCGCTTGTGCAGCCTGGAGTCTGCGCGTGATGCACGTGGGCGTTCAGGGGGCTTAAAATAAAAAGAAGACAAAAGTTTTGCCGCCTGTTAGTCACGACTGTATTTTTGGTAAGGTGTGGGAGTTTTTTTTCTTTTGTTTGATTTTTTTGTTTGTTTGTTTGTTTGTTACTTGATATATGATACACCTTTGCATCATCAAATTATGATAAAAACGTCTTAAAATGTATTTTCAAGGTAAACCAGGTTGGTGGTTTTCAATGCTTCTTTCAAATTGCTTATTTCTCTATGGTCAATTGTGAAAGTGATCAATGCACAGGTCCCATGAATGCCAAGCATGTTGACAAACAGTGTCACAACTTCATGGCCTCTTGCGCCTGCAGTCAGTGGATAATGGAAGATCATATTTTTACAACAGGTGCATTGGGTGATTCCACTATCAGTTTTGGTGCAGAAGCTTTTGTTCCAACCAGATGTTTGCTTTCCTCCCTTTCTTCCTTTCTTCATTGTTTGTTAATTAATCTGACTAATAGTATTGTAATGTCTACCTGTCTGGAGTGGTTTATGAGTCACATTCTGATGGTAAAATCTCCAAGTTGTACAAGTATAAAGTTTCCCAGGAGAGTACATCTGCCAAAATTGAAAAACTCCTACTTGTCTGTTTGAAATCCTGTACTAATGCCCCGCCCCTCTGTTATTTCATAGTTATTGCATAATTTGGAAAGATGTACAATATCTAATCTCAGTTATTGCCTTTGGTTTCGTTTTGTTGCTTTTCTGTTGCCCACCACTCTAAACACATTTACAAAATATTCCTATTCTTGATTCTTATTCTTGACAATCTTTGCTGTAATGTATTTTAATCATAGCATACAGTACAATAAATATAATACAACAAATAAGCTTTAATCTAATCAGAAAAATTAATGCATAAAACCCATGAAAGCCTGAGATGATGAAGACTGACATGACCAATATTCGTCATGGAGGAATGCTAGTAGTGTTTCTTTTTCAATATTGAGGAAAATCCCTCCCACTATCTAAGCTGATCTGGATAGTTTTGTTCAGCTATGAAGCAAACATCCAATGTTTTGGTTCCAATAATGTTTGTGGCAACATATTACACAACCAGTTAACAGTAAACAGGGAATTTTCCAGATTTCCAGATGAACAAACACCAACTTTATTTCATTTTCACTATGGGCCACTGCTGTACATAAACCATGTAGGTATCAGCAGGGGCGTCGCAAGAGATTCTTTGCCCCCTGTCCAGCTCAAGGGCTCATGGAGACTTTCTGCTTTTGACAACCTTTGCATTGTAATGATTGGATGCTTTTTTTTTATTTAATTTTTTTTATGCGTTGATGAAACTGTGCCTTTACATAGTTGTTATGATTCATTAATTAAGCTGCAAATTGCATATTTATTACTCCATTCACAATTTTAGGTTGTTTCAAGAAATTAATCAGCCGATATTTTGATAATGAGCGAGTCATTTAAAAAATAACAGCCAAAGTTTTTGTTTCTCCATAAATGTGTTTCTTGTTTTTGCTTCATTTATGACATGAATATGAAAATTGTTCAATGCTTGGTTTTGGATCAAAAAAAAAAAATCCAAAATTTCAGCTTGGCCTTTGGGAAACTGATCAATGATTTTGCTTGACTTGATGATGAAAATCCTTATCATTTGCTAATAGTAGCAGTAGTGAGAGAGAAAGCTTATACAACAGGAAACAAATGTTTGGGAATCACCTCAGGGTTCCTCTCATTGAAACCACAGAAGCTATAGTATGCCATATTCACAAAAGCTAGAATATGTACACAGCCTTTTACTTTTTGGGATGCTATCTGTGAATGTTTGTATTGGAGGGGCGGCTTTCACACTTATGTCACACCTCTTAGTGACACTGAGCCCAAGGATAAAAAACAGAAGAGCAAAAAAAGCCAGGTGATGTTGGCCAGGTCCGCTCTTTGTCTCTGCACTGTTTGTTCATTCCAATTAATGACGGTAAAGGCAGTCGTATTGTGTGTGGTGGTGCATTAAGGAACATTATCCTTCCTTAACTTACTCAACCGACATTTGTCTTGGCAACTCTCTTATGATACGCCTCTGGTTACTGTTTACCCTGATGACTCTGTCAGGTTGCATGACTTGTTAAACACTCTTCAGCAGCTGCTGCATTATCATCACTTGTGGCTCTTACCAACTGCCATTACATTAAATCGGCTGTGGTATTTCCATTTATTCATTTATTGATTTTGTTCATAGTTAATTTAACATTGTGTACTCTAAATGTTGTTGCCATTCTTCAAAATGCTTGCACTTTGTGAGATGAACCTGATGTAATAGTGATTTATGAAGAATAAATGCAGCTACAGAATCTGCAGAAACCTGTTCTGTTTTCAGACCATTCAGGAAATGCTTTTTTCAGTCTGGTGCCTGGTCATTGGTGGAATATAATACAGTCCTGTTTTGTTTTCCTGTAGACATCGCGTCTGACATGACATCATGGGCGCAGTATGGTTATAGGATTTGCTATGACTTCATTTAATACCATTGTTGTGCACAGAGCACAATTCAACATTGTTCTGCTGGGACAAGAGCATGCAAAGAGCTTAACCAATACTCTGTTCTGAGCCCAGAATGCTTGGCAGGGCCTCTGTGATTGTGATTTGAAGCGAAAGACTCCTAGTTTAAGCTCAACAAATTCTATATTTTTAAATCCAAGGAGGGGAACACTGTTGTCATCCATTACTCAAACCTCTGCCTCTGCCTCTGAAATTGGAAAAATTATGGCATTACAACAGACCTGCAATCAGAAGTCACATGACAAGTTGTTTGCCATCCTTCCAATCTAACGTTATGTTTTTTTTCAAGGTTCATTATAAACCTTGTGACACTCCCTACATTAGGCATACACTTTGAAGGCTAAAACGTATGTACTTCCGCAGAGCTTATATATCTCTCTTAGGCAAATGCAGGGATCTTTTTAAAAAAAAATTTATATACTTATTATAATCCCCGAAGGGAAATTAAGAGGGCACACTCTAGTAATTTTGTTAATCAAACACATGCATATGCAGTGCGCCATTGTGCATTTGCGCATCAAAGCTCGCAACTTCACCTCATCGTGGATTTTTGGTAGGCAGTCACGTGATACCGTGCGCGCATTCTATTGGCTGGAAGTGCGCCATGTTCCATGAGTCTCGGACTTATGTGAAACACAAAAGTGCTTTTAACAGTCGATAAAAAGGTAATATCAGTATGGGGAGGGTTCATAAACATTTAGTCTACTATTAATAATAAGATAAATAGTTTGTCGTTCTATCGCGGAATTCTTTAATCACGTGTGGTTCCTGGATTAACCGCGAGGAACGACGGCACACTGTATATATATTAGTGTGTACAGGCCCCTGTAATACACACAAACATATACAAGGGGGCCTGTAAGCATGCAACAGGAGGTAGAGTGGCGGGCAGCCCCATTGTGGAGCGCCCAAATGAGCAACTTGTGAGTTGCTCATTTGGGCGCCTTGCTCAAGGGTGCCTCAGCAATGCTCTGGAGGTGAGCTCACACCTCCCACTGTCAGCTCACACTCCGGGTGTTTTTGGGCGAGAGTGGGAATCGAACTGCCGATCTTAGAACATTGGACTACCCGCTCTACCGCCCGCTCTACCACTGAGCCACTGCCGTCCTTATAATCTCCACAGACTTCCAAATTGAGGTGTGAAAATGCAGGGACAAGAAGTGTTAATCAGGCCTAAATTATTCTCTGCCTTCCAGTCTGTCTGATGCATTGACTGTTAACTGCATGTTGTGCAGAAAATTGTAATAATGTGATGAGATGATAAACATGGTACAGATTATTAGTGACGCTACTTTATGTGTAATGAGAACCCAGTGCTGGTGGGAAAAAGTCCTGTCATCCACTGAACATCATGATGACCTTGGCTTTGGACTTTTGGAAGAGAAATGTAAAAACATAAGTAGGGAGGGTTGGTCCTGAGGAAAAGGAGTGACTTTGGTATGAGGCAAGAGACTGATAATGATTTCTTGGCGCTAATCCGAAACCCAAAAACAGAGGTATGGTGAGAAAAAAGGTGTTGTTTCTCTACAATGAAATAGTGCAAGTAGGATCTGTCTTGACTCACACATGTTCTCACATGAAAATGAAAAAGTGCTTCATATTGTGAATCAGATGTTCTGTTTTTGGTCTGCTCTAATTTTGCCACTTCATCTGACTGGCAAAGCAAATTACAGGCCACTAAATGTTTAATAGTGGTAGGTTATCTTCAGTACACTATTTTGCTCATTCACTTCCACTTTCATTCTGATTAAATAGGCAAAATAACCTTTTCCATCACACTGAGGGATTACACCCCAATTCACCATTGCTCATTTAAGAAGAAGCTAGAAGTGAAAATTACATATAACAAACATTCTTTGTGATCATGAAACTATCTTTGCCCTGTATAATATATCTGAACACATAAACATCAAGACCTCCTATGCTAATTTAGATGTTGCCAAATTAAGCTTGATGATATTCGAGCACCTACCGTATTAAACATTACATCCCGCTTCAAAGAGGTGATGTATTGTAATTGTCAGTGTTCAGGTGTCCGTCTGTCCGTTTGTTAGTCCACCAAATATCTTTGCAACCGTTGCAGATAGAAAGATGAAACCGAAAGCACATGACTAGGGCAGTAAAGGGGATAAAACTGAGATGGTGACCTTGACCTTGAGAAAGCTAGGCCAAGGTCAAATTTCAACTTTTGTACACTCAGGAACCGATAGAAAGACGAGGGAGAAGGCCAGTGTGAGTAAGACCGTAGATCAAAGCACTAGCTTTGACCTATGCAAGTAGGTCAGGGTACAATTTTTAATTCAGGGGTTGATCTTCCTATGCTTTGATTTACCCTGACCTATGAAAATACAGTAGGTCAGGGTAAAATTTTGAATTCAGGGGTGTTGCGCGATGTTGCAGTCTGTGACTGCCCTGGTTCTAGTTTTTATTTTATTTTTATTTTTCTAGTCATTGTTGTGCAAACTTGTGTTAGAACTCTGATGAAACAAAAACTTGCTGAATTATTATTATTAATTAAGTTACTAAATGTGTAATTGTGCCCTTGCACATTGTATGTGTTTTTCATCCAAGGACATTTTTGCATGTACTTTAACTTGCATGATGTTCTTTAAAGTCTAAAGTAGGTGTGTTACTGTATTGTGATTCCTTGAGAAACGAGAAGGAGAATACAAACAATAGTTCATGTTAATGTCTTTTACATAAATTCATGCTACCTGCACTGATAAGATACAGGAGAGGAAATTAGATGTGGCAGAGTCCACCTCCCAATGTATTTAAAGTGAGGTCTATTGTGTTCCATTTCATCTGATGTAATATTCTACTGTAATGCAAAATGTAAGGATCTTGTCATAAACAGTACCAAAAGAAGAATATATTCAATGCCATTTATTTTCCTCTGACCTTGCAGACCAAACCATTTTTTTTCCCACATAGATTCTCTGAATGGACCGTTTCCTGCCACATCTCACCGATGCCACCATAAGCCCAAACGCTGTCCGCCTATCCAGCCATGTGGAAGTTTGTCCTCCTTTCCTCTGCTCTTCCACCCCAGCACCAAGGGATCACAGATCGTCATGGACATGTCCCAGAGGACTGTCAAGAGACAGTCAAGCTTCTGCAATGCCATAACCTTTAGCAACAGGCCAATCGCTGTGTATGAGCAAGTACGACTCAAGGTAAAAAGACAAAATAAAACAAATGTGGCCCAATTTTATATATCATGTAAAATACTAATATTTTTTGGAATGTGGTTTGTTAACAGTGTGAAAATAATAGTTGGATGCTCAAAGAAAAAATATTTTGAGCTGTACTGGGTTAAAATTTGATACATTCAAGGTTAATATAGGACTGATATGGTAGCAGACAATGATCTTTCACCGTATGTTAGTCCTTCCACAGCTCATTATCTCTCCTGCACTCGCCTGTTGTGATTTCCATTCTTTTCTGTTTCTGCTCATGTGTGGGCCAAAGCAGCAGCTGCTTAGAACAAGTTTCCACTTCACCTATCAGGCCATCTATGTCTCGAAAGTGAGAGAGCAGGGCAAGCATTGCCATGTGAGGAATATTGATATCTGGCACAGTAAATGCAGAGTAAATAGAGGTTCTCAAGAAGACAGAAGTATTTGCAGATGATAAACATATGAAGGTAACCATTTCTAATCTATTTTAGGGATTTTCATCAAATCCCCACAGCGCTGCAGAAGAAATATCAAGAAAAATGTTGCATCATGAAAAACATTGAAGTCCACTATAATGGATTGAAATACAGTTATCCCTCGTTACTCGCGGTTAATGGGTTCCAGGAAAAATGAAATTCCGCAATATGGCAACAAATTATTTATTTTATCATTTACGGTAAGTTAAACGTTTATGAACCCTCCCTATACTAATATAAACAACCTTATATCTGTATTATCTTTCCCCACAGTCTTATCGACTGTTTAAAGACCTTTTGTGTCTCACGGAAGTGTGCTGTGTTCTGTGAACGCAGCGTACTTCAGGATGCTGTCAGCCAATAGCATACGCGTACGGCATCACGTGACTTCTTCTTTTCCTTTCGGCTTTTCTCTTCAGGGGGCGCCACAGCGAATCAATTGCCCCCATCTAACCCTGTCTTCTGCATCCTCCTCTCTCACACCACTACCTTCATGTCCTCTTTCACTACATCCATAAACCTCCTCTTTGGTCTTCCTCTAGGCCTCCTGCCTGTCAGTTCAAAACTCAGCATCCTTCTACCAATATATTCACTATCTCTCTTCTAGACATGTCCAAACCATCTCAGTCTGGCCTGTCTGACTTTATCTCCAAAACCTCTAACATGTGCTGTCCCTCTGATGTACTCATTCCTGATCCTATCCATCCTGGTCACTCCCAGAGAGAACCTCAGCATCTTCATCTCTGCTACCTCCAGCTCTGCCTCCTGTCTTTTCCTCAGTGACACTGTCTCTAGACCAAACAACATTGCTGGTCTCACCAGTTTTGTACACCTTTCCTTTCATTTTAGCTGAAACTCTTCTATCACACATCACACCTGACACTTTTCTCCACCCGTTCCATCCTGCCTGTACACGCGTCTTCACCTCTTTTCCACACTCTCCATTGCTCTGGACTGTTGACCCTAAGCACTTAAAATCCTGCACCTTCTTGATCTCTTCTCCCTGTAACCATCATAGTCCATGGAGATTCCTGTCTAACCTCATCTGTCAGCCTGTCCATCACCATAGCGAACAAGAAGGGGCTCAGAGCTGATCCCTGATGCAGTCCCACCTCCACCTTGAACTCCTCTGTTACACCTACAGCAGACCTCACCACGGTCGTACAGTCCTCATACATGTCCTGCACTGCTCTAACATGCTTCACTGCCACTTCAGACTTCCTCATACAATAGCACAGTTCCTCTCTGGGCACCCTGTCATAATCTTTCTCCAGATCTACAAAAACACAATGCAGCTCCCTCTGGCCTTCTCTGTACTTCTCTATCAACATCCTCAAAGCAAGTACTGCATCTGTAGTACTCTTTTTTGGCATGAAACCATACTGCTGCTCACAAATGCTCACTGCTGCCCTTAGTCTAGCTTCCACTTCTCTTTCCCATAACTTCATTGTATGGCTCATCAGCTTTATTCCTCTGTAGTTGCCACAACTCTGCAGGTCTCCCTTGTTCTTAAAAATGGGCACCAGCACACTTCTCCTCCATTCCTCAGGCATCTTCTCACTATCTAAGATTCTGTGGAACAACCCCGCCAGAAACTTTACTGCCACCTCTCCTAGACACTTCTAAACGTCTACAGGTATATCATCAGGACCGACTGCCTTTCCATTCTTCATCCTCTTCAATGCCCTCCTCACTTCATCCTGACTAATCTTTGCTACTTCCTGGTCCACAGCAGTCACCTCCTCGCCTTTGTTCTCTCTCATTTTCCACGTTTATCAGCTCTTCAAAGTACTCTTTCCATCTTCCCATCACACTACTGGCACCTATCAATAGACTTCCATCCCTATCCTTAATCACCCTAACCTGCTGCACGTCCTTCCCATCTCTGTCTCTCTGTCTTGCCAACCTGTATAGATCTGTCTCTCCCTCCTTACTGTCCAACCCAGCATACAAGTCATCACAAGCCCCTTGTTTTGCCTTTGTTACCTCTACCTTCACCTTACACTGCATCTCCCTGTACTCCTGTCTACTCTCCTCAGTCCTCTCAGTGTCCCACTTCTTCTTAGCTAACCTCTTTCTCTGTATACACTCCTGTACCTCCTCATTCCACCACCAAGTCTCCTTATCTGCTTCTTTCCAGATGACACACCAAGTACTCTCCTACCTGTCTCCCTGATCACATTAGCTGTAGTCATCTGGAAGCACCTCCTGACCACGCAGAGCTTGTCTTAACTCCTTCCTAAAAGTCATGCAACACTCTTCCTTTTTCAGCTTCCACCATTTCGTCTTCTGCTCTGCCTTTGTCCTCTTCATCTTCCTCACCACCAGAGTCATCCTACACACCACCATCCTATGCTGTGTGGCTACACTCTCACCTACCACTACTTTGCAGTCACTGATCTCCTTCAGATTACACCGTCTGCATAAGATGTAGTCTACCTGTGTGCTCCTACCACCACTCTTATAGGTCACCCTATGTTCTTGCCTCTTCTGGAAGAAAATATTCACTCTAGCCATTTCCATCCTTTTTGCAAAGTCAACTATCATCTGTCCTGCGTTCCTCTCCTGGATACCAAACCCACCCATCACCTCCTCATCACCTCTGTTTCTTGCACCAACATGTCCATTGAAGTCTGCACCAATGACAACTCTCTCACTTCTAGGTATGCTCTGCATCACTTCATCAAAGTCCAACCAGAATTTATCCTTCTCCTCCAGCTCACATCCTACCTGTGGAGCATACCCACTAACAACATTGAACATCACACCTTCGATTTCTAGCTTCAGAGTCATCACTCTATCTGACACTCTTTTTACCTCCAGGACATTTCTAACAAACTCCTCCTTCAAGATAACTCCTACTCCATTTTTCTTCCCATCTACACTGTGATAGAACAACTTGAACCTTGTTCCTAAACTTCTAGCCTTGCTACCTTTCCACCTGGTCTCCTGGACACACAGTATGTCTACCTTCCTTCTCTGCATCATGTCAACCAACTTTCTACTTTTTCCTGTCATAGTTCAACATTCAACGTCCCTACTCTCAGTCCTATACTCTTGGCGTTCTTCTTCTCTCTCTTCCTACGAACACACTTTCCTCCTCTCTTTCTTCGACCAACAGTAGTCCAATTTCCACAGGCACCCTGTAGGTCAACAGCACCGATGGCGGTCGTGTCCTCTTGTGGCTACATTACGGTATCACGTGACTACCTATTAAAAATCAGTGATGTAGTTAAGCCATGCATCTTGAAGCGCAAATAAGCCAGGGATTACTGCAATTTTATTCATCTGCTAGTGTTTATCACTGTCATTAATTTGCCAAATGTTTTATGCTCAAATACCTGCAAAATCAAACCACAATTCCTGCCAGCCTCATTGATATCATTCATTTTGCTAATTATTAACTGTCAACATGCTAAATGAAAATCATAAGATGTTATAAGATGATTTAAGTTGATCTTTATGATATCTTCTGTCTTCAGATTACGAAAAAGCAGTGCTGCTGGAGTGGTGCTCTGCGTCTGGGTTTTACAACAAAAGATCCATCGAGGATCAACCCAGACACTTTACCAAAGTATGCCTGCCCAGATCTGGTGTCCCAGAGTGGCTTCTGGGCGAAGGCCTTGCCGGAGGAGCTCTCAAATGAGGGAAACGTCATCTCCTTCTGGGTGGACAAAAAGGGTCGAGTGTTTTACCGAATCAACAACTCCAGCCCAATTCTCTTCTTCAGTGGGGTACATGCCTCTGAACCTCTGTGGGCTCTCATAGATATCTATGGTCTCACCAGAGGGGTCCAGCTGCTAGGTGAGTCATGAACTCAGAACCAGGTCCTTTCTAAGAAATAATGGCTGCTTGAATGTTTGACTAATAGATTCTTTTTATTCTAACACTGTACTTAAAGAGATGTAATTGTTCTGTAATCATTTGAGAGGCAGGCAGGTAAAGACTGCCTTGTCCACGGAGGATTACAATTAAGTTGCTAAACTTTAGCCTGTTAGAGTCCTGATATTAGCATTTAACAAAGCACTTCTGGGCCAAACTCCAGCTTCATAAAACTACTAACATGACTGCAGACTCTTATGTGGACATAACAAAAATCTCTACCAATTATTTTCTCTTAAACATGCAGACAGTGGAAGATTAATACATGACGGTGCATCACACACTGCAGATTCTTGTGAAATAAGGAGCTATGAATGGACCTGTGTAACCTTAACAAAATAACTTATTAATTTTTGACAGGCTTACACTCAAGAAACAAGAAATCAAAGAGTAGATTGGAAGAGGAAATGGTTTGGAAGGCAGGATCAACACAGGTGGTCTATCCTTCATTGAGAACCACAGCTGAGACTGTTTGCATCAGTTTAGAAGCATGAAACATGTTCATAAGGTGAAAGAGTTGATCTGTATAATCTGGGCCAAACATCAGACCAACCTTAGATCCAGTCCAATTTTTTCCCTGCGATTGAAGTTGTCCCTAATTCTTCTGTAATGTGAGCCAGAATTTAGTGGTGTTGCTATAATCCTTTACTACTGGAACCCATTCTGAATCTGATGTTATTTTCGGTGTGAATGATTAAAAGGTAATGTTAAAAACAGCTGCTCTATTTTTCCTAAAACAACCAAATAGCTCAGTGGAAAAAGATGGTTGTAGATTACATAGACTGTGTAGTTATCACAATTGTTAGTTATCAAAGACATGTCCCTAAAGGGGAATTTCAAAATGTTAGAACCTCTCTGTGTTGTTTTAAGGATCATTACATGAAAGAAGTTAACATCAAATAAGTCCACTTCAATACTTAACAGCAGTTTGCTGCAGTGAATCAACTATGTTTGGCAATGAAAGCAGCTGGATCCAATTTTTTGAGGAAAAACACAAAACTATGAAGAATAGATAAATAGGACTTCTTCTGGATGCGTCAGTACTATTTATAACCATTTCCAAGAATTGCACTGCCTCTCTGGAAAGAATAGAGCCTGTCAGCGCCATTAATAAAAATAGAAGAGGCTCCCATCTTGTGCAGATAGTGCCATTTAACCTCATTTCTTACGGTGTGGTTGACAGTGAGAAGCATGCTATCTCATGATGGGCTGTTTGGTATCCAGCGCCAGAGTGCGGCTATCAGGGGTTCTGGCCTCTCCGCGCTGACCAGCACACACCTCTTGTCAAAGAACAAGAGTAGTTGTTGGTCATCTGAAGTGAACAGACAAGAGGAGGGATGATGTCAGGTAATGACAATCAGTCCAGTGGAATGTCTCACTCTTTGGCTCCAAGTCTGTAATTCGACTTCATGTCACATGCCATCGACCTGCAGTCACCACTAACACAGTATGTTTAAATGAATGCTTTGTTGAATGAATGTCATGGTGTGAAAGCTCTTTTTCCCCTTTACAATTGAAGGCAAGGTTTCCCAGAATATACAGTCATAGTTCTTGAAATTTTGGCCTGGGAATGAGGCCAGTAGCCCTAAATCCCAGCCTTTCTTCTATGGTTTTCCCACATTGATCACCTTTATCCTCACATTGATGAATTATACAAAAACGCCTCAGACCTCAGTCAGCTGAAGAGTCACTTAGCTTTAAGCTTCACACGATAGCCTGAGAGCATCAACACTCAAAAGCATGGAATATTGTGAAGGCCCAGTATTTTCTGGCTGTAAGTTACAGTTCAGCAAGCACTTCTGAAAAATAGGCAAAAAGCCAGAGTCTGGGGCTGTGAACTACCACATGTGCAAATTTTCCTTAAACATAAGGTTTCATTTTGATTCTTAATGATGATTACACTATGGTTTAAATGAGTGTTACACCAGCTGATGAATTGAGCCAACTTTCACCTGTTGTCGTGGGCTTGTTATCACACAATCTGTCCGGGTGGGAAGGGCAGATCTTATTTTGTAGGGTTTTTTTCTACAGGAGGCCAATGGAGCGAGACCCGAGTCAAAACTCGGTGGAGTGTAGAGAATGGCTTGGCTAGGTGACCTTGATTTGCCCTTAGAGATAAATGTTCAAAACAGTGAGATTACCTCAAAATAACTTTGTAAGTGTATTTAAAAGATTTATGTTTATTTAAATTGAACTTATGGAAATAAAAATCTACAGTGCTTCTCTTTAGGCGAACTACAGAGTTATTTTTGAAACATCTGTTTTAACTTTGTGGCTCTGAATGGTGTCTTTTGACAGGTGGATTGTTATATAAGTTCTGTATGTTATATAAGCTCATGTAACATTGTTCAATCACTAGGGAGAATGAAAATTCATGCAAAAGAAATTAATGACTTTTTTGAACACACATTATCCTTTCTTGTGATTGCATACGTTTACATTACCCACATTGCAACTGAACCATCAATAACTAATATAGCACGCAAATTATTTTTTAATGTTCAAACCAAATCTGGATTTTGTGACATTTAAGGTACTTGTCAGATTTCTCCTCAAGAGCCTCAAAAGTTCTTGGGGAACATTTTTTACATTTGCAGGATTGCTGTGCAAAACTTCCAAATAGCATAATGGAAGGATTCCCTTAAAAGTTAACCAAGATTCTTTTCAGATGTTATTTCAATTTAACATGAGGCTTCAAATTGGGTATTGAACGCTGCATTATTAGTCAGAGTCTGAGTTTGGATTGTAAATGTTAATAGAATGGGGCTGCTATGTGAGTTTGTGATGATATGAAGTATATTAGTACTGATATCACCTTTAACCACTATTTCTCAAGGCATTCCTGTCCTTACATTACAACCTCATTCACAAGTTGACAAAGCAAGCAGTTTAGATCAGGTTTCGTCCTCTCCAGTTTTAAGAGCCATATGGAGCATGATTGTCACATAAGCACAGAGTTTCTTTGAATAACTTCCTGCCAGTTAACATTTCATGACGTGTTTATAAAGTTTTCCATCTCACATTTCAGGTCACATTACTGTGCTTTAGCTGTTAAACTTAAGTAAATCACCACCTTAGTATAAATTCTGCTGCCGGCACAATGAATCATTTGTAGTCTGATGGGATCTTCTGCTGTTTTGCTGTTTTGCCTGAAGTAATGATCTTGAACGCCTCCTAGGATAAACATGTCATCCAGCTGTACCCCCTAAAATTAATTGTTAATCTGCAATTGAGATATATCATTGTCTCAAGTATCTAGGTGCAGTGACCGACATGCAGCAAAACTGATCCTCTTTATTATTTTTTTTACCTGAATAGTCTGAATCAAGCACATGCTATCCAGGTTTCATACAATGGTTATCTCCTACAACCTTCCGCGCTCCACTAAGTATTTCATCAAAGCTGCTATTCAACACTGCTTTTTCACCTCTGCTGTCTCTCAACACATTCTGATGCCAAACAACTTTCTTGCCGTCGGGCATTTTTCAGGTATTTAAGCATCTTTGCAAGAGAGACTACTCTCTATGCTGGTATCAAGGGAGTGTGGTTCAGCAGCTAGCCACCCATGCAAGAAGTCAAAGGTGATCCTGAGATCTGTATGACAGCTTGAAAGCTGAGATGGTGTTGCGTAAGAGAGGAGCTAAATTAATCTGCTGAAATCAAACTGAACCTCAGGGGTTGTCCAGACCAACAATGCTGCCCATGCAATTTAAGAAATATGTTACATCACACAAACGTCCTACTCACGCAGCTATCAATAAAGACTAAAGTGCCTTGCTCGGTTTTTGTGTGGAACAGCTTGTACTGTAGAGGTTTTTTCAGTGCTACACTGAGACTTATCCTTTAGAAAGACTTATAAAGGGTTCCGTCAAGTGTATAATATGTCTCAAGCAACACAAGCACAATTTCTCAGCTGCATTTTTGTAAATTTCTTTGTTTATTATATTTTTCTGAGTATTAAGTATCCCAAATGTCACCATTCATCTACCCACCATCACTTTCAGAAAACAACAAGGCAGTCAGAGACTACAAAATACCGCAATTTACCCTGACCTACTTCCAGGGTAGGTCTTTGACCATAGATCAGAACTAGTGCATAAGTAGATCAAATCACTAGCTTTGATCTATGGACTTACTCACACTGGCCTTCTCCCTCGTCTGTCCATCTTATCCGGCTCCTGAGTGTACAAAAGTTTAAATTTGACCTTGACCTACTTTTCTCAAGGTCAGGGTCATCATCTCATTTTCATACCCTTTGCTGCCCGAGTAATGTGCTTTTTGTTTTATCTTTCTATCTGCAACAGTTGCAAAGATATTTGGTGGATATAAGAACAGACGAACGCACCGATGAACATACGAGCACTGACAATTACGCCACCGCTTTGAAGCGGAATGTAAAACAATATTTTCTTATTTTACAACTTTGAACTTTTGATAGTTACTTTTATTTAGTCGTTAACTTTTCAGTATCTGAGGTTTGTCAAGTCTGATATAAAAGCTATGGAAATCAGGTCACAAACATCTTGGAAATGTTTTCAGTTTCATTTCCCTTGCGAAACACATATGGGAACGCTACACCTTTCTGTCGTCAAAAAAGTCACTGCACTCCCTTTAGACGTGTATGGATGTAGTTGAAAAGGAGTATGTTTGTTTATGGGACAAGTCCCAAGAGACCACACAGCATCCACTGTTTTCTAAAGGTATGATGGATTTGTTCTGAGTTAGATAAGCAGAACAAGTCAAAGGCATCTTGCAAGATGCTCACGTGGAGTTTTGTTTACTGGAGGTAGATGAGTCACTTAATCACTGACAGAATAGTAGTGATCCATGAGACCAGCATCAGCTAACATCATCAGCAACATGCCTCTCTGGTGGACAGTGAAAAATCCAAAATGGTTGCTCTAGTGGCACAAGGCTGAAAACCTCCCAGGTGATTAAGAAAAGGGTTTACACATCAATCATCGGTACACTTTCAATTTGATTAGGGTATTGTGAAGAAAATCTGCTGGATGCTTGTCTTGCTGAGTAACATTCAGTGAAAACACATTTCCACCACAGAGGACAGACAGAACAAATTTAAAAAAAAAATTGAAGTTGAGGTGCCATGATTTATCTTTTTTTACTATTGTTTTGTTAATTCACTGTTACCAAGTTTTAATGATCCTGTCAAGTATCCAAAAGCCCATCCAAATGAATTGATTTTAGAACATTTTTAAGAATTCATTCTTCGCAGATTTTGGGTTTGGTGATGCCATAACTTTTTCTGGAATACCACTATTTGGATTTGTGTGAAATGAATTAATAGTTTTAATAGAAATATTTATTAATCTGGGATTGACTTACAAATTAATTATTCAAGTAATTTGGTATGTTACATAACACATGCAAAACTGATTCAATTCCTTTCATCCTCAGATACGCTTTGGCCCGGTTACCAAATGTTAACATGCTAGTATTAGATCTTGTGTTAGCAAAAAATATCATGATGAAGAAGCTTTGTCATCTCCCTGAGCAGTTCTCCATAATACATCAGTTCACTATAAATTAGGATATAAAAAAGAAAAAAAATTCACACTGTGTTAATTCTTTCTCCTCTCTGTCCTAATCCATGAAACCATTAGCATGTTAGCTTTGTCTGCAAGCTTCTTAACATTTATCTAAAATCAATACAGCTCCTGGGAGCAGACAGCATGGTTGTAATCCCTATCTTAAATTTATATGCACACATTTTGGATCCATCATTGTATGCAAAATTGCTTTAATAAACATGCAAACCTCATGTCATTAAGTCTAACTATATCTGCATCACAGCCTCATTTTACCATTACCTGTTTTTCAATTTATAAACAGATAGTCTGGAACCTGACAAGTCCTGTGTTGCTCCAACATGTCTGAACCTGACTATGCAGTTACTTTCCTTTCATTGTGTCTATTTTTGTCTGTGTTCACTCAATGCATCTTACGCTCACACTCACTTACTGCAGATTTCTCTTATTGTTTCACTTTTCAACACTGATTATGGGTATATTTACAGGGTTTTGATTTGTGGATGAAGTGTTTTCAAACATGAAGGTCACTTAGGTGCAGCCTGTCATGACTGACCAGATAGGGCCAGTCTGGGAACAATGCAGGTAAAAAAATGGCTTAGTATTACAGGATGAAGAACAGAATGAATGCCATAAAACTTTCAGCATGAGTAAAACTTAAAAATTATTTTTATACTTTCATCAAGTTATTACACTGTCTAGGTTGCGCTTTTATGTGTTTCTTCGCGGCCATAGAAATACATGTTAATTAAGATTGATGATAACATGTGATTGATGAAGTCATGTGTAATTATGATTGATGAATACATGCGCATTACTGCAGGGTTTGATTACCCTGGAGTACAGCAAATGGATTTTGGACTAATAAGTTTGATTTCTGGGGCTAATGCTTGCATCCAAATCCTCCAAAAACAATATAGTGGAAATTTAGGTTAGTAATAACGGTATGCAAACTCATCAGTCACGCGTGAGTTTCCAGTCTAAGGCAAACAGCAGGCAGTAAAAGAGAAAGGCAAAGAATAATGCTAAACATCTCCCTTATTATAAACATTTGGTAATGACCTTTAGCTGAATTCTTTTTTGGCAGAATAGACTAAAACTATGAATCATACTATAATACTCTTTTTTTCCTTTCTTTCACTCTTTAAACTGAACTGAGCACACCAATATATCAGAGGAAAGGTTGCTTTTTTTTTTTTTTTGAGAAGACTGGACCTTTACACTCATAGTCACAGTAAGCCTTGCAAGCCTTGTAGTCCCAGTTCTCCTCTCTGGGAAATCACTGAAGCCTGAATCTCTTGCTGAGGTCAAAAGGGCTCCATTGGGACAATGTTGATACCTTTTTTGGTATCATGGTGTTACTTTTTTCTAAAATCCAAGGCTTGAGGTGGTTATGATTCAGCCTCTTTTCTTGCCTGTTTTGACTGTGTTTGATCTTGAAGCTGTAAGCTGTTTCTTGGCAACTCCTTTACCAAGCTCATTATTAACAGGTTTATGTGCTCAATCAACAAAAAATTTGGATCAACAGTGTAATCAGTAGTTTCTCTTGATGTATGGTAAAACATTCATGCATGATTTCTGGGGAACTCTGCCTGGAATATTTTAAAACCATTTGTTTTATTCCCATATTCTGGTTAATGTGATGTTTTTGAATCTGGATTGTGGCTGTGGGTTCATTTTGATTGGCATCTGCAGGTGCACATGGATCACTATACCGACAGAAATAGATTATAGAACATTAGCTACCAAACAATGTAGCGTGTGCTATTTATGTAAGGTATCAACCTGGAATGCAGAAAACTGAAAGGCAGGCATAACTAATCTATGATGTGTTTGTTAAAATTAATTTCTGGGCTAGCTCGCAATGATACAATAATATAATGAGAAACACATTGTAGAATTTAGATCACCAAGTTTTATGGATTTAAAGAATAACAGAAGAAAATTTCATCACCACATAACTTGAAACATTCACAATTACTGATGATAGCAGTTCACCTCTCCTAAAATAATAAGCCTTCTTAAGCGCCTGCAGTACATTGGCTGTAATCATCGACACAAAAATGTTGGATGAAGGCACCTATGGTAATGTTGCCTCTGAGGCTGGTGTGAGTCAAGAGCGAGCAGAAGGCCAAGGAACAATTTCAAGGGATTCACACACAATGAAATAATGTTGGATTTGTTGTCTTTGTCTTTCATGGGGCATGTAGACTACAATAAGGTTTTTGTCAATCCAGAAAACAAAGTGTGCATCTCATAGTGATTTGGCTCCGTATGTGGATGTGTTTTCGATCAAAGTTCACTAGTATTCTTCTAAAGCTATAGAAAGATAACATATAATTGATTTTGTTTGTTTGCAATGTTTCTCTATTTTTCTTTTTGAGTTCACTTTTCGATACAAACAGAATTTGAAGGTCTTTCTTCATGGCATACTGTATATGTATCAAGCAATTGTCCATACTCCAAAGGAATGGAGGACATGTCAAATACTAATGCATTTCTTGTACAATGTTATGGGAGATGTCAGGTGGGATAAGTCATCATCAGATGCGTCTTGTCCAGTTGGTTGACAGTTGGACTCAGTGAAATGAGAGGCCTGTTATAAACTGAAATGCTGGACTGTCCTTGAACGAACATCTGCCCGCATGTACACATCGGGATTTATGTATTTGTAAGAGTTCTGTTTCAAGTGATCTCAGGGCTAGGAATTCATTTGATTTGTTGATCATAAATGAAAATGCTGCTGGACAGGCTATTGTGCCTCAGCTGGGATTTAATCGGTCCAGATGGAATTGAATAGTTTGCGGAGAAATCAAAATAGAAATTATAATGAATTCTGTCAGGTTTGGATGCTGGAAGTAAAGCTATACATGGGGAAACCTTCAGAGAGAAGTCTAATCACTTTCAGATGACCAGTCTAGTCCCAGTGAAGACATGAATATGTACTACATATTCTCTTTGTGTCGTTGTGCAAACGTTTCCATCTGCTAAATCTCATGGAGATTATTTTCAGTTCATTTAGACCAAAACAATAAGATGAAATCCACAGCATGAGAAGTATGCTTTAAATCAAGCTAAAGGACCAGACACCTCATCAAACAACACTTGCACTTTTACAATACTCAAATCAAGTGTTCAAAGGCAAATAAGAATGTATGAGTTTTGTACGTTTTATCCCTGAGGGGTCAGTATAGATGTGCTTTTTATCCAGCCGTGGAGACATAGTGCCTGTGTGTCTGCCATCCATGACGTGTTGGGCGTCATTTTCACTGCCGCCATTTGTCATCTTCTCGTGCCCCATTTCTTTCCATGATCATTGTCCAAAACTCAGAAACATCTGGCCCTAAACCAGAGAGTCGCCATGATCACTCAAAAACGCCACATATGCGGCTCCAGTTGCACATGGAATTCCAGATACTCAAACTGGTAAGCTTCTTCCATGTATTGATATGGAACACCTCGTCAGCTTCACACTTACATAGTTCTATCATTATTTACCAAGATACTACCACTCCTTAAAAACTAATTAATGAAGCACTGTTCTTTTTTTTTTTGCATATGAATCTTTTATCTGTATCATGACAAATGACTTTACTCACTCATTGTAGACAGAGCCCTGAATAGGCCCCCTAGGCATGCATACTTTGGGTAAATCCCTAAACTTACGCACACACACACGCATGCACACACACACACACACACAAACACACACACACACACGCGCGCACTCACACACACACACAATTGGTGCAGCTGACCTTGTATAGAGGTTGCAACTTCACTAAAACCCCCAAAAGCCTCCTAATCCTGTTCCACCAGGCCAAGAAATAAACGGACCCCTCCCTTGTCTGTTCTGAACCATGCCATTTACAGACTGAGAGCTGTTCAGGGCTAAAAAAGGAATATGATACGTGAAAAAAAATCTCAATTTAAGATGAGTGATATAGCTTAAATGAATATTACTGTATATCAAGCGGACCCAGATGCTTTGTTTTGGCGGTGTGTCATATCCTAAACAGGTTTTAACTGTAATGGTCATTGTCATTCTGTCTTGTACTTGGTGAAACAGGATACCATGTTCAGTTACATCCTTGTTGGCCAGTATTTTGTTCACTTCCTAGAAACTGGTTTTTCTGGACTGCGTGTTAATAGTTTCTTAAGGTTGCACCTTGTCTGAGTAAGTAAATACAAAACAGGTTGAGGAGTTGGCAGGCGTCTGTTATAGTTTGTTTGTGTTTCTGTCATGGAACCAAAGGTTTTCAAGAGATTCCTTCATACTGTTCAGCAAGAATTCCGGTTTGACTTCTGGCTGCTACAATGTAAAGTTAAAGCACACCATTGAAAAGAACACTACTGAACAGTGTCAGTCAGTGCTATGAGTTCCTCTATTTAGACATTTTATTGTACTTGGAGCTGTTCAAATAACACTTATATTTTACAACAGTTTTAAAATCACAAGCTATGTGGTCAATAATGTATGTGTTGTTTTCCTGTGAGGAGAACGTGAAT
Source organism: Antennarius maculatus (assembly GCA_013358685.1). Lineage (NCBI taxonomy): Eukaryota > Metazoa > Chordata > Actinopteri > Lophiiformes > Antennariidae > Antennarius > Antennarius maculatus. The sequence goes on along the minus strand of CM023616.1, from coordinate 13,013,203 downwards.
CCTACTTTGTACTGCTGTCCAAAAGCTCCAAGGCTAGATTTTCATTGTTTTAAACTAGAATGTATCCCAAATAATGTTCAATACAGGCTGAGCGTGTAAGCATCATTTGATTAAATAACTTCACAGATAGTTAAACCAAAGTGAATTTTATGCCTAATTTGTTGCCATAAATCATTAGACAAAAGACGAGATTGCATCTGTCTTTTGAGTGACATTGCATTGAGTTAGTTCTTTATCTAATGTAATAACAAGAAGTATTTATAACCCAGCTTCACATAGATTTAATTGTACACTCTTGCGTGTTTGCTACTGAACCATGACATAGTTCTGTTATGAATAATTTAATTAGTTGTCATATAAAGTGGATATTGTTACATATTTTTGGTCATACTATTGCAACGTCAGTGTTAAGGTCAGTTTTGTTTACATCTCCATCGGCAACGTGAAATGGAAAACCTGCATAGCTCAGCCATTTTAGCTAAGTCAACTTGCATCAGCAAGTATCTCTTAGACATTACTTCAAGCTAACTCTTTGATGGTCATTCAACCATCCAAAGTCACTGCTATTCAGAATTTCGTCAGTCACTATAAGCTATGTGGGTGGGCTCAACAACATCATCTGTACTCAATGGAGTGCCACTGGGTTGTGCGGTGAACCCTCTCCTTTACACGTTCTACAGCAAACATCAAAGATGACATGTCATTCTTGCTCTCCTCATAGACAAATAATTTCTGTATTGGCAATCATTTTTTACCTCAACTGGGTTTGCACTAGGAGGTAGCATGAATAAGCCACTGTGGCACAGTGTAAAAGAATTCAGTAAGCCACAAAAAGCCACACTCTGTGTCCAAGACAGCAGCTTGCTATAAAAGCAAGTAACTTACAAGTAGACACTGAATAATACCAAGAATCAAATTTATTGAAATCAAAGCGTCTAAGTCAAAGTTAAAATGTCTTGTAGTCCAAGTAAAACTTACAAGTAAACATTGAGTAATATTTTGAATGACTGTATCTTCACATGGTGAATGCAAGTTTTCACTTGTTGTGGGGTGTAAAACCACACTCGTCGTAGGGGAGTGTGGGGGGGATACCCCCTCGCAGGGGGAGTTTGGGGGGGCCCCCACGGGAAATTTTTTAGAAAATAGGGTTGTTTTCCTGCATTCTGGTGCATTCTGAGGGCAAAATCTTCTGTTCAGTTTACCTACAAGAATACACTAAAGTCAATAGTTCAAGCTCAACTATCTTTATTTCTATCCTACTCTATGCAGGTACAAATGCGAGCTTCAACAATTAAAAACTTGCATTCACTATGTGAAGATACAGTAATACAAAATATTATTCAATGTTTACTTGTAAGTTTTACTTAGACTAGAATACATTTTAACTTTAACTTAGACAACACCATTGGTATGTCATAGTTTAGTTTTTTATCTTTTTTTATTCGATAATATGATTTTTCATCTCAATAAAAAAGGCATGAAAAATAGCAAGCGAGGTGAATACACATTTACATGCATCGCTGGTTATTCCTGCCGGTCATAGGGATCAAAAGTCTAAGACTACAAAAAGTTATTGATAATATCTTTCATTTACCTTCTGATCGGTCTGTCACCACTCCTAACCCCTCTCAGCATTCACCATTTGTTGTTCAATTAGAATTTTAATGCAAAATCTACTATAAAACACTCTATTCTCATTTTCTTTCAATCGATCGTCCTCGCCTTGACGTACACCAATTCGCGGGTTTAGCTTGTAAAAAAAGAATCCTGTTTTTTTTAATGCTGTCAGGCGATTAAAAAAGTTAATCTAATTAATTTCAGGATTTGTAATTACTTAATCTAGTTAATCGCATTTTAATCTCATACCTGCTAAAGGCCCCCAAATAAAGAATTTGAATTCTAGGACATTACAAAATTGTAGTGCATGACTAATCAATATAATTCACCAAGAAGAGAAGATTTGAAATCCACATTTTTATTGGTTAAGTGTACTTTATAAATGAAATTCAAAAGAAAAAAGGCCAAGCACATCAGCAAACCAATTAGGCCAGGTGCATTTCTCAAAAATGCAATGCAAATACAGTGAAATAAAATAAATATAATTCAGAAATAAAATAAGGCTAAGTCTCAAATAGGCACATAAGCAGACTCCTAATCAAAATTAATACTAAAGCTGACTCAATACAGCAATTCAAAATGAATAGTATAACATGCCTCTTAAGGCAACATCAATAGCAAGATGCCAACAGGCTTTTCCTTTAAAAGGGTAAGCTAACGTTCAACTCTGTGTCCTTGACATGTTTTGCATTTAAAGGATAGGTTAGGCTGGAGCTGCTTCGGTGATATGAAAATTCTTTTACAAAAGGTACAAATAATAATAATTATTATTATTTTAACAACAATAATAATAATAATAACAATAATAATAACGGCTTAGATTTATATAGCGCTTTTCTGGACACTCAAAGACGCTTTACATCGGATCCATTATTCATTCACTCCTCATTCATACTTGGTGATGGTAAGCTACGTGTGTAGCCACAGCTGCCCTGGGGCAGACTGACGGAGGCGTCTACAGCGCAGATTGGCAGCGCAGAATCACTGCGTTTTTCTTAATAGTCCCATCTTTGTTCTTTTTATAAATAAACTTTCCGCCCAAAGGTCCGAGTGGGCTTGCCTCGCTCTCCTGTGTTGCGTCCATTTCTGTTGTCAGTCACTCTGCTTTTGACTAGTAGCGCTGGTAGGAAGTGACGTCACTACAGCCTACGGGTCCCTCAATTGGCCAAATTTAAAATGCTTGCGTATTGACTTGCCACTCACGATTAATTGCGTTAATTTTTATAGCGCGTTAATTTGCAGCGTAATTAATTAATCTAATTAACGCGTTAAAGTGACAGCCCTGGTTTTTTTTTTTTTTGTTGGGCGAGAGGCGGTCATGACCCGAGTGCATATTTAATGATCGGGAGCGTTCGGGTCACTTCGGCTATTTCCATCAGCATGCAGAAATAGCAGCATGCTATTGTTTTCTTATGTTGTCGCTCGAGGATTTTTGCGAGTCCAAAAAAGTTGTAAGTTTTTGACTTTTTTTCCTAAAAATAGGAACGCCACTGTGGCTACACAAGCTTAAAACCTTGTACCCATATGGAATTTACTTCGCCTATGGCGAAGTGGCGAATGACTAGCGCAAGCCCAGCTCAATTTAAGGTCAAACAATGATAGTTGGTCACATCTCACTTCAGCACCCCATCATCATCAACAACAACGTAGCACTAATGTAAAGGTAAATAAGTAAATGGTCTCCCCACACCAAACCTTACAGACCAAACAATAAAACTATGGTGTACATTTTCACCTCAGTAGTTTACGATTTCACACAATTACTCAACCGCCATCTCAACTTTATGCCTTGGGCATTCCAGTATGGAGCACTGAACTGCAGAAAGGCTCACTGTGGGAAAAGCCTAATTCCTGCGGTGACAACCACCTTTAACAACAACACCCAGTAAACAGGTTCTTCTGTCTGTCATTTTTTGTCACAATTGTTTCATTGTTTTTCTGTCTATCTGCTGCTGTTTGATCTGTGGTTGGATGTACTATATATTGTTGTGGAGAAGAATTTCCTCCTGGGGACAAACGTTCACGTCTTACCACACAGTTATAACTTGTATGCAACTATTTTCACAGTTATCCTAGAGTCATTACTTTTGGCTAAGTATTTCAATAATTGTCCCTTAACTTACTGTTGGAGAATTATTTTGCAATTACCCTTTAGCCGTCACTTCCAGCTAACAGCTTTAAAAAGTGATCCCTTAAGCGTGATTTTTATCCAGCTATTTTTATAGTAATGTCATCGGTTATTCATTGCTTGTCACTGTTATATCATTATCTTTATATAACAGTGACATTATCATGTCACTGTTATATAAAGCTAATTTCCCCACATGTGGACAATAAAGTATTTAATCTATCAATTTATTTATTACTTTTTCCATGTGATCCTCACCATGTTTCTGCTTCCTGTAAGTTTTTCATTTAGTCACGGTTACTATATAGTACTCTCTGCTTCATGGAAATGGTGGTATTTAGTTTCTATGAGTTGCTCTTGTTCTCCTCTATAACGTTTTCCTCTTTGGCCATCGTTTTCATCATTTTCAAAACTATCTTAATCCCTACTCTTTGTACTACATAGTATGACAGCCATTTAGGAAGACAAGTTCTAGCTTTTAATTTAGTAATCAAAATGTTTTTGCTCAATTTGAGACACATCATTAGCCATTCCTTTAGCTATTCTTTGCTTGAAGCTCCTTTTAACTACTTATTTATTACCTTTGGCATGGTGTTTTAACTAAACATTCTTTTCTTTTATCATAATCCCTCAGTCATGATTTTTATCATGACAACAATATTACTTCCATTACTTTTAGCCATTATTTCAAACAATTACATTTCCTCTGGCATTTTGCCACTTGTGTGTTGCTAATCATGATAAAACACACACACATACATACATTATAGCTATCTAGTACCTTTTTAAAATCAATGTAATTTTCATTTTCTTTAATTAGCCAAGTTCACAGTCTGTCTGCATACCCCCAGGCGACTCCACAAGTCACAGATGTCATGTACAGTAGACAGTGTGGGCAGGTTGAACGGGACTGTTCCATCACTGTACCTGCTTTACGTGTTTCAGTTCTTCACACTTGTTTATGCAATCATCCTGTGAATGTTGAAACACACTTTTAAATACAGGTAATCATAGGGCAAAGAAAGCAAACAGTCTATTGTGTGTTTTGAGCTGTCTTGTTTCAGTTTGAATGACTGGATGCTTTTCATATTTGTCTTTTGTTTTAAAAGAGAAATTCTATCCGACACTCCTTCGAGACTAAACCCAGGAACACGTCATACATATTTATTTGGCCCACAACTTTATCCGTCTTCATTTCATCTTCTTTTATCCTTTGTATATCTTGTTTTTCTGAAAAAGTGGAAACTGTGTGGTAATTTTGCTATTCTTTTCACAGCTTGTTTTGACTGTTGTGCCACACTCGAAAAACAGAAACTGTGAACCTCAGGAAGCCTTAATAACAAGAATAGAAATTATCTCTTTGTCGGCCAACTTTGCCTTGAAGATGATAAGCCTACTAATAATAAGAGTCTCATGCATGGTTGTGGACACTCTTGACTGAGGAAGTAATTAGGTTTGAGCAGTTTATCAGTTGCTGGCCGGAGATGTGCCGTCTTTGTGTGATAAAGAGGAGCTGGTGAGGTATGCCCTTTCTTTCAAGTGTCCACCCCACCTTATTTTTCATCCTCTCCTCCTCTGTTGCACTCTCCAGCTCCATCCACTTCTCACAGGGGGAAGCCCAAATCAGGTCAAGGCTAAGAGCCACACAAGTCTGCCATCATGTCACTCATCTCTTTGCCTGTAACTCCCTCTACTCGAATGTCTAATCAGGCTAATTTTAGTTGGAGGGCCATGTTAAATTTGGCGGTATGTCCCTAAGCGTGCCATGATGCAGATCTGTTTGACTGAGTACATGGAAAGACAAACATTCCTTCTGTTTTTGTTGTTGTTTTATTTTTTTTATTTTGTAACAATATTCCCATGTTCTTCTTCTATTTTACAGCAAGCAGAATTATAACGGAGGGAGGGGGGTTACACAGTGTGCCGGAACATGAGATACAGTTTTCCCTTTCAAAGATTACTGCTTTTAGCATCCAGACACATCACCGACAATTATAATAGAGTACATTGGGGAGAACATAGTACATTACATCACTGCTGATACGGTTTGTTATGTAAACACCATGCTGCAGTATTACTTGTGTTTGAAATGCGATGCAACACTTTTTGCATTTAATAGATTATAATATCGGTGTTTTCACACCAAAGTCTCTTGATCTGCAAGAAGATTTTAAACTAAAATACAAGTTAGAAAATGTGACTCATTATAACAGGACTTCAATCTGGACATAAAGCAGGAAGTTCAAACACAGCTGAACTTGACTGCCTTTCATGAGTTTCTTGTGCATCTTTTATCTCCTCACTGTTACATAAAGCTGTTATGTCTCTTTAACCGTGAGCAAGCAACTCGCCTGCAGCTAAAGCATTTTGTTTGTTGATATATTTGAACTATAATCCCCAGCACAGAGAGTGCTTTAGATTTTATACGATATAGGCACAAACCATCATATATTTACAGTGACAGTTATGATAAATGAACAACACACAGTGGGGTAATGTAAAAGAAGCCAGTGTTATACATACAAATATACAGAAAACAAATTGGGCACCTGAAGTTTCCCCAATGAATGTAAATCTACCTGTAATAGTTTATCTTATTTTACAAATATAAACAAAAGACTGAAGACAGAAAATGCTTGTGCTGATTCAGATTGAAATGCTCACTTCATGGCACAACAGACTGATTATATAATATTGCCTTTTTTCCACAGACAGTGAAATGCTCTCCACGGACTGCCTGCGTCCTCGTTCTTTTGCTGCCGCCCACCGGACCTCAATTCAGAGAAACAGCGATGACCCACGCCTTTCCATCAGCCTGTGCGACCTTAGTCTGCAGCAGCAGGAGACGCTTCTGGAGGAAGAAGAGGAGGACGAGGAACGGCTACAACCTTTAAGCTCCACCTCCTGCCATGTGCCCCAAAATGTTCAGAACTCACAGCAGTGTTCATTGCTGCCCAGCCATCTGGACAATGATCTGCACTTCAACTTGGTGCACGGCATCCATATTACTGTGCTAGACAAGCACACAGTTGGGCGGCTGGTGAACCACGGTGATGAGAGGACCCTGGTGTTCACCAGCCGGCCAGTACGCTGCTCAGAAACTGTGTTTGTGAAGGTGAAGGCAGGTGTCACGCGGCCTGGCTCGCTGTCTTATGGTGTAACATCCTGCGATCCAGCCATCTTGAGGCCCAGTGACCTTCCATCCAACCCAGAGTCCCTGGTAGACCGTAAGGAATTCTGGGCTGTGTGTCGTGTGGCAGTGCCGCTCCACAGTGGAGACATCTTGGGCTTTGTGGTGAATGCAGAAGGGGAGGTCATGGTGAGCTACAATGGCATCAGTGCAGGGATGCAGCTGTGTGTCGATAACTCCAGACCCCTGTGGATGTTCTACAGTCTGCATGGCACCATCACACAACTCAGGATTTTAGGTTTGTTGACTTCATCTTTGTCTAAAACAGCATTATTATCATTGAATCAATTTGAGACTACAGAGTAAACTGTGGTTTTCATAACAAGACTCTCTGTTGCCGTTATAGCCTCAGAGAGCAGCTGGTCCTTACTTTCATTTGTTTTGAGTGCTTTCTTATTTTTGTTCGGTGAGATAATCTATGAATTTTTGGGCTGTTGTGGAAACCAAACCACAGAGTCAAGCTGTTTGGGCATCAACGGTTTTATGAAATTGATTTCATTGTAATTTAGTCTATTTGTTTATTGTAGTTGAGGCGATACCAGCGTTCTTTCAAGCAAAAGAAAATGTGTCACATGTTAACATTTCCTCAACAGCATTTGTTCCAGTGTTTATTTAACTCACACCTCAAAAAGATTAAGACATACAGTGTCTGAGCAGGATACCATTTAACTTTCCATTCATAATTTAATGTATTCTCTGATGCTTGAAAAAGCTTTTTAGGCTGACTTTCCACTCAGCTGAGATATGAAATATTTTATTTCTTTGCTGGCAGGGTTGCTCTCTGACTCTTTATCCACTAAATTTTCCGTGGGAGTGTACATTCTACTCCTACATTTCATATGTGACCATTGGTTTTGTGTCTCCAGTTAAAATATTTGATTCCTACCATGAAGTAAGGCATGCATGGTGTTGATATTCTGACTCTGAAGGTGCGACTACATGCATACTTTTGGAATGTTCGATGCAAGGTTAGCAGACTAAGGATAAGGCTAAATAAGACTAAAATGTTCTGAACGTGTAGGACTTTGTGGTTTCTATTGGGTTTTAAAAACAATCAATGAATTGCATTGTGTTGCAGGTGACGATAGGCTAAAAATTTACTTTTGATGACAGCAGAAAAAAAATTTGGGTTGAACTCAAACCAGATCTGACATTGAAGATCATACGATCATTCACAATTAAAAATTTTCATAAAGAAGCCTTTGTGAAATTAGTCTTGTATAGCTATAGACTGTTCTGTTTACATATAATCTATATAGTAAAAATTTAGTTCCAGTTAAAAAAAATACAAGAAATGTCACTTACAGCACCAGCAGAGGCAAATAATTCTCACCACATTTTGTTCACATCTAAAGTTTGAAATATTTAGCATGACTTCCTCAGTTTTAAAAGCTCCTGCACTTTTAATTCGCTGTTTTTCATAAGTTGGAGCTCAAGAACTGCTGCACTTTATGATTAAGGTAGGACTGCAAATTACTGCTGAGTGTGACACGTGCTGATGTGAGTGCTTTTAATATATTAGTAGTTTCCACAGAAATCCTAATTTTTTGAAAGCAGTCATTCTCCAGCAGGGTTATCTTTTGGCCTTGTTGAAATTGATTATGAGCAACAACATTGTAACAATGCACTTTTATGGTTGAATTGCTTGATTCTTACAATTCTCGCTCTTTTCATAATTCATATCTGGATTACAGTTTTTCCTCTCCTCTCTTTCATCAGTCAGACTAGAGCTGAGAGGTTATTTTTGTCTTGCGTGGGCTCCCAGTAGCCAGCATTATGTATCAAGAGGGGGCAGTCATAGCTCCTTATGATGCTCTCTGTATGCATTATTAAATTGTAATTGCATGGAGGCTTGAGATGCTGAGTTTCACACCCACTGCCAGTGCCCAATCATCTCTGTAGTTTCTCTTTGCCCCATGCATTTTCTTACCCAGAACCTCCCCCACCTCACCCCCAGTCCTGATTCTTTGGGGTAAGAGAGCCATTACCCACTCCAGCTGTGGGGAGCACATTTATGACGTCTCCGCTCACCCACTCACTGCAGCTGCACGCTACATGTTGCCATGGAAACATCTAGCCGCTGAGGCAAGTGACAGTTTGTCATGGCTGGGTGTCATCAAGTTTGTGAAAGTGGAACAGATGAGTGTCTGCTGCTCTCACATGGTCATTTTGTCCGTGTTATCTTAGAACCAGGATGTTCTAATTTCCTGTGAGTTACTACAGTATTTTGCAATTTGTCTTTACTGTTGTGTCGCTCTGGTTTTGTCACCTGTTTCTTCAGTTTTAGCGCTGCCAATACCAATATTTTTGTGGTAACTGATATAATGTATTGTATGTGATCTTTCATCTTTTATTTAATAGTCATAGCATTTAATCGCATTAAATTCTTATTGTGAGTGAAAAGGCCTTAAAAGCAATTGTAAAAAACATGAACAAAACATATTTCACAGGGAGTTGATGGAGACCAAAATAGAGCTAAAATAAGGTTGATATTGGCATTACATTTACTACATGGACCCAAACACATATCAGAATGAATGATAATGCTACTCTGTATCTGATTGGTTGGGCCTTATCAGCTTAAAAGTTAAGTGTGTAAAACTTTTTAAAAAATGGAGCAGGTCAGGTATCTGTGATATGTAAGTGTTGAAAGCCAACATACTCAACCACAAAGAAGCCTCCTGCACAGCCTGCATGGAGAAAGACATTCACATAGTCGTCACTGGTGGCAGCATTAACTTCATAGTACCAGCCAAGATGAAAGGTCTGCTTGATGAAAGGGTTCAGGAATAGACATGGGGGCTATCCATTCTTCCATAATGCAGCTGACCCGACCAGCTGACAACAGTCAGGCGTCCACATAAGTTGTGGTAAGCAGCAGATGGACTGGTGTATAAAAGGACACTGTGTATGCACAGTTGTATCTGTTCTAAAATGTACAGTAAAAATAGAAACAAAAATTCATCATCAAATTAGAATCCAGACTCAAAAAAAAAACTTTGATCCAAAGTGTGTGCGTGCGTGCAGATGGTTTATAGCCAATGCTCTTGTATACTTTTCTACATTTGTGCATTTTTTTGCATGACCGCTATGGTTTGTTTACACTGTCTAAAAGTTGGAGGAAATTGCATCAGAGCTCCAAGAAGTGGATCAGAGCAAAAAACTAGTTATGCAGTGAAGTGTATATTGTATTGCGCTAACAGACCGCATAAATGTTGTGTTTCCGTCTTTTAAGCAACAGTATTTCCCTTTTCCCCACACAATATTTCCATATCTGCAGTTCTTTATTTGCTATTTCTCAGCTCCATACAGTCATAATAGAAAATGTGGATAAGCAAACTGTTGTAAAGAATGTAAACTGCCAACATTAGGTGATGAAGCCAGCCTGACAATGTAGCAATACCTCCACTGTGATCAGTTGAAGGACGGTGTGTATACAACCGTTGTGTGTGCCTGGAAGACCAGACCAGAATTTATCACTTGAATTGGGGTCAGTAGTCTCATTTGTGAGGGGAGAGGAGATGCCAGTCGGAGAACTGATGCCCAATGGCGGTTACAGGGTACGGGTGGGTAGGATCACATGAGGCAAACAGATACTACAGACAGGCTGTGGAAGCATTTTTCACTCTACCAGGAGGGATCATGGGTATGAGCTCGCAAAGGGGGGGGGGGGGTGCTTGGCATCTCTGACAGGACTACACCAACTCACAGGCTCTTGACTCATTTGCACACACCCACACATAGACAGTGTTGAGTCTGCTCAGTGATAGAAAAGATTAAATGCGAATATGTGTGTGTGTATGAGAGAAAGTGACAGCAGATTGGGGCAACAAGAGAGATGCAACAAGATACCCATTCTCATCCATTTGCTAATTATCAGCTCTGCGAAACTTCACAGAGGTGCAGAATGTGACTAATGAAATGACTCCTGAAAACAGAAGTCTCTTACTCTTATAGATTGTATTTGTTGTCTCTTCTGTACCTTCAGGCTCATCTCCAGTCCCAGACCTTCGAGGCCTGTTGGTCCCCAGCTCCCCATCCTGTACACCCAACACCCACACAATGCTTTGCAGCGGCAACTCTGAGCCCAATCTCAACACATCGTTGAACATGAACCTCAATTCAAGCCTCAACTCCAATTACCACTCAGCCCTTTCTTCCTCCACAGGTTTGTCCAAGTGTTACCATGCAGGCCTTCTGCTTCTCTGTCAATGGTCTTGTGATATTTCCTTTTTTTGTGTATAAAGTGCTTTGTTTGTCAATGGAATAAAAAGTTGATGCACAGCACATCAATGAAACAGCTATTAGCACCCAAACTCAGCCTGCAAAGCAGTATGAGTCTCATTATCTATATTCCCGTTAGCTCATGAAGTAGATATTTACCTAGGTGATATGAATGGTTGATCCTCACTGTCACTCCCATCTCAAGTTGCAGTTTGCTCTGACAGAAAAACTCCACTGTTGAGGACTGAAACACAATTTTTCTTCTAAAAAGTTGTCCCAAAGCTTAATTAGCGGAGGAAAAATGTAGGTAGTTCACTGACAGCTTAAATAAAATGTGCTGTGTGTGACATGTGAGCATATCAGTGCAACTGCAGTTGTCTGGCTGAAGTTCTTTAAAGTCTTATGTTTATTTCCAAAAAATTGAGCTTTTTTTCCCCTAATACTCACTTAACATGTCTGTTTTTTACTGTCTTTACTTCAGCCACAACCCCAAACTCTCCATTCTCCAGCCACCCAGAGTCTCCGACCTTCCCTTCCTGCTCAGGCTCATGGAGTGATGAGTGCACCATTTGCTACGAGAATGTGGTGGACACTGTCCTCTACGCCTGCGGCCACATGTGTCTCTGCTACGCCTGTGGCCTCAAACTCAAGAAAATGGCTAATGCATGCTGCCCCATCTGCAGACGGACAATCAAAGATATCATCAAGACTTACCGGAGCACATAAGCTCATATCAGACAAGGTGATGAATTCTCATGTTCAGCTCAAGAGATGTTCAAAGCCATGGAATACCTTGCAAAGACGGATGCAGCACAAGTGACAGTCCGACTTGTTTGTGTGTTCAATCGGGCTCAGGTACTCTACAGCAGGACTCCATCATTAAGCCATTTTATCTGTGTTACACCTAATGCACATCCTTGGAAGGCTTGTAGTGGCTCCGACCTGTGATGTTTCAAAGGACCGGCAATGAAATTCATCAGAGAGCATCAAAAGATACACTGTGGACAACAGAAAGAAAATATATCCCACTACAGATAAGACGACTGCCAAATATCTCCCTGAAACTACACTACGATTGTCTTGTGACTCTAATTTGTGCATCTATCCAAGAGAAACAGGAATCTGAGGCATAACCTGTCACACATCCTGCAGACTGATCTTCATTCTCCTTGTGATAGGATTACTGCTAACTAATTAATTGTAAGATAGGTGAAATTTTCCTGTGCTGCAGAATAACCAAGAAAAATAAATTTGGTTTCACCAGCTGCTCCTCCACCACTTGTCAAAGAGCACTGGGCCACAATATAATGTCTTGAATTGAGAAGTAATTCTCCATTAATCAAAGTGAAAAAAAAATCACTTTCAGAGGCCAGTGAGGAATCAATAAAAAACTTTGCCTCAATTCTCAATAATTTGTAATCAGTTTTAATGCATAAGAAATGCTCCTCCTGCAATAAAACACAGTGGAATTCCTGACGTTAAAAAGTAAGGAAATCCTTCAAAAAGCTATGTTCGGTAATAAATGAAATGTTCTATCAAATTTCTTACTACCTGCTCTGCCTCAGTGAACAGACAGGATGAGATTGTGCAAAGGGTAAAAAACTGTGAACGTCATCACAGTAGAAGGTCACGTTAAAAACAGTGAACGAGGAAGTAAATCAGCAGGGACTGAGGGAGGAGGTACTGATAAAGGGAGGATGTGTACGTTTGGTGAGAGGACACATGGAAGGAACACTTACTGTGTCTGCAGATTGTTGAAGCTTATGTATCTGCACACTCAGGCACAATAAATACATCCCATGATTGTATAAAATCATTTGAAATGTGGGACTTGTATGGTTAGCATATCATCTGCACCATCTGTGGATGCTGCTCCATGAGGGAGCCGGATGATGTTTTTAAAATGTTTGAAGAGCACACAAAGATGACAAAACAAGCCATTCCTCACTGAAGGAAACCCATGGACCACCAAGTTGCAAACAGCTTTGCTTAATTCAGGGTACTACCTCTCGTTCATATGTACATGAAGACATAATCAAACTTTAGCTTTCAGTTATTACATATTTCAGTACGCTGTCTTGAAGTGCGCAGTCCGTGACATGGATGTAGCTTCTTTTTGTGAGACATTGTGACATTTCTATTGTGAAATCCGTTCTGCTCTCCGTTAGTAAAATTAAACTGCAAAAGAGTTGTTCACTTGAAGATTTCATTCATTATGCGTTGCTTTGATTCTTTGATTCAAGCTATTTTCAGGTCTTATTTTGGCCTTGATGAAAAATTACTCAGTGCTTTGTATAGTAGGAAGTCCTGATTTGTTTTTTCAAGGTGTTAGTTGCAGTTCAAGTCATCTGGGCAGATTATTTGAAGTTGTCTATGTTTAATTTTTTTGATGTGTGCCTTTAGAAATACTAATCTGGAGAACCTTTGGTCGGTTAGGTTCCTCACTGTCACAACCAAGAGGACCAGCAAGATTCAAATTTATCTTCAAAGTCACTCCTATGTGGTTGTAATGTCTGAAGTAAACAGGTATGACCACACAACCTACCATCTTGAAGCCAAAATCTTAGCGTGCTTAATATCAGCATGTAAATGTATTCACTGCTAATCGCTTTGGCACTGTCCCTGCTTTGCAAAATACTGGAAATTGGGTTGATTATCCTCTACATTTCTACCTGTGTTCATGTTACCTTTTGACCAAATATTACAGAAATTAAATAAAACATCGTCAAACAATGTTTAAATAATGGTTTTTGATATAAAATGGTATTGATGAGTGTAATATTCAGTATACATTATGAAGTTTATTTATTTTGTCAATGCTACTACAAGACTATCACTGTTTGTTTTACATGTTTGACTATTGTGTCCAAAAACTAAGAATATTTTTTTATTTTATTGCTGCATAGTTAGAGGTTTTAGAAAGCTTTGTGGTCATGAAGAGTTTTGTGGATCATCTGATTTCACTGAAGTGGGAAATATGCTTATTTTCTTTCTGGTGGGAAAAAAATGAGACTATTGATTCTATTTTCTCGTGCTAGACAGGTTCTAACCCCCAAAGTACAAGTACACAGAAGATACAGCAATTCTGTGTGTTTTTGTGTTATCATCGTGTGATTTTATTTAAAACTGAAAAGGACAAAAGATGAGATTGTGTGAAGTGGCATGAAATGTGATTGACCAGTGTCAGGAACAAGGATCTGGTGATGAGGGGATGAAGACAAAAGCTTGATACTGCTGAGTAGATGAGATGATGGATTTTGGTTCAAGAGTGTAGGATGGACAGTAATCAGGGAGGCGGTAGAGTGAGCGCCAAAGTCATATTTCACACACAGGGTAGCATAAGAATACTGGAATGTGACCCAAGCTGTATTTCCTAATTTCATCTGTTAAGCTAAATGTATGCGAGCTATAGGTACACTTAATATAATATGAACATTGCATCAATCTTTTCATCTCTTTGCTAAAAAGCAATTAAGCACATTTCCCAAGATGGCACATGTTTGCTTTAATGCCATATACTAAAATGTGGTATTGAAAGGGAATATAATGTGTAAAGTTGGTTTTGGTTATCTGTTAGTTTGGAAATCCTGTTTGTCCTGGGTGTGTATATTTATATTATATCTTGACTTTGTGTTGTAGTGAAGCAGGTATGAGTAGATAACATGGACCTTATTCTGACAGCTTATATTCCCCAAATGTGACCAAATATTTCCCCATCCAAACAAGACAATGCCATCAAATAATTGTGCATTTTGGACATGGATGTCAGCTCATAACTGCTTGGGAGTTTTATTAGTTATTAAACATTCTTAAAGTGTTTTAATTATGTTCAGTTTATTAAATAAAGTACCAGTCTGGCTATCTGCGGTTGTTGTGTTTTTTTTTTTTTTGTTTTGTTTTATTTTTTGTATTTACATAAAAACACATATTTAAGCTCATGCAGGTGTTGTTCAGATACTGAAAAAATCTCAATACTCCACACTGGTTCTTTTTAATGAAAATAAAAGGTGACCATCTCCAATTCCCTACAGAGCTTTGTGTATTTAATGAAAGAACGAAACTGAAGACAATCTGGCAAAAGATAAAAGGTGAATGAGAAGGCTTTAGTACAATTAGCTATTTTCAAAATGTAGGTTACAGTCTACAAGTGGGTGACATAACCTCTTAAACAAGATAATTCAAATCGTGCAGCAGTTAGGTAACAGAAGGTAACAGACAGGCAGCCATCTTTCAATTGCCTCAGACCAGACGCAATCACTCACCACAGTAGTATACTTGACTAACACAGCCATACACTACATGAATAGCAAAGGCAAGGGCTTTTAGTAAACAGCTATAACTCACAGAGAAACTGTTTGGAGTCGTGGTATGTAGAGCTGGCTAAAGTGAACATCATCTGTTATTTACTACCCCGCGGACCTGGTTCTAATGCAGTACTGTTTTATGCTGCACTCCAATAGGCACACATACAGCCCATGAAGTCCAGACATGAAACAGGCATCAGTGGATGCTGTTCAGAGCCAAGTGCTCTCAGAGTTGAGAGGTAAATACACAGCCTGGTCTGTGACAGTGACATGAATACAATATACCCCATTGGTTTCTGTGTACACACAGACTTTCCGCTCAGACCTCGCTGTGAACCTGGCTGCCAGCCTTCTGAGGGCTTAAAGGCTTGGCAGACTTGTTTGAGTTGTGTTCTTGGATCTCTTCTCGACAGCCATGGAGGTATCACATTTGAACTAAAAAAAAAGCTCAACACTATCGATTATGAATTTTAACCACACATCAGACAGTCCAAAAGTGAGTTTGTTCCTCTGTTGTAGTTAAGGCTTTAAGCCTAGTGTGATGTTAAATCTTTTTCCTCAGTCAGATTTGCAGTGTCCAGGGACAGAGTGTGAGGAGAAGAACATTTGCATTAAAAAAGTACAGCTTTGTTCATCGTTCAGTTCAGCTGAGGGATCTCAGTCCTGCTTTGTCCAATTACGGTGCTGACAAAGACAGAGGTGAGGCTCTCTGTGATGCTGAGCTCAACCTGCAATGACAAGCTGAATGCTGCTGCCCTCCAGAGGCCAAAAACAGTTCCAACACCATCAGCATGGAACAAAAAGGAAGTGAGATTCATTTCTTTTCTGCTTGTGACCCGTGGCACCACTGTGTAGTCATCCTGTAGTAAGATCAGAGGGTGTGTTCTTTATTTGAAATATGATGATGGAAAGAAGTTATACTTTACCTGCCATTATATTTTTCATGTCCAAACCACCATATTTAAGTATTTATTGGGCTCAAGCTCCATCGTTATTTGTATTTTTTATATTATTTCCAATCTTTTAAAATTTTTACTGAACATTGTTCAACACTTTTTGCTCTCTTGTATTAACTTAAATCAATTTAAGACATTCTTCACTAGTGTTGTTTTGCAAAACACTTTAAATCACATTTCAGTTTTACAGTCAAGCAGCTATTTCTAAACTCAAAATGTGACTTAAACACTCATTTTTACATTGAGGTGTTTTTGTCATGGAGCAATAACAAACCACCGCCATATTTCAGGTTATAATCCTCTTAGGAAGTCAAATTCACCCGCACATCTTGGATTTACTGTTTCTTCTATCTCCCTCTCATGATTTAGTATTTGCATGCACAAATGAACACATATTTAAGTACACAACTCCAACAAGCAAGACAATATACACACACACATAGACACATACACATACACACAGCCAGCAGACAAACATGGTATAAAGATGATCAGCAGGAACCCATTACTTAGTTCCGCACCAGTAGTATAGTGCAGAGATGGCAATGGAAGAAACAGCCACTGGGATGGACATATTTCACATTAAATTCCTGTGGGGTGTAAATCTTATTACAATTCAGGCACCAGATTCAATATATCAGCAATTTGCAGTGGCTGATGCAGCATCAGTGTTTTGATTTCATGTTTTTCAGATTATAGCTGAAGGCGGCAGTATTATAAATGACAACTCCACACTGGTAACTTAACTTTAGCATTGTCTGTTTAATGTTCAATTTTTCAGTTCTATGAGCATAGACTGAAACTCATTGACACCAAAGTTCAATTTAGACGTTCTCCTGATGCAACGGCTGATTAAGGACAATCACAGTGAATCTTACAACTTTCTGTGCCCTGGGTGAGAAATGAGAGGAATGTCATGCAGCTGAGGTGATCAGCTTCATTTGCTCTGGCTGCATTACTTATGCATGCATGTAATTTTTTACTTAAGTAGATGTGAACGCAATCAATACTGATATCCTTTACTTACTTCAAGGCAGACAGATTTAATGCAACACGTCTGAGATGCTTAACTAAAGTAGAGATTATGGGCTGGTATACGTTTTCATTAAATATTTATGTATTCATGTGTTTGCTCTTTCAAATTACTCCATTCATTCTCAAATGGCTTTTATAGTGTTTTAGTTTTAATGATCACCAGCAAGAATTTAAGTCATTTTTACTCTTCTATGTATTGATATAAAAACAAAACAAAACAGAAGTTTCATGGTTGCCCCAGCCCCTATTTATATTTGTCTAAGGAATTGACAACGTCATTTCAATAAAGCCAGATGTGATGTTAGCAGCAATCTGAAAGGAGCAGACAAGAGCATTAAATGTTAAATAGATGAGGATCTGAATGTTACTCAAGATTCAAGTCACGCTGTGTGTCATTTCAGTGCTTGCAGGTCCCCCACATCAATTTTAACCATGGTGTTCTTGTATTCTAAACAAGGCACACTAAAATATTTTGAGCAAAAGAAATAATGTTCAGGGAAAGAAATGTTATATGTAACAAAATCTTTATTCATATTTAGTGTTTGCTGCCTACTTTTATAGTTTGAACTGAGGAATCTATGCATGTATTTAAAGCAGGACACAGCACGGTCATAAAGTGTTGAATTAAAGCTGTAAATTAAAATTTTGATTTATTATTGATCAGCACTAAATTTTATCTGAAGCATTTATAGCTGAAGAATGGTACACCGCCGTCCGCAATTTAAATAATAGATACACATTTACAGCTCAAAGCATGTGAAATAAATGTATCACAGGTCCAGTCAGATACTTGTGTTGTTCTGGCTTATCTTCACCACCAACGACTGGCTGTTTGCCCATGACATATAGGCACTGTCCTCCAGGCACCACTGACACTGAAACTTAAGAAAGTATAAACAGATAGTTAGCTATATGCAATGAAGAAGCAGTACAATTAATTCTACTGTGTAATGAAGATTGTTCACTGGTAAATTTTCATCTTTTGAAAATCATTTAGAATTGAGGTTAAATTAAACGCAAATACTAAATCGCATATTTAAATACTGGTGCAAATAAATATCCTATAAAAAATTTTTATGACTTTGTTAAGATATTTTCAGTTATTTGCATCATTTCACTATTTGGTACTTTTTGTATTAATATTAGGTGATTTTTACCTATACTTTTAATGTCTGACAAAAAATGCTGGGAGAACCTCGAGCCACGTTTTACACATTTATCTTTCTACATGCTTGAGCTGACCCAAAATAGAAGGTATTCTCCAGATGTAACTATTAATAAGGGTGTTAATATTTCAAATGTCACTGTGCAGGATGCTTCTCTATCAGATTATTTCTCTGTATTTTTCAATCTCTTCAACTTCAAAGTATTCACTGGAGAGAAAGCAACATTAATGAGAATCCCAGAACACTTTATGGGAGCCGTGATTTTTGAAAATGTCCCAATTTCAGATGATGATGTTCGACTAAATTCTTACACTTCTAAAATTACAAAAGCAAAAGATGCCATTTCTCCTGTTAAGGTTACAATGATTGTGGCATGACAGAATGATGGCATAGTGAGAAGGCCCACAGCAAGAAGGTCCTGGGATCAAATGCACCGGAGAGCCCCTGATCCAAGTTGGCTCCCATTCCCGTGGCCCCCTCTTACAGTCCAAGAGCGTGCAATTCAGATAACTGCAATAGGTATGAACGTGTGGGTGGTTCTTTGTCTGTGTGGCCCAATGAGTAATTGGTGAGTTGTCCAAGGTGGAGCCCACCAGTACCAAATAGGATAGACTAATAGGCTTCAAATCCTTCCCTGCCCTCCAACCCCTACCTTGTAGTAAATAACTGGATAAATGATAACGAATGAGTAGAAGGAATCACAGAAAAGAAACTGCTGGGGAGCAGAATGAAAATCACCAAAAATCAAAGCTCCAAAATTACTCTAAAATAAGAAAAAGCTCAAAACTGCTCTGGCATTGATTTGTTTTGTTTTGTATGTCTGTGTTTGTTTGCTTGACTTTTTTTGGTCTTTTCATTGTTTTGCAGACATACTGGAGTGCGACCACCAATTTGAGCCACACTTCTACAATGTTCTTATCTAGTCTCCATAAATTTGGATAAAAACAACTGTTTAATATTGCAGAAGTTCTTATAACTTTCCAGCAACAATTTAACATTCATGGCACTCACAGAGATTAATGGTTCAATAGCTCATTCATGTAACCTTGTTAAAACAGTCTCTTTTATAATGTAATAAGGGATAAATTACACTTAGCAATTTTACAGCGATAGTTAATGGGAAATATTCCTATATGTGAGGGATTGTATTGTAAAGATTAAATAAATTAATTTTATAGCAACTCCTCTGGGTCTTTTCCAAGCTACACTTCACAATTAATATGACTTGGTATAATTTGCAGATTTTATAATTGAAAACAAACAAAATGATTGTTATAAGACTTCAAGAACATTATTCCATAGTACACCTTAAGTTTAAAGACATCCCTTTGTGTGAAGTCAATTTGGTGACATGAAGTTGTGTGAGGGTGATGTTATTCAAATAATTCTTTTTCAGTTTGAGCTTATGAAATAATCTGCTTATAGCATCTCTTATTATACAAAGAACCAAGAACATTAGGATGTCACCAACAGCGATCATTATGGAATCGAAAAACTTCCACCAGGTAGGTCACGTTTTCACTTGGCTTGTTCTTGGTAAGATTACAATAAAATTACTACATAGTATTCCCTGCAATTCGGTGGAATGATGGCCTGGAAGAACACATTTAATTTCAGTTAGAAAAGGTGCCACACTCATGCTACTGCTGCCCATTAGTGTTACCATCCATGCTGTCTTCTCGAGTCAGTGGACAGCAGCTCACTTGCGTCACACTTGAACTGTTGATTGTCAGGCTGTAATGACAACAGGCCCTTACAGGAGTTCTAGCTCTCAAGTTTGAAGTTGCTTGTTAGTCATCTGCGTGCTGACTTCCTTCCTCCCCTAACTACCTGATTTCTCCCATCACTACTGTCTACGATATGGATTATATTACTGCAGCTTGCATTATTACATTACTTTAGGAGGGATATTTTTGTAATTGTGTGACAGAATACCTTGAACTGCAGATAATTGTTATGATTTTGTCCACTCTGTAATTACTGTAGCACTCAGTCAAGAACATTACATAACTAATGTTAATCCCTGATTCAAACTGTTATTATTAATATGACTGAATAAAGCTAAGCATAGCATTACTAGCAAACTATACTGGGTAAACCAGAAACTATATACGTGAGTGATCTGCATTAAAAAAAAAGCAAACAACTGTTTAAAAGTGCATTTATTGACTTCATTTTTGGCACACAGTTAACATAAAACAAAAGTGAGCATCCCATTATTACTGCACCTGAAGAGTTATGTCAAATTTACTGCCCAGCAGAAATTCAAAAGGTTAAAAGACAGCGGTTCTTAGAAATGTTTAAGCTGTCGCAAATTTGTTCATCAGTAAACTACTAAAAATAAAGATAAAATGAGAAATAATATGATTTTTAAGTAATTAATAAATATGATCACTGATATCTAGTGAGGTTTTATTTTTGGACAATTTGCCTCAAGTTTCATGGGAGATCATCAAGGTTTCTTTTTACATTTAAGGATAAAGAAATACTGAGATAGTCAGAGATGCTCACAAATTGCTTTGTTAGGACAATATTAACAGAAATGGATAAAATATTTTACATAAAAGTGACATACAATATAAAGAGATATAAAACAACAACAACAACATGCAAACAAACAGCGCCAAGATGAGAGTAAGACAAAGCAGCTTTGGCAACAACTGAGAATTTCTTTGTGGAGAAGAGGAGAAAAGGTTTAATTTCAATAGCTCAAGGCATCGTCCATATAACGAGTAATTTCAAACATGCAGTAAGCTTTAAATGCTTAAAAGGTTTTAAGAAAATTACATTAGAAACTTGCAGTGAGAGTTTTAAGGAGTGGACACAAAATTACATAATAGTTCAAGTTAAAAGTAACCACTGAAGAATTTTAATATTCAGTCATTCTTCTACTCTGGTGTTCGGTTGTGTCAAAAGTCCAAATACATCTCCCCTAATGAAACACATCAGGAACTGTCTTACATAGAATTGCTTTTACATATATCGTAATTAAATCGGACTCTTCCTTTTGGTAAAGGTACCGAGTAAGATCTTAATCGTAACTTAATGACTTAAGCTTTTTTTTCCTTTTTTTTTTTTGTTTTTTTTTACAAAATAATCATATCGCAGTACTTGACATTACCACTCAGTAATAACCTGATAAATTAGTGCTAATAGTCTGATAATAGTGGTGATAATTATGTAATATCTTGCAATTACCAAAGTAAAAAAAAGGGAACTGCTTGGTATTAACAGTAGGAGTGTATTGGGTACTATTAGACTGAAAAAGTGAAATTATTAAAAACATTTTGAATGTTACAAGCTGTCTGATAACACTGTACTAATATCACTCCAGGTAATTTTCTGATATTGCAAACCTTATATTTTCAAGGTAAAATTTCATCATAAACTCTGCATTATTGACAGGTTTCGCCTATCTAACAGTTTGAAAATTAAAAAGATTGTATCAGAATATTTGACCAAATCAATCCATTAGTATTTAATTAAACACCAGAATGTGTTTAATTAAATACGTATTTTTTTGAAAGGTATTTCTTAAAAGCACTTGTGTCTTCCAATAATTCATTCATTCATTCATTTTCTGTAACCGCTTCATTTGCTTGCGAGGGTCGCGGGGAGCTTGAGCCTATCCCCAGCTGTCTTGGGCCGGGAGGCAGGAGAATTATGATTATATAATTCTATAATCACAATTAATCAAATCAGGGTTACTAATTGTAAAACCACCATTTCGCATTTTTATTCCAAGTATTACATTGACATTATTATTATTGTTAAAAAAGGAGATGCTTTTGCTTTGCTTATCTTTAAACGAGCAATCACTTAAAAGAATCTTGTTAAATATTATCTAGATACACCCACTGTTGATACCAAGTCATTGATAATTCCTTTGTTATTTACATGTTATCACCTCAATATTCTTATTATCAAACTATGATCCACCATTGCCACTTTATTACTCAGTTACCGAGTGCTACCAATTTGACCAGACTGAGAAGTTTTAACATGCATATTCAGAGTTCTGCCAGATGCACACACAAATGTTAGTGCTTTCTCTCGAGGTAATTTGACGGAACCCATCCCTTTCTTTGTGTGCCATTGTCTAGGATCTTGCAGTACCACCATCCATTCGGGTTTCTATCCAGGACCTCCAGACTTGTCCCCTCAGGAAATCCCATGGTCTCCTCATCACCATGGTAATCTGCTATGGAGACATATACATCTCTGAGGTTGTTATGGATAAAATGGGGCTTGGGTTTCACTGTGGATACGGGGATGACATTCTTCTGTGAGCTGAGGCCAAGGGATTCAGAGCTACCGGTACCGAATCTGTTTCTGGTGGGTAGTGCTATGTTGTTTGGTGCCAAGTTGCGTGGAACAGTGCCGAAGGATGCATTGCGTCGCACTGTTGGGCTGGCACGAGGGTGATCTGCTGAGTTGAGTGACTCATTTCTCTTGAGAGAGCCTGCAGGGCTGGGACCATCTCTAATGGGGGCCGATATGAACACAGATTGAGGTCTGACAACTTGCTGTTGTTTGGTACTGTTTTGCCTTCTTGGATTGAATAAGCTGCTGGGTTTGGAAAGACCACCTGGAGGCTTGGAGGGGATGGGTGGGGTGACCTTTTTTAGGTTTTGGTTGATGTTGTTCAATGCCTGCACTCTTTGCTCATTCTTCTCCAAGCTGTTGGACTTGCTGAGGCTTCCAGGTTTTGTTGGGGTGCCATCAGATTCTGACCCTTCATTGTCATTTTGTTGCCTGATTGGCTCAAGGTAGTAAGTTGGAGCCCAACCCTCTGCATCTCTCCAACGAACATACCACCAACCACTTTCCTGCTTCTCCACCACTTCCACCTCCACACCAGCAGGAAAACTGAGCTCAGAGTCTTGGACTTTCTCATAAGGATCAGTGGTGCGATAAAGGCTGCATCCTTCTAGGTCAGAGTCTCCCCGACTGCCTTTAGAATAGATGGAGGAGAGATCGGATGTGCTCTGAGAGGAGAAAGAGTCCTCTGAGGAGATAACTGATGCTGTCTCAGAGTCTTCACCTTTAGTTTTAGAGCCATTTTTCAGCTGCCCTGTTGGCCTCAGCTGTCTTCTCAAGGTGCTGATGTCCATTTTCTCAGCACTGGAGGCCTTGGCTAGTTGTGGTTTAGGCCTCACAATTGGTTTTAGTTTAGATGAAGACTTAATGGAAGAGGATGCTTTGCTTTCCTCTTGGTCTTTCTTACCATTGGATAGATCCGGCGTCGACTCACCAGAGGCAGATTTAGGAACGGCTGCCTCTTCAGCTTTGTTTAAAAATGGGCTGCCATTTAAGTCAATCTTGAACTTGTTACCTGTTGGCTTCCGTGCACCTGATGCTGGGCTTGCAGTCTTGCCGGTTTCTGACAAAACGCTTGTCTTAAAGGAATTTGAGTCCCTGCTACTTTGCCTTTCTGGTGTCTCTCTGAAGGGACGGAAGCCATCGTTCTCATAGATACACTCTTCCTCTGCCTCCGCTTCCCCCTCAGCCTCATGGCTATCGTCAAATGACTCACCCATCTTGAAGGAGGCACTGTGGAGTGAGGAAGCAGGAGAAGGCTTGGAGGACAAATGGGATCCCTTCTCTGAGGAAGTATCCTCATTCTTCCCATCCACCAAGGAACCTTCTCCCCTCAAGAACTCAAACTCAGACTCCATGTCCAGATCACCAATGGCAGGGACATCATATTCTGGCTCCTCATACACTGGCCTCCCTGGAGATACAGGGGACTCTGGAACTTCAGACACAGGGCTGCTGGGAAGTGCGGTATCCACTGAGTCCTGTTTCTTGATAGGTGGAGCTGGAGGTGGAACTTTTGGGCGGCAGAGAGTGCTTGTTCTACGATTCAGGTTAGGCTTTTTGCGCTTATCAATGTAGGAACATGGAGCCCAGCCCTCCTTCTCTCCTATCTGGACATACCACCAGCCACCAGAGTTCTTCTCAATGACCTAAAATTCATATTCAAAAAATTGCTTAGTGTTAATATCAAAGTATTATTATTATTATTATTATTATTATTATTTAGAGTTAGACAGCAGAGATGCTACTTAGCTACAATAATTGTATTAATTTTCAGGTAGACATTAACAGTTGGCAGGTTATCTCTTTGCTAACATTTAACTAATATAAGAAACCTTACCTCTGCTTTCTGTCCTCCATTAAAAGTGATACCATCGGATATACAGGACTGGAAATCTGCAATAGTGTAGTACTCTGCCTCAACTGTAGGGGGCTCTGGTGGAGATGGCAACTGAAATCCCTAATAGGGGAAACAGGAAATTATTATTTGCCCTCCACTACATTTCCATTTAAAAACAAAACAACTAAAGACCTTACGCTGCCAATTAAAAAAGGTAACAGGGATGAATATTTATATGCACCACTTAACACCACATTTTTTGTTCAGTAATCTACTATAAAGTAAGGAAATAGGTGGATGGCTGGAATGATGGGTCGGCAGCTACAATATCAGTCTTACCAGTGTTGCATCTCTTCGAGGAGGAGGCTTTTGCCGAAGAATTGGGGAACCTGTGAGAAAAAAATCTAATTAAAAATACATGCCTGGGTTTGGCTAGATTTCAGAACGCACATTTATTCACATTTAAGAAGACAAGGAATAAATGTCCATAAAAGATGACTAACCAATTTCCACCCGATGAGGTGCAATGCGGGCTACAGCTGGTGAGGCAGGCTCTGCTTTACTTTTTCCATCCTGTGGGCTATTAATAGGGCTGGGGTCACCACAAGGAATTGGCAAGCTGATTTCCTTCCTGGCCACCTGGGGGCTCTCTGAGACACCATCAGTCTGTGCATCTTTCTCACATAGAGCTTTCTTATTAATCAGGTTACTGATCTCCATGATGTTTCCAATTATCTCCACTGGGCCTGTCACAGTCTTCTTGCAGGAAGACAGGTCATCCTTCATTTTCTTCAAGTAAGAAGCTGGAGCCCAGCCCTCTTTATCTTGGTACCTGTAAAGTAAGTTGGAATGGACAAATGATTAGAAGACATAGCTGTCTGACATGAATGAAGTCAAAAAAATGCCTGAAGCAAAGGAGCACAAATGTTCACCTAATAAACCACCAGCCTTCCAGGTTCTTCTGAATCACTTCCACAATAGCTCCTTTCTCAAAAGCGATTTCATCCTTGCCCTGGCTGGTGTAGGACTGCACTGTTACATACTTCTCTTCTGCCAAAACCAGAGCAGACAGTGACAAGTCAAAAAATAATAATTAAAAAAAAGTCTTTAAATATGAATCTTGACACTGTACGGTATACACATGTAAGGTCAGACTAGATTTATAATAGATTCTTTTTTAACAAGTAATTGGCTTTAAATGGTACTGTAATACAGGTAGTCCTTTACTTATGAACATTTGACTTATGAAAATTCGGACATAAGATTAAACACACGCCACCATCTTAAACTATTGAACCACAGTTTGGCTTTCTGCCACAGCCCCTGCCGAGCAACACTGCTGCATTCGCTCATCTCTGACACTCGCCTCTTCTTGTTGTTTGTTGTTCTCTCTGTGAGCATCTCAGAGCATCAGAGTTTATCTTGGATACTTAACTGTTTATCGTTGATTATAAATCAAAGGCTACTGATGACAGTGTTGATGATCTTTCTGATGACAACCCTGCCTCTGACTGACAATAACTCCCCCCTCTACCTCCTCTTCCTTTGCTCTAAGGTAAGGTAAGCTACAAGCTACAGTACTGTGCAACAGATTGTCAACATCAAGAACTGACTGTTGTGGTTGGATAAGCTTTAAAAAATGGTTGAGAGTTCCTTCTTATCATTATTCTCTTTAAGGATTAAATTTTAACCATAAACTAATCTGAATTCAAAACAAATGTGTGAATCAATAATGATGCTTCATGGTAGATATTGGAATTATACATACGTGTTTAATATGACATTAAATTTTTTATCCTATTTACTGGACAGTAACATCATATTACGTGCGTTTAACAGTTTTAACAGTGACTTCGGGAGTCCAATATTTGTGGCGTACAGATGTAAAGTTGAGTGAAATGACGTAAACGTGATTATTATTTTTCCATTTTACTTTCTGGTCTCAACAAGACCCATCTAAAAATAATTCAAAAGTGATAGGGGAACAACATCTACAACCAAAGCTCTATGATGTGTTACACAACAAAACCAGATGTATTGTAGCATTAAAGTATTGTTAGTTCAAATTTAAGCCATTTTTCTGCAGTCTCTTCTCCACGGCTCATAAAGGAAACACTGTGAAAACACAGTTGGAAAATCTGCCGCAATATAGGCTGACTGGATTTGACTTCTTTGTTCTGCTTTAACTTAGTTATTTCAAATAAACTTGAGTTTTACAAGAAAGGAAGTGTTTGAGGCCAGTGCGGACATGGAGGGCAAAATATAAAGAATATATTGTATATAAACTCCAGACAGCAACTTCATCTGGCCAATCTGCCTCTATATCTCTTTCTCTTGCTTTCCCTCGCCTGTCCCTATCAACATTTTATTTCTTTTCCACCCAACTGATCAAGGCAGATGACCACCCTACAGAGTCTGGGTTCTGCCTGGAGTTTCTTCCTTAATGAGGGAGTTTTCCCCGCCTCTGTTGCTAATCCTTGCTCAGAAGGGTTCTTCGGGTTTTTCTTGCCGTACAAATGCTTTAAAATCTCTGATGATGTGATTTAAGACTCTACAAATAAAAGTTTATTGATTGCTTGATTGAAATATAAGGTTGAGACAACTCTGAAAACTAGCATGAGGAAACTGTATCACACAATCCAATAAAACTCTAAAATCATGGACAAGAATCATCCGTGTGCAATGCTTACTTGCTATAATAGTTCATTAGGTATGTGATCACCATGGACTACTTAGCCCACGAGATTTAACGTGAGTGAAATATTTAATATACCGTACAACTCCCTTGAAATATATAACTGGTGTGGCAATATATTAAAACCTTCTCTTACTTGTGGACTGATTCTTCTTTGGTCAGGTATGAAGTTGGTTATATTTTATAGTTATATTTTATTCTTTTTATTTTTGCAGTGCAGACCTGATCCAACCAAGTTCACGATTCTAATCAGTTCAACCATCATTGACCGCCTTGAGGCACTGATCTTGCAATGTCCGCTTTTTGCATTGTTTCCCTTTCTCTCTCTTCCCTCATTTCCTGTCGAAAGTATTAGCCGTCCAATAAAGACCTTAAAATTTTCTCCATACACAACTAATTATACTAGTATTAATAAAATGTGTTGACAAAGGGAAAGCTAGTTTCCTAATAGTATCCTTGGCTTTGTGACAAGGAGCATCTTCAACTCAACTCAACTCAACTCAATAACAAAGAGCAGAGGCTCCAAATTGATTTATGCCTAACCATGAGGCCAAGAGGCAGGCCAAAAAAATAATTTCCTGTCATTACAGAAAATCCTGTTTGAACACAGACACAGAATTGTCTTCATACAAGTACATTGAAAGGTGCTGTCCTATCTGCTATCCTCCTGTTAGTAAAAATTTGGGTGACATAATTTTCCAAAACTCTTGGATGCAAGACTGGAATTCTGTTCACCTGCAAAAACTACAAGCAATATCACAAGCAGACACAGCACATGTCTATATATGTCTATACACATACATATGCATGTCTATATGTCTCATTTTCGCCTGATTCTTCCAGGCTTTCTTTGACAGAGCTGGTCACCGTTTTTCCTCTTACCAGCCTCTTTCAAACAATATCCAGCAAAGCAATGAAGGGAAACTCTTAATCAGATGTTATGTTAACCACAACATGCATTGCCTGCATCAGTGTTATAAAATATTCGTGTGGAGTCAGCAAAATAGTATTTATTTTCTTAAACACTAAGCAGGATTTCTGAGGTCTAAGGGTGGAAAAACTTTCTCTACTCCAGAGAGCAGAATCCACTGCCAAGCAAAAACTCTGGGCTGAACTCAATAGCCTATCCTAAATTCTCTCTCAACAGAACACCCTTGGCCTAGTTCAGAAGAACATGTGCAGGTTTGTGACTGATTTCAATAAAGAAGAGATTCTTAAGTTTTACATATATCTATGTCACAACATAACTGTCAATAAAACTGCAGACTCTGATTTTTAGAAAGTTGTCTTTTGTTGTTAAAAAAAAAGAAAAAACTTAAAGAAAAAAACAATTTTAATGAAGGAATTTTGTAATGTAAATTTGAGGCTGGCATCAATAGCTGGTGTGTACAAAAGTTGCTGATTTCACCTTTGCTTTCTTGGTTCATTTCATATGAATGTCAGTTAGTGGTTAGTTATGGCAGGCTGTGGCTCATGATAAATGCAAGAAGACAACACGGTTGAACCATATGATAAGTGACAAGAAGTGAGAAGTGAGGATGAGGTTGGGGTGTGGGGAGATGGATGAAGCATTTGTCTCAGTTCACCTCGGCTCTGCTGCCTGCTGATGACACCACCCAACGTCCATCTCCGATCCAGCCTCTTCAGATGACTCTTATGTCGCTTAGTAACTGATAGATACACGTGGTGACCAGACAATGACAACAATGGACAAAACAAATATGAAAGACATGAGGAGCAAGCACAGATGTTACACAACACAGCAGAAAACTTGATCCAACCAGAGAGCCCCATTATTAGCTGGATGAGGACATGAAAATGAGACCACAAAGCAAAACAAAGCAGGCAGTTAGAGAAGATGGATGGAGGTTACAGAGGAAGACATCTCTCTGGCCTGTAATTATGATGGTGTCAGCATGGTTTCCCCATCCTGTTGTGTAAGCGCATCCGTGACACACACCGCTGTTGCATGAATGCCATCCAATTAATAGAGCAGCTGTCAGTACAGCCGGTTAGAGTTGTCAGTCTGTAATTCTCTGTATCATTTGGATATAAAATTGGAGATGAAAAGGATGACTGTGAGATCCTGTGTCACATGTCTACATGATGGAAGAAGCAACTCCATCGTATAAAGGCTAAAAAAGATAAAACCTTTCACCCCCAAATACTATTCCTAATTTACAATGTTGTGAGCATCAGACAAAATCTGAGAGACAAGTTAACATGTATAATTACAGGAAGTTACTTTACCAGTGCCAAAAAACAAATAAAACTTAAAAGGACATTTTGGATAAAAATAACTGAATCACGCTATTGTGAGTTTAGTTAACACAAAAAGTGGAAGCAGAGGATAAAACATTAGACTTAATGTTTGGCTTAACCTACTAAAGGTCACATATTCACCCTGGGACTTGCCACCTTCTCCCAGTCTTATGCTAGCGTAAATTTTCCATGCAGATATAAGAGTGGTATCAAAGTGCTCTGCTAACTGTCATGAAGAATCAGTGGATATTTTCTAAAATGTTGGATTATTCCTTCCAAACATCTTATTTTATTCATATTTATTTAGAACACAATGTGACCAAAACAAGGAGAGAGAGCATGTGTTTCAACTCAATCTGCGTAAGTTTTTTTACTCTCTGGCTTTCCTGAAAGAGTCAACATGACTTCCAAATGTTCAGAAATATGTGTTTTTGTCTGTGACACTGTGGTGCCACACAGCGCTGAAGACCACAGGCCTGACAAAGAAATGCTTTATGAATTTCATGCCATTCCCCTTACAGACTGGATGCATAAACACTACTTACAATGGCAGATTATCCCTCATGAAAACCCTCTGGAAACATCTATCTCAAGCAGAGCAGTTGGTGTGTTGGATGTAAATGTTTGCATTTAGATTTGTGAGTCTGGTTTTACATTTGTCGAAATCGTACGTTGATAAATGTGTATTCTCTAAGACCCAACGGGGACAAAGCATTTTAACATATTGTGAAAGAGCAACAATGTGTGGCCTCATGTTTTCTCTCCCTCTCTCCCTCTCTATCCTTGGGTAACTAGATATACGACACCAAGGGGAACCAAGGTCCCATTGTTACAAAATACAATAATCGTACAGCTAAAGAGGTTTTGGCCAGATGACTGGAAAATCTCGTTGTTTGTTTGGAAGTGCAATTTAATCATTCCCGTGCCTCTTTTTGTTTGGTTTTCTCCAACACGGTACTCTATAAAGCTTAACAAACACACTACAGTTGTTGATCTACCTGTAAAAATGATCCCAGCCCGAGTCTGTGACGCTAAATGAACTCTGTTGTTCTTAGATTAAAATGTTCTCTTCACTAATATTCGAACTTAAGACTTGGCTCGATAACCATATCTGGCAGGGCTAGAGAGACGATTGGACCCCATCTTCAGCTTCATATGGGTCTGCATCATATTTTGGCAAACCGAGCCCCACAAGGGTGTGTTTCTTATCAGGGCTTTGGATCCCTCTCTGACTCAAGTATGCTCACAAATTTTAACGTCAACACTCACCCGCTGTGCTCCAAGTTATCAGCTATCCACAATGAAAAGCAGATATGGAATAGCATAATTTATGTCAGCGCTTGCTTTAATTAATGATGACCATGACTTGAAACACGATAGAAACACATGCTTCTTTCATGAAGTCATTGCACTGAGGTCAGATCAAGTAGTGCTATGCTGCACCTCTACTGTACAGAGCATTACTGTGCAGTACATCACTTCAGCAGTTGTGGTCTGGTCTCTCCTGGAACCCCTGCTTGCTGTTTGCTCAGGCCTGAATCTACACTGTGTTTAAGCATGCTTGTAATGGCAGACAGACAGAGAGAGGTGCTCACACCAGTAAGGCGCCAGTCATTAGTGTAACGCAGCATTGGTGAAGAAGTTAACTCTGTTTTTCTAACAGATCAAAGACTGAGCATTGAGGTAAGAGGTTGTGTGTGTGTGTTAAACAGAGTATGGGAAGTCGTGTGTGTGTGTGTGTGTGTGTGTGTGTGTGTGTGTGTGTGTGTGTGTGTGTGTGTGTGTGTGTGTGTGTGTGTGTGTGTGTGTGTGTGTGTGTGTGTGTGTGTGTGTGTGTGTGTGTGTGTGTGTGTGTGTGTGTGTGTGTGTGTGTGTGGCCAGAGGCAGGAGAGTTTGACTTACCTTCTCCAGCTTTGGAGGCACCGACCTCCAAATCATCCCGTGTGCCACTGTGTGAGTTCAGATAGGTAGCAGGGACCCAACCTTGCTCCTCTGCGGTGCTGACAAACCACCAACCTATGGAAACACACAGCGGATTGAAATCATCACCACACACATTACACTGCAAGATGTGGGCGTCCTTAATCTTAAGCAAGAGGAATTAAATTGCATTTGAAAGTCTCAAAGTTGTTAACGCTGGACAGATCAATCTGCATCTGTGACGAGATATAAAAATGAAAAAATACACAAAACTAGAAGGGTGCTCATAGAAAACAAACACCTTTCAAGATAAAAAAAAAAAAGTCGACAATCAGCAAATGCAAATGCTGTATGTGCGGATTAATTTCTAAACTAATTAAAATTACAGAAAAATATCGATGTGCTGTATGCATTTCTAAGAAAAATAGCTACATAATAAAGAACTGAGGTTAAAATGTCTCATGCAGAATGAGCAGCAGTGGGGCATCTTACAGCTGGTTAGAGCAGAGAGAGTGTGTTATTTCTCCGGATATGTTTTAATTTCCTCCATACTGTTTTATTGTCACTAATGGCATTTTCTCTCTCTGGCTTCTGTCTTGATCACTTTACTGTTGCCACTCTCGAGCAAGCTACGATGACCTGAATTCTATCTGCAAAAGTTTTTCAGTACTTCTTTTGCCCAACCTAACAGCATATTTAATGAAAATCAGGAAACAGTTAGGGTTTTGTTTTTTTAATCCTACAAAATCAGACAACACACTCAAAAACTAAATGAGATGATAAATCTCAACAGACGAACTTCAACATGGTTCACATCTGCTATTGTAACAACAAAGCCTACAATTTAAAGTCTGGGATACCTGAATACTACTACCAGTATTGGGTTTCAGTCTGATGTTCAGCTTGTGTACTCACACTCGTAATCCAATACCACTTCACGGAAAGGTGAAAAAAATTACAAAAAAGTGTTACTAATGATGAAAAAAGTACAGTAGAGCAGACTGCAAACTATGCTTTGCTAAACTCTTGAGAAGAGAAAATAGTTCCAATAATACAAATAATTCAATCAACCATTTTAAGAAACAGCACAATGCAGTTTCAAAGAAAAAACCTGGGATCACCCGTAGATGTGCAGGCACATACTTACATCTGTAAAAACTATAACAAACATAACAAAAGCCTTGAAACTGTGGGAATCAGCTACAACCAAGTCAGAATTTTGTGTCTCCAATGTAGTGCATGCTTCAGCTGTGCGGTGTGCTGGAAGGTGTTCATGTTCTGCTCTGGGACGCCTCCAAAAATCACCATGAGTGAAGCTGGAATTGTTCCCTTCTAGTTGGATGTTAATGAGAATCTTTTGGCTCAGAGAAGTATCGCTGTACTATATGCATTGTAATGGCAGGTACTCAGGTGTAAGCACTCATACCTCTACTTGGTCTGGCAAAAAGTTATATTTGTACACCCCTAAAAATATTTGTTTGCACTTTAACAAACTGAATTCATTTCAGCAAGACAGATGCAAAACAAGTTAAATTTTCAAAAGGTCTCATACCCCAGAAATAGTGATCAATGGTCTTAGAAAAAGAGTTCTGTAGACGGGATTTAATGTGAAGGAATGCTGATAAGAACAGAAAGTGACAAAGCTGGCATCACAACAGTCAAATATGTGGCATGACACACATGTTATGTGTTGTAGAACCAGGAATACAATATGGCTGACAGCTGTCCAGACCTCCTAAAAAGCAGTTTGGAGTACTGTATCACACGTCCACAGCTGGTCCAAATGGCCAGTGAAAACTTTCCTTCAGAAATGGCATGTTACAAGACGTCCCACTCAAATACAAAAACAAAGCACAACAGACAAGGAAATACACATCAGGCAAATAAGAATTATTTGCATGTTTCGAAATTACTCTTTGTCTTTAACTTTGCAGACATTCATCAATATTACACTTACAACAGAAGATCTGCAGGACGACCAAACGCATGACATGAAATAGCCAAAGTCTTTCCTGGTATTTTTTATCTTACATGTGACCTTGCCCTTCACATGATCACTCCATTTCATGTATGGGATGTTTATCCAAAAGATGAATGTGCTAAGCACCACAACAAAGAGCTGCAGCAGCTGGAGCTGGTTTTCATAGAGATAGGGATGGTCCAGATGGGACGATACCATTAGTGTTTGGCTCTTAGCATCTTGCTGGCTGAGGCTCCATGCAACAAGCCATATAATGTGCTCTGACTTCAAAACAAGGCTGTGGCTTGAGAAAAACCTCACACAAATAAATCAGACAGAGCAGTAGAGCAGTAAGCTAGCGAAACAAACAAAAAAAATGGTGTGACATCCTGATGTTAAATAAATAGTTTATAGTAACATTTTTCAATACTTTATTAAGTCATTGACAATATCTGATATACTTAATATATTTAAGTATATCAGATGTGTCCTGTTTAATTACCAACAAAGGGTAACTTTAACCATATTCACAGTATATTAAATTAGACTCTATGAAAGGTCAGCTCATCAGGAGCAAAAAGAAAAAAAATACAATTTTCACACTTGTCACATCCCTGTGATGCACTGGCGACACATCTGGAATGTACCCCACCTCTTACCTGCAGCCAGCTGGGATAGACTCCAGCAAAACCCCTGACCCACAAAGCAGAAAAGCGTCTGAAGATGAAACGATTAGTCATTTCATTTTCGGATGGATGGATGGATGGATGGATGGATGGACGGACGGACGGACGGACGGACGGACGGACGGACGGACGGACGGACACTTGCTAGTTTCAGGATTATGGTGTCATTCTCACGTCAGCAAACCAACACCCACCTGAATTTTTCACTTTTCATTTACATGATAACGTTAAGTTTAAAAAAACAATACATTATCGATATTATGGTGGAAATGAATTTACTCAATTTATGGATTGTATTTTGGGCTTCAGGGTTAAAATTACGTTATTATTAAATTATATCAAAATACATTATTCCCCCTCAATATGTTTTGTAAGGCCTACGAAAAAAAATATGATTCTTAACTTGTTTTTACTTGACTGTGTTTCCAACTGTATACTCTTTGTAATGACTCAGACTTTGTTTACAAAAGAAACAAAGCCTCAGCAATTTTGCTGTGAGTGAAAGAGTTGAGAATAAAGCTGAATGAATACCTAAAAGTGATTGAAGTCCTAGATTCAGCTGCTGAAAGGCAAAATGATAATAGAAATATGATTAGGAGGAAATGTGTTGTCTCTTTCTTGTTTCCTGGACGGCTGGGCTCTAAACAGATGTAGGTGGAGTAAAAAGTGAAGGAAGCATGTGTGATTTTGATCCAGGCTTTTGGCTGAGCTGTCCTGGATTCCACAGGAGAATGTGGTGATTTAAATGTTTTTAATCTGTCAGTATAACAACCTGTTCAACGTCTCTCTCTGTTGCTATTCATGTAAGGAAAACTGTAAAGCCATTGCACAGTTTCAACCTCAAAGGAGCCTGGCAAATGCTGACTGGCGATACACTTGGCTAAACATTGTCCAATATTATGATTATAGCTACTTAGTCCACATCCTGAGTAAGTTAAAAAGCTTTTAAAGCAGTTGAGCACAGTTTAGTTTTGTGGTCAGTGGTTCCATAAGACAATAGGTAAAGCCACAACTCTTTGGTAGAGATTTCATATAGCACCATGCCCACAAACATCAAAATCAAATGTCTCAGAACTGTTTTTCTTAACAGATTTTTTTCATTTCACCAAAATAAATTCATGAAAAATTATATTTTAAGTGGAGATAATAGTAAGCAGTACCCAAGTTTATACTGTGACGTATGTTTTTATCTGATTGAGTTAAATAACTGCTGTATTAACATTATTTCCTGTAGTAAAAATAATGTTAAAAATACTGACAATAACTTTGGGCCCATTAAGACCATAGCCAGCATTCAATGGCTTAACCCTGAATAAATACTTGGACTGACAACATTCACACAGGAGACTGGAGTGTACATTTTGAATGTTTGATTTGAATTAACTAAAGTATTTATATCAAAGAGATTTTGTTTATCACATTGTTACTATAAATGGGTCCTCCTGCATTTGGATGAGGTGTGAGTTGCAGGAAGCACAGAATCAGTATCTGACAAAATTAGAGATGAACAGCTTCTGTAGGGCTTGAGATTTACCTTAAAGTTTCATTTGACCAGTATTTTTATTAGCGCTGTCTAACCTAGGTTTGTCTTCAGTACAGTTATCTGCCATCTGGAAACCCCATCAGCTCCAAGACCCTTGCTTCATTTTTAATGTAAAAAAGAAAGAGCTCCTCAGCTTCAAAATAGATTAGATTTTTGCCATTTGACATTTTTAATAAAGTGCCAAAATGACCTACAAAACAAATCCAAATCTACATAAACAGTAAATCAAATCTGATACCTGAGCAATGGCATGCATAACATAGTATGACATTGGAATGCTCCTGAATATCCTCCTACTCTTTACATATTTATCATTGTGACAAACAGACCTTAAATTACACTGAACAGACAACTCAACATTTGTGCTTTGGAGCTACTTTGCAATACTCATGAAAAACCTTTCTACACATCTTGCAAATCTATGAGAACCCCAGATTCAGCAGCACAAGGAGGCTTTTTTTTCCATAGCCTGAAATGTTGAGGAATGCAGTGGTCAGCAGTCCTGTAGATATCTGACACCACTGTTAAGAAGGGCAGGAGAAAACTTCATTCATTTCTAGCTTCTGTATTCACTAACAGTGGATCCAGTATCAATGCAGAAGCGGAAACCTATCCATGCCAAAACACACGCTTCCAGTTTTTATTAAACACTGGTTTTCAATTACCTGTGTGTGAGCTGATGTTGACCTAAGGAATAACCCTGTGTCCCTCACCACCTCTGAATGGATCCCCTCATGGTTGGAATGAAGGTATAGCCCACAGTTTGTGTGCTTGCCACTGATCTGGACACACAGTAGTCTTTAAGTGTTTGAAAGACCAGCTTCACCAAATGCTGGAATAACTGAGAGGTCAATTATTGAGTGAAAGGTACCGCTTTGCTTCCACAGACTGATTTTTGTAACCTTTTATTACCACAACATGCACTGTTATCACTTCTCTTATTCATCTCATGCCAGTGACAGGATGCAAGTTCAGATGCAAGTCACAAATCTTCTCTTTCAGTTTCAGTTTCCATATCTTAAGTGACAGTGAAAGCTTAATTTCCTTAGACACTCATTAGTGCTTCCTATGGTAAACTGAGAGAATTTGGACAATGGGGATTACTATGAGAGAATAATGAGTCTTCCATCTGCCACCGCAGCTTCAGCTTAAATAAGGCATTTAACACTTGGCAAGGGTCCTGCATCATGCCTGTGGTTTATTGACATGTATTGTGTAGTTTTCTTCTTTTATACTTGTTAAAAATGTTCCTGCTGAAACGGCACACACCAAGAAAGGATGGAGAATGTTTTTATTGTAGTAGCACAACCTCAACATTGACTTAACCTTCTGAATAACTTCTGACAAAAACTGCAAACTACAACATTATTTTTCCTGTGTGTGTTTTGTCTGTGCATAATAAGATGTAAGATGATATGGTGATATTATTGTGTGTGTCAGTTTTTTTCATTAGTCATTATGCACTGCACAAAAACGAGAATAAATGTGATAAGGGAATTCCAAACAGTAAAAGGACTTTTCGATACTGGGATATGAGGTTTTGGTCATATCAAACAGCTCTACTCTACAGCCACGTAAGCCTCTTTGTGACTATACCTAAAATATTTGTTCTATTCATAATCTTATTTTAGAATGTTAGCATTCTAACATTTACTAATTAGGATAACACAATGTACAATTGCAGCTCATCAAAAAATAATATTTTTGCAGGTAATTTAAGTCTCTTTCAAAGATGATTTATTGGTTTGCAGAAAGCTGAGAAATCATCAAATGCATGTATTCTGGGTGGAACATGATCACGTAAACCAAACTTGAAATTACTACTGTGTGAACAATGTGACAGAAATTTTGGCACAAGATTTTATGTCTAACAACCTGTCTAATCAGGAGTGGCTCAAGATAATTCTAGATGTACAACATTTTATAAATTCATCAAAGTTATGAAGAACTAATCCTTTACACAAACTCTATTTCATCACAAGGAGCCCTATGTTACGGAAAGACTTGCTACCAGCCTGAATATGAATACATTATAGGCACTAGCACAAGTTGTTCCATGTGAGAGCACAGAGGATATTCTGGACAGCCATCATGCCATGCTGAGGGACAGGACCTTCTTTATCAGTCAAGATTGAACTCACTTGCCTCATATTTGCAAATTTGTACATTTAACATGACTGAAAAAGCGGCTCTTTAAGCGCTTGCTTAAGTTGAAGGGTAGGGCTGAGATACAGTACAAGCTGCACATAGGTGGTGCCAGGGGGTCTAGAAAGAGATGGTGTGAAACAGACATTACTGGAGTTCATTAGGTAAACTGTAATTCATAGAAACTGATCTGGAGAGGAGATGGGTTAAACCCGGACTGGGAGTGATTTTCTAAAAAAGACTGCAGGACATTACCTTTGAGGTGTAAGCAGACAAGCAATATGTCCAGAATTAGCTCCAAATCATTTTCCTTTCCTACATACTGCCTCATAAGAGGGCATAGTTTAAACCAATGGATAAAGAGTTTTTTATATGACCAGCAAAGCTGCTACCTTAGCTTTGGTTAACATCTCTGTACTCTAGTGTAAACTAAGGCATCCTGGTGGATCCATTAAGCCATTATAACGAACCAACCTCTCTGAACCATTAACTTTGGCAGGAAATGTCTTTTTCCATTTTCTCCCTGAGTTCCTCCCTCCACTATGCTCTCCTCCTGAGCCAGCATCTTCCCACTGGCAAACTCTCATAAAACAGCTGCAAAGGGAGTGAGGACAGAATTAATAATTATATAACAACTTTTATATACGGCTTACCTTTTTTATAACAATAATAAAATGCTATTTCAATAAAATTTTAATAGTGCTCCTTTAGATTGTATTCACTGTATTCAGGAAAGAGTTTGTGAAATAATGTGTTATTCCTGAAAAAAATTAATGGTCAACCCAACTACAAACATAACAACAGAGAAATTAATATAAATTACTGCAACTGCTGAAATACAACATGTATTGATAGGTTAGAGCAATGGAAAATATTGTCTTGGCTCAAAAGAGCCAGCTGGAAAAGTAGAGAAACTAAGCTCACTTACAGGTCTGACCTAGATTCACTGGCCCTGTTGAAGGCATATATTATCTAATCCATGGTAGGGAAGAGCTGATAACTGCACTGGGCAGCAGCCACAGTTTATGGTACAGTTGTTATAACAGCAGGATTTTTGTCTGAGGACTAGGGCGGAAGTCAAGAATAGAATTCCATTTCTAGAGCTCTTACTACTCCACTCTCACACCATCATGTTAAACATCTCATAAACAATCTGAAAACAATGCTGATACCATATTCAGAAATGTCACAATGTGCAGATATTTTCCTCTTAGCGCATCCAAACCCTTTGCAGGGAAACTTGAAGTAGGTATGGCTTTTAACTTAGCTCTGCATTGCACAGATCAATCTGAAAGAAACCCTTAAAGGGTTTTACTCCTACAAACAGAATGGATACTAAATCACATGAACTCACAAATCTTAGTGCATACTTGTTGCCATTGGCAGAGGGATATAGAGTGATGTCACCAAGACAAATGGAGCAAATGTAGCTAACCTCCATTGAAGGAGGTGTTAAGTTTCCATTTAACTGCAAGCTATGCTGCTGGAAAAAAGTCTCTATGGCAAGATGTACAGCATGATGGAGTTGGAATTACTTCAGATCTCGGTGAAAGTGTCTGTCAGTGTGTAGTAAAACTGTTAAATAACCTCAAGTTGTGTTTTAAGAGGTCTGATGTCTACTGTTTTGCTTTCTAGGAAGTTATGACAAAACCAACCAAACTCAAGAAGAATGAATGAGCTGAACCGAGAGTGAGAACACTATACATGAATTGAAACTATAGCAAAAAAATATGTGTAAATCAAGCATAATTCTGTGGAGACTATCTCCATACCTTTCCCTGCTCAATAATAAAGTCAAGAAACTGATGATTTTATGTAAACAAACTGAGGCAAAGGCTTCATTAACCCAGCCATTACTATAGACCAGGATAGTTTCATTCTAAAGTAGGTTCTTCCAAGTTTACCCTTAAACTTGTCAATTATCAGATTATGAATATGAGAGATTTAGGCTGTCCCTACACAACACTGTAATATAACATTGCATTTGTGAAATAAAAAAGTGAATCATATGCAAAAAGTAAGATGCTTTTCAAGCAATGACAATAAAAACCTACGGTACATACCAACTGTATACAGGAAATGATGTCAACTATTTACTTGGATTATGAACAATGATGACCATGACGCACATGACTGATTCATGTATAACTGATGACTGATTGATGTAGAAAACAACTCTATTCTAAAAGTTGCACTTGCCTTTCAAATCTCGACAGTCCATTTACTGCTCTGTGTGCAAAAATGTAGGAAACTGAGCTAACAGATTTAGTATGGATCTTCTTTCCCCACTAGGGGGCTCCCAATGAAATGAAGCAATAAACTTCATGAAATCTACCATTACACAATAGAAGTCAACGGTTGCAAATTATTTATAGGTCATCAATACACAAATATACTGCTATAACTTTGCAAATAGGGGGGCTAATATTGTATATAAGGGATGGTTCACCTGAAAACCATTTCACTAAAAGACATTTTTATTGTTTGTTTTGTATTTCCACCAATTTACACAGGAACAGTATCCAATGGACTGAAAACACAAACTTTCGTAAGCAGGTCCCAGAGTGGGATCTTTTGACAATGCTATCCGATCCTCGACACGTAAGTGAACTAAGCGCATTTAAAATAATGATGATACAGCGTTGCTTCATGCATTATGGTTCTTGATGGCTTTCTTCCATGCTCACAGATAACAAACACTCTGGCCAAAAACACAACAAAAACACATTGTTGTCCAGTTTTGTGCTGAAGTCTCTGTTGACTTTATTAAAACTCATTTAATGAATATTTGTTGAACTATTTCTGTGATCTTATTATGAGGTTTTAAAAAGTTACAATATCACCTATTAAATGATTAATTAAAGGATTTATTATATTGTTCTGGCATGCATAACACAGCCATTTCAATAGGTTTTAGCACTCCATACTTACAGGGATCATTTAAAGAAGTGAATGCATTTAAAGAGAGAACATCGAAATATTTAAAAATGCACATACAGAATTTCACAGGGAAACATTGTGTAAATAAGGTCGAAAAAGCACGGGACCACACAGCTCAATGAAGAAAAGCTCTCACGTGAGACCCCTGATAAAGAGAGTTCAAGGTGATGGAATATCCACCTCTCTATGGATCTCCAATGAGTTCAAATTCTACTGGATTAGGAAGTGATAACAAACACAAGAACCTGAAGGCAAGACACGTGACACTTCAAAGCGTTCCAGCTCTAAAGACAGTCTTCCTTGAGGCCAGTGTTGGAAGGCGTTTACATTCACACCCATCGTGAAACCCTTTCCCGGTTACAGCTCTCTCCTCCATCTCCCTCTCCCCATCCTGCTGCTGAAGAACACATGAGTCCCATTACTGTTTACTGCCACAATACACCACTACCCTTGGACGCCATACTGAGTCCACACATCTATGGTCTCTCTTGTGCTTCACATGGGAAATTTTTTTCAAAATATGGATCATCCATTTCTGATTGCTTTGTCAAAAAATCTGAAAGAATCTCTGACAAGCTCTCAAATATACTGTAGAAAGAACTATTATGATTCAGATTTTATAGATACATTTGAAAAAGTAATTATGGTCTCCTTTAGCTTTCTCCACCCACAATAATTGGAAGTTCCTAGAAGAACTAGAGCATATTCCTAGAATGTGCTTTACGTCAGCAAGCTGCTGACTAACCATTACATTTTGTTACTGAATTGAATATACATATATAATATATAGTATATATTGAATATACGGGCATCCTTAAACATGATCTTGGCCTTGTTTTGCTCTTTCCAGAGGTTAAACAGCTGACTAAGGACTCTCTGCAGCTGGTATTTGTAAATCTAGCATGTCTTCCTGGCTTTCCATTTAAGTGAGGTGGAATAATTAATACAAGTCTGGAAGACATTCCTTTTGCTAGAGGCAACATTCTGGCCCTCAGCCTAAACCAACAGTGGGAAAAAAAACAGGGCTGACTGCAGGCCAAAGTGAGCCTCTAGATGGGGCTAAGTAACAGCTAGCACGCAAAGGACAAAGGAGGTGAAAGGTTTGAGTGAGGGAATTAATTTGAGGAATAACGGACTGAATTATCAAAGAGACTCGTTGTTGAGCGACATACATACAAAATATAGTCTCCATGATTCCACTCAACTTGTATTTGCTGTGTATTTGTTTAGATTACTCACCACTCTCACTCTTTTCAATGACGTCGACCACCTCACCCACTTGAAGGCTGATTTCTGCAGGTTCTTGTTTCTTGTAGTTGGCCACCACTATATACTGTTCCAGGAGCATGGGATCCGAAGCGTCCAGACCTGGGTTTGATGGGAAAAAACACGCTGTCAGCCAGCTGCCAGCCATAGGTCCACGAGAACGACTGCTGGGCACTTGTGCCATAGGCCACTTTGTCTGTAGAGCTCAGCCAATCACAATATTCACAGGGCTCAATGCATCTTCCCAAAAGTCTAGCCATAGAGCTGCATCCCCCTCCAGCCCATCAACAAGGGCAATGGGAAGTCTACAAGAGCAGGAAAAAACACTCCCTCCAGCTCTGGAAAACAATCAAGCACGCAAGTGTAGAAAATCCATGAAGTGGCATCATCCTTATTGTCCAACACAACTGAAATCAGGTTCGGATGTCGGCATATTAACACAGTGAAAGCAGGAGTAATGAAAAAGCACAGGGAGCTGTAGTAGTGACAGAAAAGTGAGTTAAATCCAGCTGGGGACGGGACAGTAGAGTAGGAGAAAGAAATGGGTTCCCTTGGAAAATAAACCATCTGCTAAAAAGCCTCCTTCTCCTCAGTTGGGGCTGGAGCTGGAGGAAGAGTAGGGGGTTGTGTACACCAATCATAAGAGTCAGCACTAGAGGCCTTAAATAGAACCAGATGAAGGGGCTGGAGCTGTGCTCAGAGGGATGGCCTTCTGTCTCATGAAATACTAGAGCTCTGACTCCAGCATGCAGCACAGCCAATGAAAACCTTCATTTCTCTACTTCACTGGGTTAACCGTATAAACACCGGCAGTGACTTAGTTTTCATATTGGCTTTCATAACTCAGTCACTTCCACTACTTAACAAGAGTTTGGTTTAATCTAAATACAGATTAACTTTTTAGAACAGAAACACATGGTTTAACTTGAGAATACATTTAAAAATTATGCAACTTATTGTATGTAAACCTAGTCTGGATTTAGTTATGATAAAGAAAATTTTTGAGGGACGCATAGTAGAAGGGACTAAAACAGAGCTAAGCAGTGGCAGCTGGAATCCAGACACAAACCCAGCAACCATTGGCTCACACATTAACAATAGACTCTGATGACCATTGACATCAATGCTCCAAATTAAAGGAAGCCCCTTTTCCACGCTAGATATTATGTGGTTGTACTCTAATAATGCTGCTATATTACATACACAGTGTAGTTTTACAGTGTGACCTAACAGAAATGGTTCTACAGCCACAGTACAAACCACAATCTCTATTTATGGATACATTGCTGCCTTTACAAACTGCCATCAGTTGCAAAAGGAAAGAAAAGAGCTCTTGGCTCACATTAGCAACAAATTATAAACTCAAATTAAACTTGTGGTAAAAACAGTTTCTGGGGGGAAAAAAAGAGAATGAGGATAAAAAGTAAGAACAATTCCATTTAACAGCTGGAAGGATTGAGGCGTAGATAAGGAATGCTTGAAACAACTTGGATTTAGCTATTTCCCCTCAAAAGCCTGGTGGCAGTCTTTCAGACTAATGATTAATATATTTCTATTTGGATGAAAATTTATTTTCAATTCTGGATCTAAATTTCGAATATCAAGAAGCTAAAACCTAAGATGTATTGAGCAGCTAAAACTGCCACAGTGTGACACTGGATTACAGTGGTTGGGCTGTGGTTTATGATGCTGCATGCAATCTGCATTCTGTCAAACTACATAATTG
This sequence comes from Antennarius maculatus, assembly GCA_013358685.1. Taxonomy (NCBI): domain Eukaryota; kingdom Metazoa; phylum Chordata; class Actinopteri; order Lophiiformes; family Antennariidae; genus Antennarius; species Antennarius maculatus. The sequence goes on along the minus strand of CM023616.1, from coordinate 12,969,280 downwards.
GATGCATAACGATTAACATTCTGGGTTTTGTCTTATTTTTCTGAACATTAGGTTTACAATGTGAGAACAATTAAATTGATTGCTGATAATATAGGCTCAACAAGGGCTTGAAATTCCTGACTTGAACATGTTTTGCTGAAACAATTCCAATTTCTCCAAAACATTAGATGATGTTAACACAGATGTGGTCTGGACTTGCATATTTATTGATAAGAAGTATTTTTCCCAGGTGTAATTTGTTAGCTAAGAATGCAGTTTAAGGAGTCCATCTCTTCAAGCAAATAGAACGCCTGTGGATATATCCTGTCACTGTTTATAATAATACATCTGGTCTTGAAATAAAATAAAGATCTACTGTGAACCAAGTCCCAATAAATATGGTTTCTTAGAAAAACTGGAAAAGCTATAAAAAGAACTTTTTAATAATGTATATAATGTAAACATAACCAAACTCAGACTGACAGTTCAATTGAATAACACAAAATATATTACTTTCATCATCCGTTATGATTAAATTATATTGAGTTGATTTCATGAAAGTAAAGGCAAGACATATTTGGGACCTGGGAGGTGGTATCGACAGATAAGGATAGTATATGAGTTCATCTGATTGCGCTGTGGACGTACATCTGATGCAAAGAAGACATTTTCAGTCCAGTCCACTTGATGCTGACCTTTAAGTCTGAGTGCCATATTTTGAAAACAAGGGCAACTTTACAAAACCAAGTCTGGATTGAGGGAACTAAAATCTGGCAAAGTGAAGGGCCTTTGTTTGGCTCATCAGCAGCAGATGTGCAGTTAGATTCGAAGGACATAAAACTGCTTTTCTGACTAGTACAGATGTACTCATGTCATTGAATCAGTATGTGGCCCTGAGGGGGAAGGAGCAAAACACCTAAAACATAATGCAGAAAACCTCTAAAATCATACATACAGTAACACCCTTATGAAAGCTGTTTCAAACTGTTATAACCTAAATACCTTAAAAGTGAAAAAAAAGTGTATCCTTAATAAATGCAGTCATGTCTTGTAAGACTCAAACTTCACATTAATATTCTTCCTCTTTCTTGTCTCTGAGGGCATGTTGTAACATCCCTTAAATGGTTCCCATCAGCAACTGTCTTACATTAAACCATGGCATGACTGCATATCATGTAGCCTTCATGCATGAACACGATAATGACAAACTGAGACTCTTCCAAAGGCATTGCTTCTCCCTCTCTCTGATAGAGGTAAGCTCAGCAGTAGCATTACTGTACAGCATTCTGATTATGCAGAGGGTTTTCCAAATGGCTGGAATCACAGACAAAATTATCATTTTGTTGGAGTTTGAACCTCCATTGCATCAGGCAGGGATTCAAGGTATCTGCATTTAACTTCTGACGGCTGATTGGAAAAGAAAAGCAACATTGATAAAAAGCCCCGAACTACATTTTTCCCTATGACTTACACAGCAGCGTAAAGCTGTAAATAAATACATGTTCATGTGTAATGTATTTGTCAAAGGACATTCTATGGTTTAAATATAGCATACTGAGAAAAGGGCTACCTTCATTACTGGCGTCCACTGAAACAAATGGTAACATATCAGAAACAGAGCAGCCAGTATTGGATATGCTCTATGTGGTGGGGGTTAAGCATGGACTTGGAAAAAGAAACGTTTCAACACTTGTGTTAGAGCCTTATCTTTGAAAGCAAACAAGACAAGCAAAATGCCTGTTTAAACTTGACAGGCGCTGTCCAGTGAGAAATATGTCGCTCAAACTGCGTGCTGTTGTCCAAAAGATTTGAAAGTGCTCATTTGCTTAATGATTTCCTTCGCCAGTTTAAAATTTTATCCATCTACAAACAAACATGTGGACCTCCTGACCCCCCTCATCTAACACAGCTGAACAGATTAACCCTCTTTCCTCCCAACAAGCATGCACATAGAGAGCATGCAAACACCCACATGGACACACACCCTGTAGGCCCCCGGAGACCAGCAGCTCAAATAAAGACAGCGAGTCTGCACACATAAACATACTCCCTCGGTCTGTGCGCAACACTGAAAAGGTTTCCACTTGCCACGTAAACCTCTCCTCTCCAGCTGCTTTTCACATGCACTACACCCCTCAGTGCTCCATTTCTTTTCCTCTCCCACTCAATTTCTGACTGCCTTCTGCTCATCTGCCTTCCGCCTTGGAAGAATATTATTGCTAATGCTTTAAAGATGATCTGCATTTCAAGAACCTCAACACTGTTTTCTTTTATCTGTGGAACGTCTATTGTCTTTCTTTTCTTTTTTCTCTCTGTATCTTGTATAAAATATCACCATAGTTGAAAAGTGTTTCATTTAGGGTTCGATCCTGCAGCAGTCCCAATTATCTGACAGTGATCAATGATAATGACCTCAGTATCAGCAGTCCACTGATGACTCCCTACATCAGGCCTTAGTGTTCTTTGGTGCCGAGTCACTGACATGGACTTTAGCTTCATAACATAGGGTTGTTGACAGGAAGTCGCAGAGGGAGGGGGGGATTGGAGATATGGGCCAAAATCATTAAAATTCAAATTTAAGTACTGTATATACACTGTATTTTATAACTCCCTTTTAAATAACAGTGGAATAACAGATAAATTACCAATGAAGTTCAAAACAGACAGTGGCACTTAAAAGTGAGGGACAACAAGGAAAACAGTTATGACAGTTGCAAAGGCCATGCTGAAAATGGCAATGAGACCAACAACGAGGGATCATCTGTGAATGTGTAGGTAAACAGAGTTCCTGGTTGAAACTCTGACCGCTAGCATTTTTGTGGCGAACGGCTGCATTCTGCTGTTTAGGACAGTCGATGGTAGACCTGCACCATGTAATTATGGAACCCATAAGCTGCAGCTACAGCACAAATATCACCACAGACTCACAACACTTTAACAGTTGTCCAGTATTAAATAAAGAAGATCATTCTTTCAGTTGTATTCAGCACTAATGGTCAGCAGGGAGTCGATGGTGAGGACTGAGAGGTCACATACTGTATGGAGGGTTAATACAGTAGATCCTCCATGCTGACTGGGATTCTTCATAATCTCTTTGGTAATTTCAGTCCCATTGGATGATTTATTGTACCCTTTCATATGCATGCATGTAACTACATAACACACATGATAACACACATGATAACACTTTTAAACCAATTCAGTCAAAACACAGCGGTTCAAAGGTCAAGTCTTATATCAAAAATTTATTGAAGTGGCTGACAAAAAATGAAAAATGCAATCCGATCTACTGCACACACACACACACACACGCGTGTAGCTGAAATAAGACAATTTTTCCATTTCACTATGTATCTGGAATCCCATGTTACGTAAAGCCTCAATATGATGGAACATATAATGACATTAGGTCGAGGTCTTATTTCATTTGGTGGCCACTCCAGCACAGCCTTCTCTCAAAGTGGATTGCCCACAGAAAATTGACTTACAAGTCATTTACTGAGACTTTCTTTGCCCAGTTATGTCATGCATAACTGTGGCAGATTGCAGGAAGGATGGCCACAGCAACTCTGCATCTCATTGTAGGAATAACGTGTAATTTAGTAATGTGTGGATATTCTGAAACTGCATGGATGCGCAAATATACAACATTTAAACAGCTGTTCACTAAACCCCTCACATACTTTTCCTGCTGCCTCCTACGCCCATATCTCCATGTTTAGCTCAGCGGATTAGTCCTTCTTTCTTTCACCAAACAGGTGATTTCTCCCGGCTAACACTATTTTTGTAGGGGGGCGTGTATGTGTATTTCTGTGTGTGGGGGGGGGGTCATCAAGATACAGAAGTGTTAGGTCTAGATGGGCAATTAAACAGCAAGTGGTTTTCAGATAACTTCAATTATTTAGCACTGCATTTCCATGACACTGCCAAAGTTATGACAACAGCTAAAAACAGACTCCAAAGTGTTTCCAATTATTAATTAATTAATGATTTCCTAGATGATAAATTCACTTTGTGGTAAATAAAACTGTCTAAAATGTCTTCCAAATTTCTATCCATTACAAACAGTAGTCCAGGACCAAACTATAAAACTCATTGGGATGACTGACAAAGAGAATCACAAACTCCTCTGACTTAAACTTAAATGAGAATCTTTGCTTGAAAGCTAATCGAAAAGATTAAGCAGTTATTAATTATTGTGACATCCAGAAATTCAACTAATTTCAAGCAGTGCAATGTGAAAATACAAAATAACTGTTGTCACATATGCAGCAGTACGAAACAGGAACTGTAAATAGGTTTATTGTGGAAAATCAGTTCAATACAGTAAATATTAGTATAAAATATTCAAATTTAACAAACCACAACAACGACAATGACACATAAAACAATATAAATCTAATATGTTTTAAATACAGAGGAGATTTGGCAAAATACACCCTTACCTGATTTACGCTTGCCAGAGCCACCGCAGTCTCTGGAAAGAAAGCAGCACCAGAGAAGCATGGTCAGTACAAGTGTGTGTATGACAAAGGTCACAACATTAATATGACTTGATCAATCCAGTAACTGGTTGCAGCAGAATATATGCCTGGGACCATCCTAATGTAGTTGGCACACAAGCACCAGCCAAACCCACACTGGGAATGCAGACAGAACTTGACCCACAACCAGGGGGAGGGAGGCATGGTGGGCTTATGGGGGTGTGTCGAGGGTGTCAAGGACAGTATCAAAACAAATATCATCATATATTTTATCCAGTGCACACCAATGCATGTCAGCCGAAATGGTAGATATCTTGTATTTGAGGGCTGATGCAGCTGCCTCTGTTCAACAAAGGAGCATTTATTTATCATATCATCTTGATGAGTCCCATTCACATTCGGATGTGAAAGCATCTTTCTGTTCCATGCATGGACTGCAACAAAACACAAAGGGCGAGCATCGTGTCAAAGAAGCCACTCTGTATTCTCACGCAAATCAGCATCACAAAGCAGCGGTTTGTCATTTACTGTGCCCACAACTGCTGCACAGGTCTGTGTGAGCTTTTGGTTTGGTTTCTTTATTATTTAAACTGGATCTGATCATTTGCATGGTTGCAAACCTTTGGCTGTTATTGGATCTTTCCTGCCAAAGAATGATTTTATTTTAGTCTGACAAGAAAAATTGTCATTTAGATGTGAAAGTAAGCAGCAATGCTACAAAGAATGTTTTTTTTTGTTTTGCTTTGTTATTTAATTTTGTATACTTTTGTGATCCCTGAAAGGAAATTAGAAACACACTCTAGTCACTCACATGCACACACACACACACACACACACACACACACACGGGATCTATAAGCATGCAATGGGGGGGTAGAGTGGCAGGCAGCTCCATCGCGGTGCGCTCCAATGAGCAACTTGTAAAAGGGGACGGCGCCTTGCTCAAGGGCACCTCGGCAGTGCTTGGGAGGTGAGCTGACACCTCCCACTATCAGCTCACACTCCGTGTTTGCTGTGCAGGAGCAAGAATCATACCGCCGATCTTGTGATCATTGGACAACCCGCTCTACCACTGAACTACTGCCACCCCTGCTTGTACAGTCAGTTCATTTTAAATACTCAGTCTCTATTATGCATATCCATGATGTATAATGTGTACACTTTAGGAGGTGCTGACTGGTTGCTTGTCTTTCATGAACATGTGTTTAGCAAACTGAGTTGCAGAAAGAGCCCACTGAGGTAAAGCTGAGGTTTGACACAAATGGGAAAAGACACCTGGCTCTCCGGGGAGACCAGCAGCAGGACTGAAGCCATGGCCAGTTATGAGTCCTCGCATAAACCCTGTCAAACAGTCAGTTACAAGTTCATCTGTTGGTCGTGTTGTTTCTTAGACACCAGTTAACAAGAAACCTTTTATCTTAACTATTTAGTAATTTTCTTTAGTGTAAAAAGTTATTCTAGGGTACACATAAATTGTTTCAGATTTTCTAGGACAAAGAGAAAAAGAAAAAAAGACACTGAAAGAAAGACTGAAAGACACTGAAAGACGCTGAAAACTACAAAGGGATTGCCCAAGTTCAAGTTAAGCAACTCTTCTTGCTTAATCAAAACATTTCTACCAACGCTGTATTCCTCTGATACTTTAGATACAGTAATTTTGGCACAAGGCTTTTCTGTTTCCAGATGCATGAGCAAATACAAGGTATGAGACATATCCAGTCACACATGATACAGCTTACAGCTCAGTTCTGCTTCATTAAAAACATGAATGGCACACATGATTCTGAATAAAACCAATTAGAATGTGAAAACACAGATAAACAGGACAGTTACATAGTCAATATGAAGTGAGGTGAGTTGTGACATTTCTTTAGGAGATGCGACTAAACTCTGGGATAAATTACAGCTTGATTGTGTTGGGTTGGGTTTATAATGGGTTAGGTACTGTTCAAATGAAGACATGTGAGACAAATTAAACGGAACATGTTTTAAGTGTTCCTTGATTATCTTATACAGTCCCCTTTGTTGACTTTGTGAAAATCCAGTAGGGTGGAGAAAATGAAATGGAAACAAGTACCATGGGGGATTGGGGGACGAAATGATTGGGATAAAGTAGATGCTTGACCTGCACCGCTATCCTGTGGCCCTCAAGACAGAACTGGAATAACATTCTCCCAGGAGGAGACTGAGCACACAACTGTAGCACTGTGTGCTTTCCACCCATCGCAAGGAAAATCAAATTGTTGAGGGGTAGGAAAAGGAACCAAAACTTTCTCTAAATGTATTTAAATGATTAAAGTTGTATAAATGCAATGTATAGATATTATACATACGGTTTTGGTTTCATTATGCAAAAGGCGTGAGATGCTTATGAACATATAGATGGACTGAACATCCAAGTACTTCAGAGTCTATCCTAAGTTTGATTCAAGGCTCACCGCCTGTCCACAATTCATTCTTTGAAGAGGAACACGTTTAAAAGTAGTTCTTTATTCACATTCATCAGCCAATCCAGTAAACTGAGTTGTCTGTCCTGGTGTATGTATACGTTACACACACACTCTCCTACCTGACCTTAAGGTTTACCTCTGCAGGAATAATCTCCAGCTCAGGGGATCCACCGGTTGATGCCACTGAACAGAAGATCATAATGAAATGTGCCGTCTAAGTTTTTCAGAGCATATCCTTTAGGAAGGTAATGAAGCTACTTCTTCACATCCAAACAGTAAACTCAAACACATGGACCAAAATTTCCCCCAAGGCCTGATCGTGATTACACAATGATGTCAGGGTAGAAGAATTTCAGTTTGACCCTGAATCAACCATTAATGACTTCCCTTGTGGTGAAACAAAAATGTAAAAATTTAGCATTAGGTTGTAAAGAACACAGTATTTACAAAGTCACTGTTTTTAGGTTAAGTTTAGGAGGTTAGACATGGAGCAGTTATAATTAGGCCTACAGTAATTCTCCAGCAAATGATGGCAACTTGCTACAATGTGTTCCACTCATTTCTGTTTGTATGTTGGCATCCTCAAGAAAAGAATGCACAGTAGCTGTGCTATATGATTCACACATCTCTAAGACGTTTGGAATCAACAGCGTGTGGTTGGAGTAGAAGCCAAAAGAGCGAGGTGTCTTTCCTTCAGAGACGCTTCTGTGATCTTGTGACAGGCAGCTTTAGATTGGCATAAATATGAAACTGACACAAAATAAATAACATTTTTAAAAATTTTCATTTATACAAAGTTATATTATATTATGAGTCAGGACCATTTTGTAGGATTAACTTGGAAAATTTTAGAAACAATCACTGCTCTGAACCTGACTTGTGGCATGAACTGAAAGTTAAATCCAGTAAGCTTTGATATTTTCATATTTTTCCTGAAGATACTTTTGTCTGTGGGTCAAGCTCTTAATTTTTTTGTTTTTTTTTGTTTGTTTGTATGCCAAGTCGGTAACCTCCCCGCCAGGTCTCATGTGCTCAAACTCACAAAGATGTAGATCTTGAAGTAATAGATCATAATGCAGCTTCACAAACCAACCCATCTTCATAGGAACATAAAAGTTAAACACAAAAAAGACATACACTGGAGAAGGCCTGTCAACATAGAAACAAAAATTGAACAAATGATAAAATGAAAGTGAGTTAGATAGGCTTAATACAAAATGAATGATCTGTTGCTATTGAGATGTTCTATAGCTATATTTGATTATTTAACATTCATAACTGCGCTGTTGCCCCTGACCTTCAGACCTGTAAATGGTGTCAGCCACTGCAGCATCACACTGCTCCTTAACAGATGAAGGATAATTAAAATGAAAGGGCTTAGTATCTAATAATATGCACTATAATATTTTAAAAAATATAGTCCAAAGTAAAATCATAAAAAGGCACAGGTAAGAATTATGTGCGTTTTCAATAAATGTGAGCTTGTAAAGTTGGTTTGGACTATCTAAAAATAGAGAAAACAACAACCTCAAGCTGACACACTTTAAAATCAGAGCACATTAAAAGCTGTGTCTCATTAAAACAACATAAAGAATCACTTTCAAATCCACATAATGGTCAAACTGACCTTGCACTGTTGGAATTGGTTATTAGATTTAATTATATGCAGTGCAACTCATCAACATAATGGACATTTATCATTTTTAACTCAATATTCTCTGCCTGTACGCTATCACATAATTTGAGGTGCTGATACAGAACCAAGGATGTAAAAATATTTTTTTAAAAAAACATCTTCCAGATGTATTATAGGGTCTCTCTTTCTTAACATAGGATTCCAAAAGTTTCCTTTCCTGTAAAGTATTTACTGCTTTTCTGCTTTCAGTCTCTTAATAAGAAAAAACAATGTGATTTAAACTAAAGTATTAGGTCAAAGACATTCCAAACTAAAAGGGTTGAACTCTATAAACTCTAAAAAGACAGATTAAAACAATAAAAAAGCAATGACACTGTTTACTGTTTTGTATGAGAGCATAAACATAACCTCGCCCACATCAGCGTCGTTATGCTGATGTATGGCTCCCTCTTGTGACAGTGCACTTTTTTCCTTTCACTTGTGTGAGCATGACTTCTCCTGACCATTGGGTGGCGGCAGCAGACGAGGGCTTGTCGTTGTCTTACTACTAATGCATTTGATTAATGCAAAACCAGTTAAAAGAATCTTAATCATGTATAATTGCGAAGAAATGATTGGTCTAATAATTATTCATTCTCACGCAGACATACTGGAACAACAGCTGCAGTTTATAGTCTGCATTCATCATGTTTAAATGATGTTATGATAACTGTATTTGTTGAAATAACACTTGAGGGGGATAATTCTTTGCTTGTAGTCTTTATAATCCTTATTACAGTTGTCCAAATCACGAGGAAATAGCTCAACAAATTAGGGGAAACTTTATGGATGATAACCTTTCCTGTGATCTTGTGAAACAAAAGAATGGCTCTCTAAAAGATTCCTCAGAGATGAATGAAACATCTTCATCCGAAAAGCTTTTCTGTCCTAGAAATCCTCATTAATAAAACACACTGCGTCTCAACTGGACTCCATCAATCAGCTCCGAGATGAACAAAGCCACAGGATCAAGACAGGTAAAGGCTGTCGAACCACAAATATTGCTGATGGAGCATCCGCAGGCTTTGACATGGATTTCAAAATGTGCAATATAGGTACTCACTCTGTGGGGGGGTTGAGGTCCTCCAATTTGGTCTCAAAGAACTTGAGGACCTCCTCACTTTGTGAAATGAGGGAAGGAAGCTTCATCAGCGCCTGTGGGAAGAATGAAGTTGCAACAAAAGCCTGAATTCAAAGGTTGTAAATAGAAAAAGTCCTGCTTAGTGGTTGGTGAGTAACCAGTTTAAAACAGTTAGTCATTATGGAGTCAGTCAGATGAGAAGACCAGGCAGAGGTGTGGAGGTTGTGGAGGGGAAGGAAGAAGGCTCTGAGTAAGGGTTAAAACAAAGGGGCACACAGAGAGTCGATGAAGCCAAATAGCGGCCCGTCTCAGCTGCAACACATTCAAAATGAGATGCTTCAGCCCGTTGCACTGGAACCACAAAAGATATCCTCATAGGAACAACATTAACAAAGAAATCTAATTTACCCTTACTCAGTTCCTTTAAATGAAAACTGCTGCTACTCTTGGCAAAGCACCTGCCCTACATTCCCTCCTCTGGCCTACTGAGTAGAAATAGGTCAAGTTGCAGTCTGAACTCACTACTACGACTTGAGTCTGCTGAATCATTCTTATTCTTTCAATTTTCTTTTAGTCTTGTGTGCCCCCGTCCCCCCGTTTCCTTCATGGGCTGCTTATTTACATCAGTGCCAGGAAATGACCAGTGCAGATAGAGCAGTTGTTTTCCTGTTGAGGCTGGTGCAGGGAGATAAATGTTGAGGCCCGACTTCCAGATACAGTGGACAATGTTCAGGGGGCATTGCACAGGTCAACAAAAAAACTACAGAGAGTAGTTCTGAGCACATTATGAGACAGTTTATGCTGCTTTTGACTTACTTTGCAGTAATTGTCCAGGTGCTTCAGCCTCCTGACGGCAACATCTCTAATGTGACTTCTGCGAAACAAGACTTTACCTGAAGAGGAAGGAACAGTACAGCACTTAAGCACACTTATCTGATGGTGAAGCTTAAGTTTATTACAAATCCATGGAACACTCCTTGTGCCGTGTTGATGATGAGAGGATTGCTCTGGTAATCTACGGAGTGTTAATGTTCCGTTGCTCGGTGTGTGTTGCGGCAGAAAGGAGGACTACAGTAGTCAAAGATGGCAGCGCCCGGTTGTTTGTATCAACGAATGTTTGTAAGTTGGATGTTCATATCTTGAGGACTACTATGTATAGATATATGCTCATATATCCTCTTTCTTTTACTGGCCATACATGCAGCTCCCTTCAAAAACTTTATTTAACTTCACCATTGGTTTGTTTTCTTTTGGTTCTGTCACTGAGCCGTTTCCCCTTTTTGTGTAATTCATTATTATGTTCCAGATGTGTGTACACTTCTATGTAAATTTCTATCTTTGGTACTTTTAAATGGTAGGATATGATAAATGTATGTTTATTCTGACACTGTAAAAGCAAAGTAAGCTGAGCTTTCAGTGAATACATGTTTTAAATCTTTCATAACACAACTAAAAAGTCTCTTCTACTCCATAAATGAATGGGGGTAGTTGTTAAAAGCTACTTTTCTCCTCATTTTATGAGCCTGCGTCTTTACTACCAGTGCCCAAATGCAAGCAATCCAATAACATTGTGTATGCTGTTTGCAGTTACAAACAAGTCAGCCCATATTTGGATTACAGAAAAATTACAAACAACATTTGGCGGGGTTGAGTTGTACCAATTTTCAAACAAAGGGTTTCTTCATTGCGGCTGTAGCTCACAATGAGTTCATCTGATGAGTTTATCCCTTTCTCCTCCACCTCCCCTGCAATGGCAAACTACAGATCGACTTGACCAGGGAGGATTAGGGCATCTAATAAAACAAAAATGTAGTAGGCAATGTTATGGGCAATGTAGGAGGACTGACACGCATTATTTGTGCTTGAAAAATTCTTTCTTTTGCTTGCACATAATACTTTCTCTAGACAGATGTAAGAGGGGTGTGTATGAGTGTTATACATGGTTTAAAGTGTGATGTTAATCACCTGGTAAGAATGGTATAATCCTCTTTTTGGGGTCCTTCTGTCCTCCTTCAATTGGAAATTTATCAAGAATTTGCATCTGGAGTGAGGCAGAAGTGAACAAATGTTAGTTGTGCAAAGAAATTCAAAAACATTAATTTCTAATTACTATTAAAAACACAAATGCCACTATAAATGGTGGTCAAATGTTATCTTGTAACTGCTGAACACTCTTTTATGTACCAATCTACTGATTAGTCAAAGTTGAAAGTGGGGAATAGAAATGAAACAAAGGGAGTTCAAGATGTCCAGGACCAGAGCACGTCCTTGTTATGGTACATGATTTCAACATGGTCTGTAATTACATGAATGCTGTGTTGCACAGCGACAGTTTGACTCTGATCCCTAAGGCACTAGACAGGATTACATCACCAACATTTATCTGGAACAAGATCAAAGCGAGTTCCACTTAAGGAGCTCAGAAAGACATGAGAGGAGGAAAGCAACAGTTTGGTGTTAACACTTGACATCGGAGACGATAAAGAGACTGATTTATTAGAGATATAGGAAGAAACAGACGGAAATAGATGCTGTGTCAATTCTTTTTATGAGGACAGATTACATCAATTTCTCTCTAAGCGTTAGAGAGTCTCACTGTGTGCCCCATATGGACAAAAAGTGAGTGTGTTGTCTACAATGTGTCATCATGTTGAGCATTGCAAATGAGCTTCATGCGTCTGTATCATGGACAATAGGTTTAAGTTAACTCTTTTAATACATGAAAAAAGTACTGTGATCTCACAGAGAAGCATCATTCAGTAACAGCAGGCTCACAATCCATGGTGAGACACAGAGAACTTCAATCTGAAGCACACATAGCTGTGAGGAGGAGACCTGGAGACCGGTCTTGGTCCAAACCCAATCAAAAAAAAAAAAAACAGGTGGATAAACAGAATCAAGTTTGGAGAGTAAACTTAGCTCCACTTTCTGGGTCTGCTGGACTTGTCACCAACAGAAAGGTGGTGTGGTTTCTCCTCTTGTGGTTCTTTCTTTTTTCTGCACAAATCAGCACCTTTTACTGAACACTTCAATTTATCTTTGGTATTTCCCCCTCCTCTCAAATACACACAGCTTACACAATCTTCTTTCTTTAGAAGAGGATGACCGTGATTATTGTGGTTTAAGGGCAAAGCAAAAGGGCTGAGTGTGAAGCATAGTTAACCAAAGCTGCACTTAAACACACAAAACACACTGTTTTATGTTGCTAAAATTGAAAATGCAATCTAGACTGTTTTCTTCAGGATACTGTGGGAATACTGTAATACAGTTTTATAGCAAAGGCAGAAATTCAAAATAATCCAGATCGTCTGACATTGAATTGGCAGCTGGTATACTAGGCTGCACACTCATCATGTTATCAGCCTCACCAGCTGGATGTGGCCGAATATTCCCCCTAAGATGGGAGTGTTAACACCTGTAGAAACAGCCTGGGCTGACTGAGAAGTTTCTCATCGAGAGGTGACAGCACAGTCTGCCCACACACACACACGTACACACACACATACACACACACACACACCTTATCCGCTGACTCACCTGAATACACTCAGGACTGCTTTGAAAACTTTCAGAATTTCAGAAATCTTTTATTCAGGGGTCTCTACACAGAATTCGTCAGTGCTTTGAGCTGCAGTCAGTCAAGTGTTACCACAGAAAATAAATGTGTTCATGTAACAACAGATGCTATGATGTAACAGCAGCTGCTAATGTCTTTTTATGCATTTAATAGTCTTATGTTGTGAATAAATGACAGTGTTATGAGCATGAATTATGGTGACAGGAGAAACCCACACAATGTAATGGTAATCATTTGAAGCATTTTAATTTAATGGCAGTGTGTGTGTGTGTGTGTGTGTGTGTGTGTGTATGTGCGTGCGTACTGGGGGGGGGGGGACAGACAAAGAAACACTGCACTAAGCTGGAGACAAAGAAGCTGCTCTGAGAGGAATCTCGGACCGAGGGAGTTTTAGGAATGTCGAAGTGGGAAAACGATCCAATCTCATCTCGACAGTTGTTTACTGTGGTGTTATTATGTTGTAATGGCTGGCTTAGGCAAGAGCGTTATCAGAATCAAGTCATGCAAACTGATGTTTTATATCTTTTCTGTTACTGGTGCAATATTGAGAAATGTGCAAATGTGATGTACTGGTCCTTTCACAACAGTGGGCTGCACAATGAAGTTAAGGTTTGCATACTAGAAAAGGGAAAAAAGGGTATTATTCTTAAGTACCTAGGAAAAGATTCTTTGCATTATTTAAATGTGTGCCTGAATATCATAGTACAATTAAGATGGTGACAAAATATAGTCAGCATCTTCTCATTAGAAGCCTTGCCCATAAACTATGACTATGTAAACACAGAATCCATCTTCTCTAATTGTTCTTGAGACGTGCATCAGGTTTAGAAAAGAAAGGAATTAATATATCCTCATCTCTGGTTATGCTGCACCAAAAATCAATCATGACAGCCGTGATATTACACTGCAGACAGCTCTTTTAAATAACATTTACTAATCTGAGTGTTTTCAGTCATTCATTTCAACTCACATGACTGCAAATTAGCACATGTTAGATTTTTTTTTTTGAGTCAGAAATGTAACCCAGACACAACACAATACAGACACATTATAAAAACAGAGCTAATCTGTTCACGGGTCAGTTCCCTAATCCAAGAACAATAACGACTAAGGGATTTCTGGGGAAGTTTCTGCTCAAAAGGAAACCAAGCCGCCTTTCACACTCGGCAGTACCCCTGTAGAATGCTGTGGCCCCTGTGTTCAGTGGTTGGATGGTATGGAAGGGGGGCAGACCTCAGAGGCTTGTTTCTGACTGTAAAATTCGTTTGACCCACTGACCAGTTCTACTCACGTCAAACTGGTGTGGTTAAAAAAAAACGTCCTTTTAACAGCAGAAGCAGACCTTTTCTGGTTCAGCAGGAAAACAAGTGTTTGAAGGAATTGATGTTAAGAACTTAAAAGGATCACACTTCACTTTGGCTGAGCAAATGAAGGAACCAGATAAAAGGAGATGGGATCTTGATAATTTATGATAATGGCTTCCCTCAGGAACAGTTATGAGTTATGTTGAGTGCACTGGAGGGGTTTGAAACATTAGCAGTGAGTGCACTTATGGACATACATTTAGTAACAAAAATTGATACTTCAATCCTAAAAGACAACAGCAAACCCGTCTGTTGCTGACGTGGGATTTTATATGAAATCCCTGACTGACTTATATTGATGGACTAACATTAAATGGTTAGTGTCTCTTAAAAAGGCCTTCATTGTTTTGTGACCGTCCTTGACCTCTGTAAATTAATGGATACAAGATGAGATCATGGTCACATTTGTCAAAGGCCAAGGACGTTGAATACATTTTTCCCCTCCAAACTGTAGTGAACATAAAACACAAGCATTCAACAAAGGCAGGGAACTGTGCAGACATGGGAAAAGACTGTGTCAAGCTGGCAAACACAAAAAAAAGAGGACTGGGTTCAGGTTGAGGAGAAGACAAACAATGTCAGAAAAGTGGAATGAGTCTCATCTCATGAGACCATAAGTACAACGGTGAAAAAGTTCTTATCTAATCTTTCAAACAGAAGCACCCTTTTTAGGTTTCATAAATCCAAGTTTCCAAAGATCGTTCATTACCCTAACACCATACCATTTTTATGACAGTAGAATCCTCCTTATTTTGTCTAGTGCACTCCAGGATGGTTCATTTTCTGACTGAAGCTTCATTTTGCTTTTACGGAATCTACTGCAAATCTCTACGGCTCAAAAAGTTTTACTTTTATTCAATATCTTTTATGATATTGCAATTTTAAGCATTTAACGACAAGTTGTCTTGATTCTTTGTGAGGAGATATTTCTGCTTATTTTGCAATGAGACAATGCCACACTAGGCATGGATCGTTTGTAACTGCATAGCAAAATCAGTGTTAATTCAAACCCAGCGGAACACTATGCCAGAGTGTCATCAACTAGTCAACATGGGCTTTTGTTGAGTTTACACTAGTTTAGCTGTAGTGTCAAAGGTCAACACCACCAGGGTACAAAAACATTTTTAACACTAATCAAAACTCATTTGGAGGAATCACCATCTCATAGTTAAACCATACAAAAAATTGAACACCTTTGACTTCGCTGTGTGCCAGTATGTTCTACTCAAGACATCTTTCATTTTTCCACCTACATGACTATGTTAATATTAGAAGAAATAAGACACACTATCCCCACCCATTCTGTATGGACAGCTGCAGACTGTTGTTCATCGTGGATTACCACATCCAGACAAACACACCCACACAGCAGGGTTCTATGGATAAGATTAATGTTTACAGAGACAAGGGAGAAGCTCTGTCTCCATCAAAGGAGCAGGGCAGACTTTTCCTAGCTATTAGTAAAGGGCCAGAGAACAAAAGGTTTCCTCTGCTGCTTTTGGTAGAACCAGCCTACCAAAGACAGTGCTGTGGAGGGCAGTCTGGTAGAAACAAGGCAGAGCCACTAATGAGAGCTTCAACCCCCTCACAACGCTGCTTAGAGATTTATAACAAACTACAGTATAACCCAGGGAGTCATCAAGAATCTAAATGTTTCTATGAAGACATTAGGGATCAGACGGTAAAATAAAATTAAATCAAATCACCCATTTCCCAAGTTGGCGTTTAACTCACTATCCCAAAAGATCAATGCTACTTTATTGGTCTGTATAGAAACATAAGAACCCATGGAGAACCCACAATATGAATTAGATTTTTACCAAGGAGGCAGTTAACATCAAGTAAAAGAAAAAACAAAAGGAAATTATTGGTTATCTCAATAACAGACAGAAAAAAAAACATTAGATAGAGATTCAACCCAACTCTTAGTCAACAGGAAAAAAACTAAGTAAATCCTGATTAATTCGTAATTTTCTATTAACCCGGATGGGAAGCTTTGAGGCCTGCACGCTGCCAGTGAGCCTGAAAACTGTAGACATTTCACTGATGGCTATTGGATCCACAGGAATAACTTTGCGCCACACTGTATTTTACAGTCACTGAGGTCATGTTTTCTTCCTGCATCTGCTGACTGGATTTCCCCTATTTGCCTTTCCACAGGCAGGATCCAGAAATCTCAAATGAGTACCCTTACTAAGCCTTCCAGCAGCTGAGCATAAAGACGTGACAAAAGGCTCAACCTAACAGGCAGCACCGAGGCCATCCTAGACTTGCAGTTTAATGGTTTAATTCCTTATTCTTCATGTATGTATAGCACTATTTCTCCAGTGTTGCCTACCTGTAGGTCAAAGAATTTGCTGTATCTCCTGTAGATGACATGGGAAGTGGAGTCTGAGTACGTGACATTGATGAGGTACACCTAGTAAGAGAAAGACAAACACAAACAGAACACAGCCATTAGGGGAAATCACTTTGTCAAAGTCAACATGGCAAGGCTTCAGCTTGACTTAATGACACAAAGTGCATTCCCACCTAATCTGACTTTAAAAGGTCATCAAAGGTCAAATAAAGTCATTAAGTTAATGTGGTTCCATCACACATCACAAGGGTATTGGCTATTATGTCATAAAAGTAATTTATATTGAAAAACATTTGGGTTGTTGTGGTAGTAGAAATAAGTTACAAAGAATTCTTATCAGTGGCTTCTAAAGATAACAGCAACACATTTTACTTTTCATACCCACCTGAGTGAGGAAACACATAATGTTCCCATTGTGTCAACAATTTCCTGCACAGCTATACCGGCGGGAACGATGACAAGAAAGAGCTGTTTACTCATAAGGCAACTGAAATAGGAGACGTTTCCTTGGCACACATCAGTCATTTTTCCTGAAATGAATTCTCTATTTCCTCAACAATAAAGGGCCAGCAAACAACTGTGCACACCCTGAAGATTGGAAACAGATGGCTACACTTATCATATTCCCATCAAAGCCAGTGCCACAGAATATTTAGAAAAGCAGCATTTAGACACATGGTGCCAATCTGCAAGGACACCAGTTACTAGTTTGAAAAGTAGTCTTCATTCTGCACTAAGTTTATAACAGAAAGAGTGTGGCAGGACGAGTTGTCCAGCAGCTCACTAATGACAGACAGCATGACTAAATAACCTGGATTTAGGCAACAAAATGACTCGGGGCAAGGGCGTGTGAGGTCAAGAAGCATCCCAGAATAACCACGGATCATGTTTGACTTCAAAAACAACAAAAAAATTTCCATTAGACAAAGGGCCCTATTGATGATCATCATTTATGCAAGGCAAGAGGGGGATCGCAAATGTTGAAACAAATATTACGGATTACTCATGAGCCTCGTGAAATGTTAAAGGGGATTAAACAAACAAGTGAACATTTATGTGTGGGTTCACCTGCATTCATGTCACATGATTTTTGGTCACATATGGAAGAACAAATTTGCACTTGACAAGGATGTTCATGAATATTTAAGTGTACACACTGAAGCCTTTCCATTTAAAGTCTTGTCTCCCTGGACTCTGGACATGAACATTTTGCACTATAAATAAAAGGGATTAGTTGCCATGCTACATCTGACTAGAGTGCAATGAGTGCCTGGAAGGAAATCACACTTGAACAGGAAGGACAAAAGACAAAGGGTCGCTTCTTTCCTCTGGTAAACCGGATGAGCATTTTCAGTTGCTTAGCTCATAGATAATGAAATTTTTTTCTCCTTCTTCCCTTTTGGGGACTTCCCAGTTAACCATCATCCCTAGCTTCCATCCCAAGGGAGAGTCTGCATCCCATGTTTGGTGGCCTTAAGGACCCCATCCACCCACCCCCCCAGGAAGGAAATGGATGATGCAATTGAGCCTGACTCTCAGATTAATTAATCCAATTGCACTTGTTGGAGTAATTGACTTTTGTAGTCCCACTGAGATGTGTTGCTGACGAGATTTGGTCACTCTAGTGATCAAGGTAACAAGGAGTCTGGAGCCACGCTAGCGAATCTATAACACTGCAGTGTTTAATTCTACATGCTTTTGTTTGATGCTAACATTCCAGCATCTGACAGACAAACTTTTTTTGTTTTTGATCAGCAATAACCACTAAATGTCTTTCCCTCTTTTACTCACTACAAGTTTGTGTCTATATCACATAAACTGCTTGACTGACGAAAATAAAACAGGGTGGATGGATGGGGTGTGAAACAAAGATTTGGATAAAGCGAAGATTTTAATGTTTAAATTCTAACATAGGTAGGGAAGGGTGGATACTTCACATGCCTTGTTTGGAATTCGGAATGGGGTTTGATTTAATTATGGTATGCATGAGGTACGTGCTCTACTGAGCTCCCTTCCAGATTTAACATTTGTGCAGATATTTGATTTGTTTCCTATGTTTTTTTTTTCTAATTTTTGTCCTGTTCTGCTTTGATTTGTGTCCTGGTCCTGGGATATGCGAATTTCCCTGAAGATAAAACATCAATTTCTGCTTGGATGTTAATGTGGCTCTGCCTTCCCAGAACTGCTGCTGGGCTGTGAGCTACAGGCCAATTTTGTTTGGTCGGCCTCTCATTACCCTGCTGCTGTCACAGCATGGACACACCCCTCCAGCTGCCAAGGGTTTCATGTCTGATAATTCTCTAAAATCCTTTTTCCTCCTTTTTATAATTAAAACTTACTTTGATAAATTGAATCAAGTTAAAATGTTTTGAAAATATTTTTGGACCATAATAAAATATGAGTAAACTCCTGTGCGTACTGAAATATATGAAGTAACTTCTGTTATCTTGTTTTGTGCAATGATGTGCACGTAATTATAGCAGACCTCGTTTGACAGGATATCTAATGCAATATTTGTTAATAATTAAAAATAAGACACTTGCCTGATTTTTACTGTCCTTCATCAGTCTTATTTAACATTTGGAGGTAATCACCTCTTTATCCGTTCTCATTTAAAACCTGAATAAGAGAGGAATATTGTGTCTATCTGTGCAGAACACGACACAATGCCAGGATGGTTGACCAACACCGTGGTCAACCAGCCCACCTCGTCCTGACCTAGGTGACAACACATTATTCATTTCTTTGATCTTTGTTTTACCAGTCTGTGCCTGAAAAATTAAGCTGTTCATTTTTCTTTCAAAATGTTTTCTAAAATCTTCACAATTTAATAAACCTGTTAAAATCAAAATTGTTCTGGAGAAATGACTCACTGTCCTTACAGGTTGAATCAAAAGTCTATCCCTGAATATATGATGTGATGCATACAATCCACTAATGCAAAGGAGTATCAAAATATGAGTAACAGGCTACTTCCAAGCAGGAACAAAAAGTGAAGTGGAAAAACCCATAAGAGGCCATTTAGCAAAAAGGAATTGCACCAGTACAAAAGCAACTAGAACCAATGCAGTCATAGACTGCGACATCCCGCAACACCCCTGAATTCAAAATTTTACCCTGACCTACTTGCATAGGTCAAAGATCAAAGCTAGTGCTCTGACCTATACTGTCATAGATCAAAGCACTAGCTTTGATCTACAGTCTTACACTGGCCTTCTCTCTAATCTTTCTATCTTATCCAGTTCCTGCATGTACAACAGTTAAAATTTGACCTTGACCTAGTTTTCTCAAAGTCAAGGTCACCATCTCATTTTCATCCCCTTTGCTGCCCGAGTAATGTGCTTTTTGTTTCATCTTTCTATCTGCAACGGTTGTGAAGATATTTGGTGAACGAATGGACGGATGGACGGACGGACAGACAAATGGACAGACAGACAAACAGACAAACACTGACAATTACAATACATCCTGTTTGTGGGATGTAAAAAGTTTTTTTTAAAAAAAGTTTTAAAATGAAATCATGGTTTGAGCTGCATTTGCTGTCTGTGACGTTTGCTGCAATCTTAATCCCCCTAGAGAATAAACTGATGGATATATGTTGAGACCCAATGATACCACACTGGGTGACAGAAAATGTGGGGGCTCATAACACCAGCTGTGGAAAGCAATCAGATGAATGGAATGGAACTGAAACAGCACACAGTAAAAGGCTTTCAGACGGACAAGAAAAACAATATGTCCCAAACTCACACCTACCCTCTGTACAATGTAGACAGGCAGCAATGTTACTCATTTCACTGGTAGCTGTTATTTAAAAAAGTGACATTAATAGTTTTTTTGTCTTTGTGTGTGTGTGATTTCAGTTAATATTTCATATATATAAAGCCACACTTCTGAGATTATTTTGTGCAAAATGCAGAATGCTAACATGCTGCTGCTTGAAGGTGTCATATTCCACGTGTTATTTATCGTGTTATTGTTGCATGTTAGAAGGCTAATGTTTGTCAAACAACTTTGGTGGATGATCATGTTACTTTTCGATGCCAGGCCACAATAATGCATGATCTAAAATAAGGAGATACACTTATTACATTTAACCTATTGGTGGCGCTACTTGTAAAGTCAGAGTATTAAATCAGGCATCAAGCCAAACGTAGTCGATCCGTTTCACATGTCACTTAGAACAGCAGAAAATAAACTGGTGGCATTAAAAAAAATCAGAGGGCCGCATTGGATGAGTCCTCTGACGCTATTAAAGTCTGTACAAAATGATCGAATAATTAAATCTTGATGTAATCATCAACGGACACGTTTGGCCTGGTTGAAATATCAAGAGATGAAATAATAGAAGTTGAATCTACTGACGTGAAGTTAGCGACTGGAAAAACGTGGACGAAGAGACAACTTACATAATGTTTGGATGGATTCCTTCTCTTCTGCACATCCACAACATTGACGTCAAGAACCGTTCTTAGCTGCATCTTCATCAAAACAAGAAGGACTTGGACCAGTAACTATTAGAAAATGCTACCAAATACGACGGTCACCCATGAAAGTGGTAAAATGAGCGAAAACCCATGAGGGAATTTACCCTGAAGGAGGAACGCGGAATACAAAGTTGGTGGGGGAAAAAAGAGCGTGTCCGCGCTCAGCATTAAGGTTCACCCATTAAAACGATGGTGCCAGGCGGTCTCAGAGCTTCTCAACCCTTTGAGAAACATGACAACGCAGTAAAACTGGCGTTTGATCAGTTTTCTCCTCCCTCAAGAAGGGTTGGACTGCTGTGGAGGAGTATGGAGGACAGGAGGAGCGCAGCGCAAATTCAATCTGTAGCCCGTGGGGCGGTCCTCCTCCTCCAGCCAGCTGGACACCCTGCGTGGGACCCTCTGAGGGAGTGTGGGCAAGCTGTGGAGGATTAATTTGTAACTCAACACGGAACCCATATACAAAAAAAAAAAAAAAAATATCCATGGTTTGGCACAAGTCTGGGTAGCCTGCGAGATTTTTATTGAATAGCAAAATTTTCCAGTACGAAAAAAGTGGGTGGGAAACAGCCTCTTCCTCCGTCAGCAAGAAACGTTTTGGTGAATGAAAGAATCATAACAGCACAAGTAGAGCAGATATGTTGCTTTTGTTTTTAATCGTATGTATAACACAAACTAATCTATTTTTAACTCCAACTAAACAACAGCAGCTGCATCCAAGGAATGCAAAGTGAACAATAATGTAACATGATATTGCTCAAGCCTCACGATGCATTTGGAATTATTTCTTAAGTTTAATTAGGATTTCTAACACGACCGTTACTTTATTTATTATTAAACTCCGTTTTTGGTGGCGGTGTGACCGTGGAGGTAAGAGAATGGCTTGTATCACCCTCCCACAAGGGGGCACTACACAATACAAAACGTCTCCCATATAAAAGACCATAAACAAATGGGTCACTTATGTTTGTTTTATTCTCATTTGCATTCTGTAGATGTGGGGAGGTAAGTACCTATAATTAAGTACTTACCGAGTACTGCACTAAAGTAGAGTTGTGGAATACTTGTATTCTATTTAATATTTAATATATCTTTGCATGTCTATGTACCATTAAATTTCTTTTTCTCCTGGTGTTTATTCAGTATTTATTCGTTATGTAATGCCTGAGCAGTGGATATGTACAATTTCCTCCGGGATTAATAAAGTATCTATCTATGTATCTATGTGTATATGTATCTATGTATCTATGTATCTATGTATCTATCTATCTATCTATCTATCTATCTATCTATCTATCTATCTATCTATCTATCTATCTATCTATCTATCTATCTATCTATCTATCTATCTATCTATCTATCTATCTATCTATCTACCTACCTACCTACCTACCTACCTACCTACCTACCCACCCACCCACCCACCCACCCACCCACCCACCCATCCATCCATCCATCCATCCATCCATCTATCTATCTATCTATCAAAATACACTCAAAGCATTTGAAAACAAATCAGACAACAAACATTCATGGTTTGAACAAGAATCAATTCTATTGGATATGAATATGTTATTAATGAATTAAATAGTGGACTTTTCTTCTAACCCAGTACTATCTGTACTTAGCAAAAGCAGTAATTTTAAATTAGCCACACTACAATTTGTGATGCTTCTTCTTCTTCTTCTCCTTTCGGCTTTTCCCTTCAGGGGTCACCACAGCGAATCAGTTGCCTCCATCTAACCCTGTCCTTTGCATCCTCTTCTCTCACACCAACTACCTTCATGTCCTCTTTCACTACATCCATAAACCTCCTCTTTGGTCTTCCTCTAGGCCTCTTGCCTGGCATTTTCAAAACTCAGCATCCTTCTACCGATATATTCACTATCTCTCCTCTGGACATGTCCAAACCATCTCAGTCTGGTCTCTCTGACTTTATCTCCAAAACCTCTAACATGTGCTGTCCCTCTGATGTACTCATTCCTGATCCTATCCTTCCTGGTCACTCCCAAAGAGAACCTCAGCATCTTCATCTCTGCTACCTCCAGCTCTGTCTCCTGTCTTTTCCTCAGTGACACTGTCTCTAGACCAAACAACATCGCTGGTCTCACCACAGTTTTGTACACCTTTCATTTTAGCTGAAACTCTTCCATCACACATCACACCTGACACTTTTCTCCACCCGGTCCATCCTGCCTGGACACGCTTCTTCACCTCTTTTCCACACTCTCCATTGCTCTGGGCTGTTGACAATTTGTGACACTTATATTTTCTTAATAACACTTTTGTGTGATTTAACTTTTATTAAAGTAACGATTGCGAACATTCTGATCTTAGATAGCTATTTTTATATTGCAATGTACAACTACAATTACGTTAAGATGTGAAACAGCTCTGAAAGTATAGTGATTAATTTACTGTCAGCCTAACGTGCTGAAGATGTAAGATACGAAAGTACAGTACAGATCAACGAGGCCATTGCATTTTACAGTAATTCATGCTTCGACAGGAGCTGCATTACTGAAAGGAATCTTGGTTTTACACTCTATTGACCTCTGTGTTTCCGCTGGACGTATGCCCGGGTGCTTTTGTAACGACCCACTTTTGCTATGAATTCTGAAAATAATAGGAAAATAAGACTTATTGCTACGGTTAGGTTTAATCAGGTTTTTGGGATATGTATATTTGGAATGAAGTGGGCTGATGAGTTAGTTCCTCGCCGTAGCTGTACAAATAACTGATATGGGCCAGTGTGGGGTAAACAGCTTCGACCGTTTATTGCCCGCGTCATAACGGGAGCCTAAGACGCATGCGCGGAAGGGCCGAGGGGCTGAACCACCTAGCATGTCCTGCTAAGAAGATTCAGGAAACAGATAGGGCTCACTACATGAGTCAAACTCACCAGTGGCAGACAAATTCAAAGCGGATATATTGCCTTCAAACTAAAAGCATTGTTACGGCGAACGAAAATAATGTAAAAAGACCCACACGCATATGTAATAACGGAATATTAGAATCATTGGGAAATAATTGTTTTCATTCCACAAGGCAGATACAAGTTTGTTGTTACGCTAGCAACGACTTCATACCAAATACTACTCCGACATATGTGCTATGAGATGAATCCATCACAATATAGCACATATTACCTTTAATTTTAGATCTTAAATCACAGTAGATTAATATTCTAATTGAATTTATCCTTTATACTTTGCCTAATATTGAAAATGTGCCTCAATTCACGAGTTTTGGTTTTATACTGGCTTTTGTTTTAGCGGAAATACATCTAATTAAGTTCGCTAGCTTGTCGCTCCTCCGCTAACTTCTCTTTGGTCAGCCATCCGAAGCATGGGGACATCGACTCTGTGTTTTACTCGCCAACGTTAGCTAACTAATGGGAATGCTAAATCGGGTGTAATGACATGGTTGGAATTTGTCGCATAATTTTTAATTTTGAAAACATCAGCCTTTGTGGGACGACGAACTCTTTTTCGTATTTATCCCTCAACCTCCCCGGCCAGCGTCTTGTGAGCACTGCTAGTTGCGATGTTATTATGAATAACAGCCGTCGAGTGAAGTTATAATTGACATTAGCATAGCTCAATGGCTCCAGTAGCATATTGTCTACCTTAATTCTACGCCTGCATGCTGGTATTTTGTCAGCCGTTTCAGCTCTACATTGGTAGGAACCGCTATTTTTTCCTAGCGGAAATAACCGAAGAGAACCTCTTCCACAGCGCAGTGGTAGTTCACGTCCGACAAGATGTCTTTCTTCAATTTCCGAAAGATATTCAAGTTGGGGCCTGATAAGAAGAAGAAACAGTATGAACATGTACATAGGGACGTTAACCCTGAAGAAATTTGGGAAATCATCGGGGAACTGGGAGACGGAGCTTTTGGGAAAGTGTTCAAGGTATGTAACAATATTACATCCGGCTTTCTATCTTAGACACACGCTTCCCTTGTGTTGTCATTTGCATTCGGGTCACAAGATTAAAAGGTGACGTTGAGCATGACGGCAGGGAACAAAAAAAATCTACAATACGACTGTTGGAAATTAGGTTTCTCTTTTGAGGTACATCCTATAATAGTGCATTTGTGTCTATAAACAATGCTTTAAGTATTTTCCAACGTAACACTAAGAAAGAAGCTTGAGTTAACTAACACCTATAACACACCTGATCAGGGCGTCAGGAGCATTTTGCAACTGGGAGTTAAGTAAAGGTAGCAGCATTATCAGGTTATGGCTTTGCCATGTGTTTGGAGTCAGTAAGAGTTTAAGGAATATTAAACAAGTTATCCGTGTATTGTCCAAGAAAGAGACAAGAAGACATGCACCGATCCCCCCCAAAATAAAACAACCAGCAAAGGCAAGGGAAACTAGTTTAATTCATGCCATCCATCCACAGATGAATTGTTGAATGTAAAATTTGGTATGATGTGAACACTTTATGTTGATTATTTGTTTCACCAATACATGCATATTATGCCTATCTTTACATCAGTACAGTACATTTAGAATATAAAGAAAGCCTACAATCAATATTTTGGGTTGTTTTGCTCACAATGATCTCAAAGATAGTTTGAGTTATTTGATACTATCATACGATAATATATAATAAAGCGATTCATTGCTTTGTGAACTTCACCTGTAGTCTCTGCCAGTTGACACGCCTCTCAGGGTTACTTTTGTGTAAATTTATATCGGCCTTTTGAAAGGCCAATAAATAACTGAGCAACAGTCAGTTTTAATCACGTGATTTTGAACATACAAGAAACAAATCGAAGACAGCGATTGTCAGATGCTAAACTGGAACTGGTTGAGTTGAAATTATTTTCACATACGGCCCCACCTCAGTACAGGTTTCTTTTATTGCTGCAACCACAGTTGAACATCTTTCTCTCTGTCTCGCTCTTCCTCTCTTTGTGTGTGTGTGTGTGTGTGTGTGTGTGTGTGTGTGTGTGTGTGTGTGTGTGTGTAATATATATTTCCTCTGCCTGTAAATCCCGTGACCAAATAATGCAGGAGATTGCTACAAAATTTAACTTCTTGAAATGTAAGTAAGTACAGAATATAAATCTAAGTAACAAAAGTCAGAGGAAAGTTTGGTGTACAGTGTGTATATGAAAACACAGAGGGACTGGTAGGGTGTTGGCTTTCATCAGGTCACATTGCTGTCAACTCAAATTACATATTTAGTCATTTATTTCACAGGCTCTTGATGGCCACTACTATTGGGTGTGGTGACAAAAAAAATGCAAGCATAGTATGAATCAGCTGTTTAGGGTGTGAAAGAGTGCTGAACTCTTAAATGGAGAGTCTTTTTTTTTTTTCTTTAATTTATTATAGAAATCAAAATCCCTCTTCTTAACTCACGCCCCTTGTCAGACCACAGCATTAGATTGTAATAAGCATTTTATTACAAGTCAAAAGAATTAAGTCCATCAGTCAAATACTCTGTCCATGCATTCTATCTTGAACGGTCAGAAGTTTATCGTTCGACAGGTGAAATGATTTGCTCGGATTAGTAGCTCATATATCAAATTGCAAGATTATTGTCATTTACACATCCCAAATATTCTCATGAAATCCCTCAAATCCAATCAGTGTTTTGTCAAAAATTGAATTTTAACAAAAGGCCACATACTACACACAACACCCAATGACAGAGAAGTAAGACTGCCATCTACATCAGGAAGCTAATGTTGAATAAGCATACATACAGTATTAGAAATGGCCCGTGATAGATATGTATTGGCTGGTACAAAGTCATAACAGAGGGAGTTTGTCAGGTCAGAACTGTATAACTAAAGGGTGTGACACCTTTTGCAGTATTTGGTACTAACACTCCCTCCCTTTTCTTTTTTCTTACCTACCAAAGAATGGATCTGTGTTTGGAAACATTAAGTCCCAAAACTGGCTTTAAATAACTTGTCAGCTATTTGTTTGATGGAGTGTGTGCTATTGTTTTCTTCAGTTCAGCAGAATTGGGAATGACAATATTGGTGGACATGCTAATAATATACTGGAGCCTAACATAATCGTCAGAGTGGGAAACCTTACTTCCACTGAACGTTCTTGGTTGACCTTTATAAGGTATAGAAAAGTGAAAGGATAGAAGAAGTGATGAAAAAGGAGAGGAAGAAATGAGCAAGCATGATTGTTTGTTGAAGTGTGTCAGGTGGTATGGGGGAATATTGGATTTTAACAAAAGGCTGCTGTGTATTTTCTGCAGTTTTTTTTCTTTTCAATGTAATACAATGTGTTATGGCACAGTGTTGATGGAATGCACCTTTAGAAGTTATGAACAATGTCATCCATTGCATGTTGTAGTGTTTATTGCTATATTTCTTGAATGTCTTTTGTCTTATATGAAATCGTGAAGGTTGTAAGCTGTTCTTTCACAATTGTTGCTGAGCACAGTTATATGTTCTGCTGACTGTTCTGAAAGCCAACCAATACACTCAGAAATATATCTAACAGGATACCCAATTGATACAAGCCTTCGCTTTGTTCAATATGTTTCATATTTAATATACTTTCTATTGTGTTTATGTTGCTTTCAGGCCCAGAACAAGCAGAATGGGACCCTTGCTGCTGCCAAGGTTATTGACACAAAGACAGAGGATGAGTTGGAGGACTACATGGTTGAGATTGAAATTTTGGCATCATGCAACCACCATCACATTGTCAAACTGCTGGATGCCTTTTATTTTGAAGGCAAACTTTGGGTAAGTAAGCCTGCTGAGGGGAACTGATCTGACTTCATGTGCGTGTCTGTAGATTTTAAGCCAAGGAGGCACAGAGTCCATGAACTAGTCATGCACGGAAACACCAGTTCACCACAAACCAGTGTTTATGACGCTGTTTCTCAGAGGCTAATAGCAGTGTATATTCTCCCTGTGACCTGATGAATAGTTTAAAAACAAACACAAGACAGTCAGAGGTTTGTATGAGAATAGGATTGCATTGACTGTTGCATGATTGCCTCACTTCCTAGTAGTCATCAATAATATTGTGGATAAAATAAATTATTTGTGTCAAGCAACCTCCTCAAAATGGTAGATTATGTTTCAGCATTGTAACAACCGGAGCCCCTTATGAATCTTAAAAAAGTGAATGTATTTCTCCCATAGTGGCAAAAATGTAAAACTGTACCATTTTAAAAGGATCCTAGGATATTTTTCAGATTTAACTATTTTACTGTGAGCAGAGAGATGACAGTTGAGTCCCAGTGAAGTTATAATACATAGTCAGTAGTTTTCATTCTGTGTGCAGTAAAAGGTCCCCGAACAATTAGGTTCAGGCAGGTGGTGTCATGTGTCCGTCCCTTGTGGACTGGCCACATCTACAGCATAAAAATGGAGTGGTTTTAGTGGCCGGAGAAAGTGCCTGTGAATAATTCAGAGCTGCAGACAGGTTGTCCCTTTGGTCCTGTCTTAAAGGACTTGATGAATGTATAATTGCCTCTGCTTTGCATGTGTTTGGTTGAGTTAATCTATTCCTTATTTTTCTACAAAGGATTTATCAAGGAAAATATGCTGGAAAGGGATGATTAAATTGCTTGCATTCTGTTCCATTTAACTTGGCATTACGATCAACATTACAATTGATTTATTCACATGTGTCACACCTGCTAGAATACTAATGATGTAAATTAAACAAAAGGATGTGTCATGAAGCACAGAGCAGCAACTTCATTTTCCTCTTTATTTTATGTCGCTGAACAGTTACGGTATCATTGCTCAGTTGTAGTTTTGATTGATTTTTGTCTTTCATCTGATACCATGAGTTAGAGCTCTGCCGTTTCCAATAAAGATGAAGTGATTGTTGTATGCATTACGTCAGCTATTATAAATTAGGTTAGTAGCTGCTCAGTGTTACATGTCAGAAACGGCAAGAAGGAAGTTTCTTCTTTACTTCTAATACATTGTAGAGATAACCAGTGAATCCATAGTTATTAATCTTATTACCAGACAGCAGGTTATTTGTTTTAATCTCCTCAGAGGATTTGTTGGAAGCACTTCTGTTGAACTTTGCGTCAAAATGCTCTGGTCTAGTCGCCACAGCTATATATTGTTTATTATTGTAAGATGCATAATCATCAATACCATAATATATATGCTTCTCAAAGCAGTTGAAGGCATTAGTGAAACATTATATATATTATTATATATATCTATATATATATATCCATCCATCCATCCATTCAACATGAAGGAATGGATCCATTCTGCCTTGGATCAATGGTTCAGTATGGTGGTGGTGGAGTAATGGTGTGGATTGTATTTTCTTGCCATACATTGGGCCCCTTAGTACCAATTGAGCATAATTTAAATGCTGCAGTATTGTTACTGACCTTGTCCATCCCCTTATGACCACAGTGTGCCCATCCTCTGATGGATACTTCCAGCAGGATAATGCACCAGGGCCCAAAGCTCATATCGTTTCAAACTGGTTTTTGAACATGACAATGAGCTCACTGTACTCCAGTGGCCACCGCAGTCACCAGATCTCAATTCAATAGAGCACCATTTGGTTGTGGTGTAACAGGAGATTCACGTCACAGATGAGCAGCCAACATATCTGCAGCAACTGGGTGACAAGAAAATTGGGCACTGTTCCTACTGATGTTTATATCTAACAGCCATTTAAATATTCTGTAATTAGACCGGATCTGTCAATAGCTGGTGTCTGATCAGGTGGCTGCTTGGACTGTCTCCCCAGCATAATCAGTAACTTGAGCTATAAAATATAATGGGATTTTCCATGACTGCTTGAAAGGTTTAGTTGTTAACCTACTGTATTTTTCATACAAGTGTTCTTTAAAGGTAATTAGGAATATGTTTACACTACCCTTTGTTATTTTCCACTTTGTTCTCTCTTTCAGATTCTGATTGAGTTCTGTGCAGGTGGTGCTGTTGATGCCATCATGCTGGGTAAGTCCCGCTTTCGTGAAGGAAACAGAAAGTTATGAAGAGCTGGAGCTTTTCACTCTGCTCTATCCTCAAGTGCCAACTGTTTTTATTCCATTCAGAAGCCTCCTGTGTGGGATTTTTTCCCCTCTTTTCTCCCGTTGAAGCAACCATTCCAACTGTGTAATTATTGTAGCTCAGATTTCAAGGAGTGGTTAGTCCACTTCTAGCACATGCAGTTTATGTTTTTTAGACCTCAAACACCTCACAGCATTTTCATCTGAAGGGATTACTATGACAAATAAGACACTAATTGTTTTGCTGTGCAGTCATTACATTCTACTCAACTGACTCACCCAGTATAAAATTTTTACCTCAGATTTTTCCATATTTGCTGCCTGATATTAAGGTTCATTTTTATCCTTCAGTTAGTATAGAGTCAGACTATTACTGTATACTTACTGCTGGTAACAGAGTTTCCTAGTATGGGTTTTAAAAGTGCCCTACAAAAACAGCAACAACAACAAATGATCTTCCACGTATTAATGGTGTATGTGTTTATTTACAGAACTGGAGAGACCTCTCACGGAGCCTCAGATCCGTGTGGTGTGTAGGCAAACCTTGGAGGCCTTGATTTACCTCCACGAGAACAAGATCATCCACAGAGATTTGAAAGCTGGGAACATTCTTCTCTCTTTGGACGGAGAAGTAAAACTGGGTAAAATCTCCTTTTGTGCTGCTGTTTTTCTGACCATAATATTTGACTGAATGTGAAGGATTGTTCAGCAAGGAAAGATCAGTCATGTTACAGCTAAGCACACTTTAGGGTACTCACTTCAGAGTGCAGTATTGAACAATGGCTTATTCAACGTGGATTTTCTCTCTTAAATATGCATCTTTGATTAACCCTTCTTGTGGGGCTAATAGGCTTAAAAAGCAAATTTATGAAGTCAGTTGTGGATTACTTTGCAATCAGTACTATGGTAAGTTGCTAAGAAATAGTTGTAAATTATTCTGTGGTGGTAAATGCAGCTGCAGTGATGCACTTGCTCCAGCATCTCCAGTTTTGACGTGAAAAGCAGCACCATCTATACCTCATCACCGTACCACTCTTTGGTCATTGTCACTATGTTCTCCAGGAGCATCTCTGTGATCACTGCTTACTTACCTTTGGGGAGTGCTTTTTGTTTTTCATCAACCTTTAAGGAGGTACAAATTCCAAGATGTGTTCATGAGACATACTTTTGTTTATCATGGATAAACACTGTTTCCACCCACAAGTGTGGCTTACTTCCACCTCAAGGTTAACTTACTGCTCCTCGTCATCTGGCTCAAAACAAAATGTAGGGATGAAGCATTCGTTTTATTTATGACCTTGTTTTGTGTATATTATCAATTCAAACTTTTCAAAGTTATGTGTAGGTATCACAAGCAGTCAAGTCTAGAAAGAACTTATTATGAAGACACACACACCATTCCTCCACCTGGCATTTATCCCAGGATGACTAGCAAATAAGTCTTTTTTACAGAAGCTCAGGAACAACAGATGGAACACGCTAAATATCTATGACTGATTAATAATTACTGTGATAATCTTTCATACAAGAAACCATATGTGGTCTTATAGCTTTCTCCATTAGTAAAAGAACATACTCTCACACAAAAATATGTAATGACCATAATGAGTTTAACCCCGTGGTGAAAGTCACATGGCTCTGGTATTGTGGTAATGCGGTTATTGACACAGCCCTGGTGGTGAGAAGTACCAAGCTTTTATATATGAATGAAAAGTTTTTGCAGAAAGTTAAAAAAAGCCTCAGAAGGTTTTTTCTTTTTTTTAGACACCGCTTATGTCCGGGAGTTGGTGATGTATTGAATTGGTTGCATAATATTCTACAAGTAAAAGTATCCATGTTGCTGTTGTACCATACCCTCAGCGTTTGCTCACTGATGATTCATGTTCTGTAGGCAGAATGTCAAGACAGCCTGGGACAACAATAATTATTAAGCAGTCAGTGGGGACATAATGATAGCTCTCTTTTCCACTAATATGTGCATACTGTCAACAATGTGAAAAACGTGCAGGTTGAAATAGATTCATAGGTGACAGAAGTGCTAACAGAGAACATGGACTTTTTCCAGTTAGGGGTGTCATATTTGAAAGCATGAAGCTTTATTTCAGACAGAATTCCTTTGAAGAAATGGTTTATATTTGTGTAAATGTAATATATTTTTATTCCATTACTTTACATTAACTCATTTGCTGCCAGCAAATTTTCTCAGACGCTCCGAACATTTATCCGTGTTTTCTTTCTGTTCTTGACTGAACACGATGCTTTGCTTGAAGTGACACTGTGTTCACCCTAGACTGCGCGCTGACATACGGAAACTGTTGAATCTTAAGCTGCCTCTACTTTACCGTCTTCCTCTGATACGCCATCCTCTGTTTTGTGATTGGATCAGTCGTCATTACACTAAATTCCATGATTAGAAGCCTGATTTTGACTTTGAAGCTCCTGCTCCCCCTGTTATGAAACGTAATTAACTTTTATAGACGTCATTGGCAGCTAGTGAGTTAAATATCATAATATAATGTAATTTACATCTATGAATTAGTGACCACCGTAATTCATTTATACTTTCAGCTGATTTCGGGGTGTCTGCTAAAAATACGAAGACGTTACAGAGAAGAGACTCGTTTATTGGCACTCCATATTGGTGAGTCCTGCAGGCCGACAACCCTTTCTGTGTGTGCCCCAAAGTAGGGGATGTTTATTACTTGATCTCTCTTTCGCTCTCTCTCTGTCTCTCCCTATCTGTGTGTGTGCATGTGTGTGTGTGTGTGGCCCAAAAGCTGTCATGGACTGTGGGTTAACAAAAAACCACTCCATTCAACAGTTTTTGCTGCCCTCTGAAATTTGATGACTTCAGGGTAAAATCCTCGAGAGCTTTCCTGTCGTTCACATTCCAGAATAAAATGCATACACAAAGTACTCTACTTTCTCTTACTTGATCTTTAGGAATCAAAAACGATTTCCAGCAACTTGCCTGAATGCAAACATGAAATTCTAATCAAAATTGGCCATCTAATTGCAAATCCACTAATATCTCATTTTTGCAGGATGGCTCCAGAAGTGGTAATGTGTGAAACTTCCAAGGATCGTCCGTATGACTACAAGGCTGATATCTGGTCTCTCGGGGTAACCCTAATAGAGCTGGCACAGATTGAGCCACCCAACCACGAGATGAATCCCATGAGAGTGCTGCTGAAAATAGCCAAGTCTGAGCCGCCCACCCTCATGCAACCCTCTCGCTGGTGAGCTGGCGTTGTGGTGATAACAAGAGGGGAGGTGGTGTTGGAATGTTTCTGAATTGGCGATAGAGTTATGTTGACTGTTTAATGTGTAAAAGCATTGGTAGTTGTTACTGCATAACCTAAAGGCCAAGGAGCCATGGATAAGTATTCATTTTTTTCCACTAAACTGCTCCTTTGGATATACTCTGGTGTTTTCTCAGCACAATGACATTTTTGTTGTTTATTTTTGAAAGGTCACCAGAATTCAGTGACTTTCTGCGGAAAGCACTTGATAAGAATGTGGACAATAGGTGGAGCTCCATTCAGCTTCTACAGGTCAGCTGCTTTACTTCATTCACAGCACATGTACAGTACATATACAATACATAGCATATAGTGTATCCCAAATAAAGTGTCAGTGCAGATAAAGGAATCTCAGTGTCCTAAATTCCTGTTTTATGCATTCTTGAATTGGACTTTGTTTAAATATATGAATGTTCAAGGTTTCCATTCCATTTTGATGACTTGTGTTTCTTTCCACATAGCACCCCTTCGTCACGAGTGTTACTGACAGCAAACCTCTAAGAGAACTGATTGCAGAGGCCAAAGCTGAAGTCACAGAGGAGATTGAGGATAGCAAAGAGGAGGAGGAGGAGGAAGAAGAGCCTGATACACCTGTGGTATGCAGTTTTACTGGTTTAATTCATTCACAATAATTTCTTTTGAAGCTCTAAGTTTTTTTAACATCTCCTGTAAGACTGAACTGTTCGCCAATTGATCCTCTACTAGGGGTATAATATAATATATGTATTTTATGTTTGACTCAGGCTGCTCCTGGGCACAATAGAGAACCATCAGATGCCAGTATGACCAGCTCAGAGGATTGCAAGGTCCTTCCAATTCCGTCCACCGTGGAATCTGTTACAGATAAGACAGAGGTCAGTCCTACTGAGGACCAGACCAGTGATAAGCTCTCTGATGAAGGATTTGGAACAAGTGAAATAGACAAGACTGAAGAGGAGAAACATGAAGAGGTGTCTGATGCCAGTAATGAAGATCTCGTATCTGGGCTATTGGAGCCCACCAAGGATTTGATTGCTCAAGGTCCTAAAGAATCTAAACCACAAGATGGTAAACTGAAAGAGATTCCTGCAGATACAGCAGAGTCTCAGAAACTCCTAACAGATGGTCAAGAAATGGAGAAGGAACATAAAGATGTTCAAGAGGAGAAGAGAGAAGATGAATCTGCCCAAGAAATAGAATCAAGAGAGCAGAAGGAGATGAAAGAAAAGGAAGTGAAAGAAGAAGGTACAGAAGGATTACAAGAGCAACATGAAATAACACTAGAACCTGAATCCACACCAGGAGAAGTGGTACAAGATGAAGAAGAAAACAAAGAAACAGTTCAAGAGATGCCTCAATATGATGTGTCAGAGACCAGAATCAAGGAAGCAGCTAGTGGCACTGATATACACACAGAGTACGTAGAATTAAATGACTCAAACAGAAATGAAGATACAGACACAAAGTCAAGCGCAGATGAGTCCCATCCTGAGCTTTTGTTGAAGAAGCAGGCCTTAGAAAGTCAGCAAGAGGAGAAGCCTCAGGCTGAGACCCTTGAGGAGGCAGAACAGTCTGATCATCTCCTCAAAGAAAATGTTGAAGTGGAGGAAAAGCCGCCAGCTGAATCCATAAAGGTAGTTAGTATTGAAGTCAAAGACACTTCTGAGGAGTCAGAAGTGGTTCCATGTAAAGATGTCTCTTTAAAGGAAGATGAAGAAAAAGCTACCTGTGCAGATGAGAACACTTCCCAAGATGCTGTTCCTGTCCCAGAAAGTGAAATGGAATCAGAAAAAAAGACTGAGCACGGAAGCCCTGCTGTGATCAAGTCCGATTTGGAGAAAGATTCTGACTCTGGAAGCAGTTCAGCTGCTGACAGCAACAGTCTTGACCTAAATCTTTCTATCTCTAGTTTTCTGTCCAAGAGCAAAGAAGGGGTCTCTGTGTCTATGCAGGTAATGCAGCATGTTTCTCACTTACAACAGTTGTTTGTACAATAGTTTGCTGATCTTTTGTGCACCCAAATTATCGTGATTCCATTTTAGGAGGCCAAACGTCAGAAGAAGACACTGAAGAAGACGCGCAAGTTCATGGTGGATGGTGTGGAAGTCAGTGTGACCACTTCAAAGATAGTGACTGATAATGACACTAAAAATGAAGAGATGCGCTTCCTGAGGTACGTTTGCTTGCAGTCTTCCTGCCATTCAGGTGGTCATAATATGAGACATGACCTATTTAACCTGCACAGCTTTTTAGATATGCTAGAAGGGTTATCTACAGTTTTGAATACTGCATTATGTCACTTGGATCTCCCGTGTTGTCTTTAAAACACATGAAACATGATACTTTGAATGTTGACTGTGTTCTCCATTTCCAATTGAGTTCACGACATTATGGCATTAAAAATGGCAGTTTATCAATTTTTAACTATTTTAAATGAATAGTTTTAATCTCCGTTTGCAATTTGTTGATACTGTGAATAAAATCCCATTTCATCAATGACATAATGTGACTTGAGATAATATAGTGATGGTTTGTGGTTTCCACAGACGACAAGAGTTGAGAGAGCTGCGTCTCCTGCAGAAGGAGGAGCAGAGGGCACAGCAGCAGCTGAGCAACAAGTTGCAACAGCAGAGAGAGCACATCTATCGGCGTTTTGAACAGGAAACTGCTGTGAGTCAACCCATTTCAACTGTAATGGTTTTTTTCTTCCCTTTGGCCAATTACAATGAAGATGCTAAATCTGAAAGATGAGCTGAAATGAAGTGGGTATCACACATGATTTATCATCAGTCTGTCACCTAAAAATAAAGCACATAAAATTCTTTCACAGTTATTCTTCTGGTCCCCTCGAAACACTAACAAATTAAGTTGTATCGCTTTATATATTTTATAATATTTTCATGCATTTCATCAGACTGATGCTTGTACCAAAATAAAAAAGCGTTCATTCATATCGGTTTTATTTCCTCAATGCAGGCTAAAAAGCGTCAATATGACCAAGAGGTGGAAAATCTGGAGAAGAAGCAGAAGCAGACCATCGAGCGACTGGAACAGGATCACACCAGTCGTCTTCGAGATGAAGCCAAACGCATCAAAGCGGATCAGGACAAGGAGCTTTCCAAGTTCCAAAACATGCTGAAGAACCGGAAGAAAGAGGTATGGTTATGCATGCTCGTCTCTGCATGGAATTGCCCGTTGTGAGCTGATTCATTAGGTCTTTATTAGGGAATCTTGGGGTCATGAACCTTTACAGTAGGTACCATGGATATACGCTGTTCATTCATGCATGCATTTAACAGCTTAGCTGAATTTACGCTTGGCTTGGCTGTTTCATACTTGGCTCTGTCTAGTGTCGTGTGTGTAAATGATAACAACAAACAGGCTGTGCTGTCTCTCTACTAGATGCTGCTAGCTCCATGTTGTTGGCATATCCATAATTCATCAGCCTTGGGGCTGGTTTCCTTCTAAGCAATTCCAGGCTATTTAGGCTTTTAGAGGACTGTTTAAGGACATTGCTGTCTCATGCTACATATTAAACCTTATGGTGGTGGTGTGCTGTACTTAAAACACACTTTGTCTTTTCCTATTTCTTTGCTCGACATGGTTTATAATTATTTTGAGTGTGCTTTCAATTGTGTGTCACAATCCCTCCATGATTGTTGTGTAGCTCAAAATTTGCCACTGGGTCTCTGTTTTTTTGCTTTTGTATTAGTCTGTACAAGTTGGTTGCTGGGGTTAAGCTGGCGCAAAAAGTTTCAAGCTGGTTTTACATGTGGTTGCTTCAGCTTCAGTCATCAGCTTTGTAGTCTTGTAGATATTTAGCTAAAGAACTGTAAGCTGTTGTCAATTACTAATAGTGTGTATTTGTCTTTTTATTTGAAGTGTTTCATTCTCAATTCAAAATGTCCTGTTGTTGTGTATTTAACTAACTGTGTCTCTTGTGTGAGTGTGTGTGTGTGGTGACTTTGGTCATGGGATGGCCGACTTGCTGTTGGTGGAGGTGTTGGGCTTCTTTGGGGAATAACAGAAGACATTAACAGAGTAACTGACCTGGAATCACCTTTAATGTGCACATTCAAAATATTTGTCCTATTCATTAAAAAGCCACCAGTGCATTTCTTTACAATAAAAGGTATAAAGAACCACTTAAACTCACTATGTTGTCAATATTGCAGAGTTATACTCAAACGTGCTGAACACTGGTTTCGTTGAATAAAAGGAGATATTGTTCTTCCAGTAATTAATGTTAAAGTAAGTATTTGTGAGATGATTCCAACTTGGTTACTCGTCCTCATTTCTTGAGGATAAGTATTTATCTTCATGGCTGTGATACTCAATTCCATGCAATGAAACCCTGTGGGAACTGATTTTGACGCTAACATTTTCTGCAATATACCAGTCAAGTTGTTGTGACGGTACTCGTGACTTGACTGCGTAACTTGTCCCATTCAAACATAACGTTCTGATTCGTTCTCAAAAGTTGTTAATCAATAACTCTGATTGACTCATTAAAAGGATCATTAAATTCAGGTTATGGGATCTAAGCATGCTGACTTCAGATCATTGGTGGCTGGATGCGGTATCTATTCTCTCAAAGTGGGCAGTGCATGGGTTCTACTGTTTTTAGCCAGCTTTTCTAGATGTTTTCAAAGAATGTACGACATCCATCAGTTTCTGCGCACACACTGTAGGTCAAACAGGAAGTTGGACAGTCTCCTAAACACTTGCGAAAAGAGCTCATGAAACGCTTAAAGGAGGACCTATCGCTCCTCAAGACTGCAGAGGTAAACCGCCACCTGCTGTCGTTTTTTTCGCCAAAGACTACCCTTTCTGTTTCCTCCTCTTTCTCTTTTTTTCCATAAAACCTATAGTATCTATGAACACAATCATAAAGATTTGCTGTGTCTATAATCGATCATTATTTGAGAGTTAGTGCATTTTAAGGTTATGACACATTATGTAATATTTAAATACATCTTACTTACGGGACTATTAAAATGTGATGTTATTAAGACGTTACCACCTTAAATGTCAATAAATTTGTAGAATCATCTTATGACTGCTGGATTTATAGAACTGTTCCATCAGTGTAAGGCTGATCAATCTAATATGTATTTATGTCTCTGCATTTACCAAAAGGTGTTATTAGTTAGTCAGCATCCAGAAACTTTGATAAATGATTTATTGATTATTTTTAAAAGTTGTTCTGATATTTAATGTTTATGACTTCTTAAACTTCTGGTTGTCATGAATTCATCTTATGAGGAAAGTGAATGTATCTTGTTTTAGTCAATTTGTTACACAAATAATTGTGATTATGTTTGGATTTTTTCACAAATATCTGACAAATATCTTACTCTGACACATCTTATTCAAATTATAAATGAGTCATCCTGGAAAGGCATTCTATTTTTAAAAAGGTTACTTTCAGATTATTAACACTCGTTCTGCCTTTTGCATGGAATGTAGGAAGTAACTCTAATAAGCTGGATCCTTTGCAAACTAAACTAAACTAAACTCAAGGGCTGGAATTATGATTTGCTTTCAAGCATGACATTAATAACAAATTAACTGCCTCCCTCCTAACACTTACTCAGAACTTTGCTATATGCCCTAAATTGGCTGATATTCCCAAGGTGGAAAGCGCCATCTCTTAGTAAGAAGTTTATTTAGGAAGAAATGGTGCGTGTGTGTGTGTGTGTATGTCTGTGCCTGTGTGTGTGCGTGTGCGTGTAAAACCCTCAGCCTGCTGTGTGCTATTTGTCCCTGATTAGGGCAAGTGCGCTGTGTGCTCTCCTCCGCAGGCAGTCGCCCAGGTTATGATACAGTCTTTTCAGTTGTCCTCATGCGCACTCTTCAACGCTCAGATGCAGGATGTAAGTCCCCCATCTGCCATGTTTCCTCTCCATCTTTGGCCCATACTTTGGTGTGAGCAAAGATAAATGGAAGGGTAGTTTGTGATGGTTCAGTATTACTTAAAATATGACACATGTAAGCATGGGCGCTGCTCTTTTTGTGCGTGTGTTGCCATCACTGTGTTTGTGCAGTGGTTCTCTCTTTCTGTCCAGTCCAGTATATATACTCCACCAGTTCACAAACGCTATAGATCCAATCTGTGTATTTTATAAACTGTAGATGATATTGGGACTGGGAGTAAAAACATACAGGTGCTTGTTCCCAGAGGAGGTTTAGCCATTGATCCCAGTATGTCTAGATCCATGTCTGTGAGCTGAGGTTTGTATATAATCTTATCTTAACCTGCTAATAGAAAAATAATTATAATTCTACTAGGGATTACATCTCATACACTGAATTCTGCTTAACGTTATCAGTTACACCTTCAACAAATTTAAATAAAAGCAGTGCATAACGTTTGTAATATTTTGCACCAACTGAGTATTTTAAAATGAAAGGAAACCGCGTAACATTTGTTTATATGTGTAAAAACAAGATCTAGTCTTAAATTTAAGATCATTTGACTCATGTAATGAGTCATGCGTACTGTAGGCTGGTTCCTGGACGGTGTCGACATCACTGTTGATGTTGTCTCACATAAAATTGTGAACCTTTATTCTGTGCTGAACTGTTAACTTTCTTTCTTACTCTCTTTTCCTCCATTGTGGATTGTTGTCGTTCATGATTTGAGTGTCTCCTGATTCGAGTTGATGATGTGAAATCTCAGTGCTTTGTGTTATACTGAACATGCTGCAATTGACTTGTTTAAAACAACTATAATCTAATTTCAAGCAGTCGATACGTTTTGGTGCACTCTCCCTCTCTCTGCTGTCGCTCTGTACAACGTTTCCTCTGGCTGTTTCTCATTGCTCTTTGTCTCTCTGGCTGCTCAGGAGCAGGAGTTCCTGCAGAAGCAACAACAGGAGCTGGATGGAGCTCTAAAGAAAATAATTCAGCAGCATAAACTGGAGATTGCCACCATTGAGAGAGATTGCCTCAACCACAAGCAGCAGCTGATGAGAGGTGGGAGATGGAGATCACAATTTCTGGATGTGAATCTACTAATAAGTTTTAAGAGAGAATTTATTTTAAGCTGTTGCAGCCATTTGCAGTTAATGTGAAGCATTTGGTGTGTTTGATTTACTCTCAACTGTCGATAGGGTTTAGATCAGTGAACATAG
Organism: Antennarius maculatus; assembly: GCA_013358685.1. Lineage (NCBI taxonomy): Eukaryota > Metazoa > Chordata > Actinopteri > Lophiiformes > Antennariidae > Antennarius > Antennarius maculatus. The sequence continues at coordinate 12,928,417 of CM023616.1, read as the reverse complement.
AGCGTGGCATACAGATAAATTAGAATATAGTTGGTCTGTTTTAGAGGACAAGTTGCAGCTTGTTGGACTTGATGACAGTGTTGCCCGTTTGTTCCCGTCTTTGTTCCCATCCACACACATGGCTAACATGAATGTCCACGCTTGATAATTTGTACTTGTGTGTGCTTGTGTGTTGCTATATATTTATCTTATAGCAAGAGAAGCAGCCATGTGGGAATTGGAAGAGCGCCACCTGCAGGAGAAGCACCAGCAGCTGAAACAACAGCTGAAAGACCAATACTTCATGCAGAGACACCAGCTGCTCAAGAGGCATGAGAAAGTAAGAGCTCGGAGGGAAAGCTACGCAGAGAAAATGTGTCTTATTTAAATAACACCTCTGATATCATAAACTGTGTGCGGGGGTGTTTTGTAGGAGATGGAACAGATGCAGCGCTACAACCAGAGATTGGTAGAAGAGATGAAAAACAAACAGACTCAAGAGAGGGTTCGTCTGCCTAAGATTCAGCGCAGTGAGGCCAAGACCCGCATGGCCATGTTCAAGAAAAGCCTACGCATCACCGCCACTGCAGCCATCACCCCTGAGCAAGAGAGAGATCGGATAAAGCAGGTACAGATACCGTGGGCTCAGGATGAGGTTGTTTTAACGTCTGCTTGTCCCACTGGATTGGCTTAACTCACATGTCCTTTTGGTAATGCGAAGTCAATCTCATGGTCACACCTACTATCCATCCGATGCAAACACAGCGCTGGAAATGAGCCCAACTTATCCCAGAAACATTCCATTAATCATTTCAGGACTTCTGGCTCCGTCGCTCTGTTTGTTGTAGAGCTACATGCTGCTGTGGAGGAAATGCTAAACATCTTAAAACATCTCCGCAGCAAGTTACTGATGTAAACAGGATGTTTCCTGACCCTTCATATGTACACTTAACATAGACATTATGGAAAGCAGATACTGACAAATAATTTTTGAGCTCAGTTTTGTAAGTTGTTATGGATTTCATAACTGTTGCTTTGTTTTGTTATCAAGTTTGCTGCTCAGGAAGACAAGAGACAGAAGAATGAGAGGCTGCATCAACACCAGAAACACGAGAACCAGATGAGGGATCTGCAGCTGCAGTGTGACTCAAACATCAGGGAGCTGCAGCAGCTACAGGTGCCACAATACACGCACACACACACATACACACACACACACACACACACACACGCACACACTCTCACTCTTTCTCTCTCTCTGTGTTTCTCTCTGTCTCTCTCTCTTGACATTTTTCAGTATTGAGCTTCTTCATTGAGCTTCCTTTTTGTGTTTGAGTAATAAAAAGGAACAATCTTCAATACCCAGCTCTTAGATTGTGGATTATTTGAGAAGATCTGTGGTTTACAATTGAAGTGAAGTAGAAAGGGATCAATAAAGTTTAAATGAAAATGAGATATATGATGATGCATATAGAGAACTTCTGATGTCCTTGGTATTCTTACCTTTTCACACAGAACGAGAAATGTCACCTACTGATAGAACATGAGACCCAAAAGCTTAAAGAGCTGGATGAAGAGCACAGCCAGGAAATAAAGGAGTGGAGAGAGAAGCTAAGGCCCAGGAAGAAGGTATACTTAACATGCATTTGACCTTTAATCTTTTCTGTATGGTGGTATCACGTTTAGTATGGAATGGCCAACCAGAAAAAATAGCCTTTTCAGCAGTAGTTGTGGCGTTTGACTCACTTGTTTGTCTCTGCTGCCCCCTGCAGGCGCTGGAGGAGGAGTTTACACGGAAGCTACAGGAGCAGGAGGTCTTCTTCAAGATGAGTGGCGAATCCGAATGCCTTAACCCCACCACCCAGAGCAGAGTATCTAAATTCTACCCCATACCAAACCTGCACAACTCTGGTTTATAGCCTTTTTTCTGACTGTTTGACAAAATTGACTTTAGTCAATTTTAGCTGTGCTCATATACTCTTCCTGGTAGAGTGGCATTATTTCCAAAACCGTTACTGATGATTATGAAAATGTCTTCACTGCTTTGGTTCTATTAATAGTGAGCATCACGTGCCTATACACCGTTCCCTCAGTTAATCAAACATTCACAGCTGGTAGGAAGAAATCCAAACTCCTTTTTTGAGCATGTTACAATTTTAATATTCTACAGTTTGTTGCTAAGGCCAACCATGCTGATTAGATTTTTAAAAGCACAGCCTGCTAGAGTGTGAACAATCTCCAGTGCCTCATGTTTTCTTTTCTGTATTTAGGCCATGACCTGTGTTTTCTACAGCTTGCAGTACATACAAAGCCTCATGGATGTCTTGCACTTATGTAACCAATTATCTTTTCTCTCATGATCACAAGGTGTTAAGATATGATACAGATTTTTTTTATTTTTAATCACATAAGCAATTGAATTGATGTTGAATCTGAGATCTGTTTGTTCATATAAAACTCAGTAGTGTTTGATTTAGGGAAATGTGCTGATGAATCTGCTGAGTCAACATTCTGAAGTTGAAAGACATACGGTCTTTATTGTTGGTTTGAGAGTCAAAAACAACACCGTGTTGGAAACATAAGGCCAAGAGTTCAAATGAAAAAGAATGTACTGAGTTGTAAGTGATGTGCTGAGTAAGACTGTTACATGTGCACCCATAAGACATTTGATCAGATACTATGCTTCCCATGAGGAGGATTAAAAATTGTTGCTTTATCTTATGGTCAATTTTCACTCCTCACCCTATTGGTTTAGTTAAACATCGAGGTGAACTGTTACTTTCTGCAGTGTGATGAAATAGTTTTTATACAGAAAAACATCGCTGTACCTCCTGGGACTTATTAGCAGCAGCCTCACAGACGAATGCTTTGTTGTTAACTGTTAAGGAATGTAATGCTATTGATTTGCACTGTTTTGCCACTTGAGCTGAAGGAAAAATATGCAGTAGTAAACTGTCAATGTGTTTTTGACAGTGAGGCTCCTTTTGTCTCACCCAAGCCTATTCAAAATTCAAACTGACTGAATTGTTTCAACATTTCTGCCTGTTTTTTTAATCTCATTACTGTACCTTCCTGCTAAAATACACTCTTACTTTATGATGTCATCTAAACGTGTATTCCTTAAGTATCAGTGCTGTAGTTGCTCTTTTTGGTGAGCTTTTGGTCTTGTTGAGACCAGTGTTGTATGAAAGGTAAAGTGCTGTATGTGTAACTGTAGGAATGTTAACTTGAGAATCTGTACTTCACTTGACTTAATGAGCAAGTATTAATAGTTCACAAAAAGACTCCTATTCCAAGGTGATAGCCTGATAGTTTATTTTTGCCATATCAGTGTCTGTTATTTTTTAGTTTTAATTCATTTATTTTTGCTGGCATCAACATTGAATAGTGTTTGTTTGAATGCTGCATTTTTGGGGCTGTTGGAGACTATTTGTAGAAGACCCGTAGATTTTAATGATTTTTTTAAGTTACAGGATTTCATTGTGTCAATCAGTTATCATTTTACCACAGTGAACATTCTTGTTATATACGTTTTTATGTCAGATCAAATGTATTTAAAGCATCTTTATAAATGGACATTTTTGTTGTAAATAAAATATGGACTGGTAATTTGATGAGAGAAATTGTGTTCAATGAATCATGCAAATATCAAACTCACAAGTCCAAAAATAGATTTATTTGTGTGTTTCAAACAAATGTTAATAAATTCAATCATGTAAAACACAATCTGGGAACATTTTATAATTAAATTTTTCTAACACTTGAAGGTGTCAGGAACATATATAAATTTCAGCGCACAAAAATATACAATCCAATCAGTCATTTGTTAGCAATTATTATATTTACTAACAAATGTTAAGTAAATCAAACTTTTGAATCTCCCACCACTCGCTGAATGTGACGCATGCCACGGTCCAATCCTGAGTGATTTCTTACAAGTATTTAAATGTTTTTTGTCAGGTAAATGGATAACTTCCATGGATATTAATGGCTGGGATTTGTTTTATTTCATGTTTCAAAAGAACAAACACTGAAAAAATACACTTAAATTATACAAGCAGTGGGGAGAAATACAACTTTCTATTACACTAAAAGCAACATATTACTGTAATATTGATATTCCCTTGAACAAATCTGCCCCTGGTAAAGTTTGAAAGCAAGCTGCTATCTGAGCAAAGTAAACTTTATACACCCATATGTAAAAAAACAACAACAAAAAAACATTTTTGTGTCACAAAGACACTGACCAGCAGCTAAACCCATCTTGACAACTTTTTATTTTGTCATATGAAGCTCTATCTTTTCTAGAAATGGCAAGAATACGGAGCATTTGGATTACTTGCATTACTGCAGCTGAATTTAAAAAGAAGTGTAAAGTTCCATCTGACGTGACCCAGTAGTATGGTAGCCCTTTAGCCTCCGTTGGCTTGACGATGCTTTTTATGATTACTTTTATTGCCTGCAACAGATGAATAAAAAAATAAAGCGATGAGTTAAATGCAAGTAAGTTTGAGCATTGCTCTTCTGATTTGTTGAGATTTTGACTGAGGTTACCTGTATCCCTCTTCTGTACTCTATGTGGAATCTGGACAGTGTAGGACCCTGGTAGACCTGGTAAACCCGGTTGTCCTGGATCACCTGTAAATGAACAAAACTTTCAAACTGCTTGTATGAGAACATCTATTCAGATACCACTGTGGAAGATATGAAGTGTTTATTCTGCTCTGTTAAAACATACCCTTGTCTCCTTTGGGTCCTGGGTACCCTCTGTCTCCCTTTGGTCCAGGTCCTCCTGGGGGGCCAGGGATAGTGCCATAGGCTGCACGAAAACATGCAGTCAGTTGTGATGTGGCAAAATTTTCTAGCTAGGTTTACATTTCTGTAAGTTCTGACGAAGTGAGTGGAAAGTCAGAGCTGTGCATGCTTACTTCTGAAGAATTCCATGAGGTCAGCTGTGACATTCCCATAGGCACCAATGACACGGCTGTAACCAGGTGGTCCAGGACGGCCGGGTGGACCAGGAGGGCCTTGAATGGCTCTTACATTCACCTTCTCAGGACCTTCAACCAGATACCCCTGCAGGAGCCCTTGATCTAGAGGAAGATTGTCATATCAGAATCCAGTTGACACTCATGTCATCACAAAAACTTTGTTGTTGGCTGTCATAGCCCAATGAATGCACAGTAACACCCCCCAAAGCAGTGCCAGCTGTAATTAGGGTATGTTTACTAAATGGAATTAGAAAGTAAAATCTTTGTTTGACAGCTGCAACGAACTCACTCTTGATGTAGTCTGTAACTTTCAAGGCGACACTGGAGTAGTCCAGCGATTCAGTGAGCCTGCGGACATCGATCTCCCTGCGATCAGAGCTGCCCTGTGAGTAGCTCTGGACATAACCTGGTTCTCCACGCTCTCCTTTAGGACCCTGCCGTCCTGGAGGCCCCGGAGGTCCGATAATTGTACGACGAACATTGTCACCTAAAATAGAAATATTAATTTTATGTTCAAGTTTAATGGGGTGACGTTTCGCTGCAGATGCTGATCTCATGTCTTTAATCTGCTAGGAGCTCACTGGACAGGTACTCCTGGACTTCAGTGCGAATGTTCTCCCGAGCGAGGTTTCCACTGTAGGAAATTGATCCAGTGTAACTACCAGGTGGACCTTGGGGTCCTGGAGGACCTTGGGGACCAGGAAGACCCCTGAAACCAGAGTCTGGAAGACAGTAAGTTCAATATTATTGGCATTTTGTTGTCATTACAATTGCACAGTAAGACGATGAGTATTTAACTAATAAATAAGGAGTGGACAAAAAGCTTTCAAAAGGATTTTTTTATACAACGGTGTAAAAATCCATTACATGATTACTATGAATGATCTATTGGATGAAACACCACATGTAATTATGTAAGTGAGCTACATAACTTGGAGGTAAACCAGGAATAAATATTATATTCCATTTATGCTGATATTACAATAATTTATGTCAATAAGTCCCTTAAATCCAACACCATTGACCTATAAAACAAACCAATTATAAATGCATCTGGCAGTACAAATTTCTTACTTGCATATGGATATTTTTTAAATGGGCTGTGTCTGCTTGTGAGTTGATTGATTATTCGTCAGTGAGCTTAGAAAAAAAACATTGAATGGTTTTCCATGGAGCTTGGACCTTGAAATGGAACAGCCCCCACTACATTTGGGTGTAAATCGGGATAAAGGAACTGATTTTTTTCTTTTGTCTTTTTGCCGTTCACCTAATTGTTTTCTTTGCTAAATTTAATATACAGTATAAATTAAGTACCTTATGGAAGTAACCAATAATACTATTGTTTAAACAATGATTATGAACAGTGATTCTTCATACAGATATATTACATTCATCGTCTTTGTCAGACTTACTCTGGAGATAACGTTGAATTTCCTCCAAGCTGTAGCCGCGACCTCCCACACCATGCACAGTGGCAGTGGAGACTCCCGGTGGTCCCTGAGGGCCAGGAGGACCAGGTGAACCTCGGACACCTGGAGGACCAGGAGGACCGTGTTGTATGGTCGAGCTAATCCAAGAGCGGAAATCTGTGTCTTAGTAGATATAAAGACAAATGAATGAGTGATCAACTGTATTGAACTCTCAAGGACAGATATGGTCAGTGTTTGCCTTTTAAAAAAAATAAATACAGTAAATACAATTACTTCTCATCAGTGCAGAATAGTCAATTGTAGCAGTGCTGAAGCCAGATCCTCCTGCACCAGGAGGCCCAGGAGGACCGGGTGGTCCAGGTAGACCTCTTGCAATCCCTCTGTCTGGAAACAAAAATGAAAGCAGTTTGATTGATTTGTTGGTTAGATGGTTGGTTGGTTGGTTGGTTGGTTTGATTGATTGATTGATTGATTGATTGATTGATTGATTGAATGAATGAATGAATGAATGAATGAATGAATGAATTCAGGCTTCATCTCCAGGTCTTTTCTTAGTTTAACTCACATATGTCAAAGTCAAGGCCCGGGGGCCGGATCCGGCCCGCGAATGAATTATCTATGGCCCCATGGACGATATTTAATTACGATTAAAACAAGCCACAGCTGCTCGCTGATGTTTTGCACTTATACACTACATTCCCCACAATGCAACGGTAGGTGGTTGGAATTGTCCTCTTTCACTACGTCGATAAACCTCCTCTTTGGTCTTCCTCTAGGCCTTCAGCCTGGCAGTTCAAAACTCAGCATCCTTCTACCAATATATTCACCATCTCTCCTCTGGACATGTCCAAACCATATCAGTCTGGCCTCTCTGACTTTATCTCCAAAACCTCTAACATGTGCTGTCCCTCTGATGTACTCATTCCTGATCCTATCCTTCCTGGTCACTCCCAAAGAGAACCTCAGCATCTTCATCTCTGCTACCTCCAGCTCTGTCTCCTGTCTTTTCCTCAGTGACACTGTCTCTAGACCAAACAACATCGCTGGTCTCATCACAGTTTTGTACACCTTTCCTTTCATTTTAGCTGAAACTCTTCTATCACACATCACACCTGACACTTTTCTCCACCCGTTCCATCCTGCCTGTACACGCTTCTTCACCTCTTTTCCACACTCTCCATTGCTCTGGACAGTTGATCCTAAGAACTTAAAATCCTCCACCTTCTTGATCTCTTCTCCCTGTAACCTCACTCTTCTACTTGGGTCCCTCTCATTCACACACATGTACTCTGTCTTACTGCGGCTAACCTTCATTCATCTCCTTTCCAGGACAAACCTCCCCCTCTCTAGCTTCTCCTCCACCTGTTCCCTGCTCTCACTACAGATCACAACGTCATCTGCAAACATCATAGTCCATGGAGATTCCTGTCTAACCTCGTCTGTCAGCCGGTCCATCACCATAGCGAACAAGAAGGGGCTCAGAGCTGATCCCTGATGCAGTCCCACCTCCACCTTGAACTCCTCTGTCACACCTACAACACACCTCACCACTGTCTTACAGTCCTCATATGGGCCTCTGCTTTATAATTTATCAGCAGTCAGAAATGACTAAACGGAAGGTCAACGCTGAGAACAGGGGGTTTCAAGCCCACTGGGAAGCAGAATACATATTCACAGAGGTAAAGGGCAAACCTGTGTGTCTTCTGTGTGGAGAAAGTTTGGTTGTGAAAGAATATAATCTAAAAAGGCACCATCAAATGTCTCAGAAACACACAGACAAAGACAAAGACAAAGTTCATTTTGACATCCCTTATGTGACTTGTACTTACCGGACATGATGTTGAAGACATATCTTGCAATCTCCTCCACACTATAACTGGCTGAAATTCCTACTGATGATCCAGGTGGTCCTGGTGGTCCTTGTGGCCCTGGTGGTCCTGAAATGTATCTCCTCACATCATCTCCTGGATGTGTCACAGCAGGGAGACATAATCAGCTTGGTGCATGAGGAAGTCCTTCATTCACAAGGACTTCCTCATGCTGTTTTTATTTATACATAATAATTATTATTTATACATAATAACAACAAGATGATGTTGATAATAGACAGTGTACAACAGGTAGAGTATGTATCACACAAGACCTGGGCGAACTGCAGCTCGGGCGTCACATCTAGCCCTTTGTATATCCCTGTGCACTTCAAGTGAGGCCAATCATAAATTAAATAAATTAAACCCCACAATTTCACATAGCTTACCATAAATATTACAGAGTATATTATTATCAACTATTCAAAATATTTAATTTAGTGCGTTTTACAATGGAAGAATGTTGAGCAAAATTAAATTTAAGTTATCACTGGTGTGGCCCTCTGATACAATTCAGGTTTCTCACATGCTTGTTAAAATTAATTGCCCACCCCTCTATTACACTTACTCTGAAGCATGGCAATAAGACTGTTGACAGTCAGGGATCCAGAGCCAGGTCCTGGAGGACCAGGTGGTCCTGGAGGACCCTGAACACCAATGCTGAGGCCTGAACCTGAACCTGAAGGTGCAATAAATATTAATGGTTGTCCCCCTTCTAAATCATTTCTCCTAAAATCTCTGGTAAAAAAGCACAAGCCTACGTTGTATGTATGCAATGACTCTAGTAGAGATGTCATCCATAGAGCCTGAGATGGTTCCAGGGATGCCGGGAGGCCCAGGTGGACCTGGAGGTCCAGGTGTTCCGGTCAGCCTATGTCTACCTGCAAGGAAAAAATAAATTATTTTCATAGTGTCTTCTGTGCCCCCCACCAGTAACCATCATTCAGAAAAACATACCTAAATAGTCAACAATGTACTGCTGCATCTCAGAAGAAGAGGCGAATGAGCCTGGAGGGCCAGGAGGACCTGGGGGACCAGGTGGACCTGAGGTGACTGAGATGGAGCCTGAGGAAACAATAGAAAGACCCAGGAGAGCACATGTAGGATGAAGCTTCAGCTCAATCCTGAACTGCTTTAAATAAAACACTCCACTTTGGTATTTTAATAACTTTGATTTTTTTTTTCTTTACCTCGCGAAGAGCCAGGAATACCAGGATCCCCAGTATCCCCTTAGACATGTTAAATAACAACAAAATAAGTCATATTAGACAAACCTGGGAACTGCTTTCAAATACGATAAATGATGACAGAATTTATAGGTTATAATATGTTGGTTTACCTTTAAATCCTCGTGGTCCTGGAAGTCCTGGTGGACCCGGTGGACCTGGTGGTCCAGTGATCCCTTGTCCCCCGGTGATAGTTGAAACTGTAAGGAAAATGTAAAATACATGAGTATTAACAAAGTCTACTAACGTTAAAAGTATGTCTTTGTAATATTATCATCTGAGATTTGTGTTTGCTGACTTCTCTCAGAGCTTCCTGATCTTCCTGGGGTACCAGGCAAACCTGGTTGGCCTGGTTCTCCTGAGATACAAACAAGATATCAAGGTCTTCAAAAACACATCACTCTTTGTTTCACGAATTTGAGAACCATGGCCATACAACACACACGTTTCCATGTTTTAGTTATTTAAAAGTACATTATTAAAGAAAGATAATGACCTAAAATAGTGATGGACATGTTAACATAATGTACTATTTGTGGTAAAAGTGGGGATATTTGTTAAGTAACAGTCATGGTAACAGGTCTTTACAACATCTGGTCACCTGCTGATCCTTTAGGACCAGGAGCCCCAGGTGGTCCCGGTGGACCAGTGTAAAATGTTCCTGAAAAATGTTAATGTTTCATGTTACCGCTCGAAATAATTTTAAATCCATATTTAGAGAAGGTACAAATTCTGATGCCGATTTTACCAGAGCTGGATGAAAAGCCTGAGTCTCCTTTTTCTCCTTTAGGTCCAGGTCTTCCATAACCTAAAAAGCAGAAGTTTGATGTGGAGAATGGTCCAGCATTACTAATACTCATTTACACCATGCGGTCCATCCAGTTTAGACTTCCTATTTCAAACGGTGGATTTAATGAACTTGCTGGCTGACCTGGAGGCCCAGGTGGCCCGGGAGGTCCTTGTCTTGAATCACCTTAATGAAAATGTTTTAGATCGTCAGCAATACCATTTGAAGAAGACGCTGTCAATCATTTATAAAGTAATTACCAAATATGATGTCTTTTATTATGTTGCAAAATGCTACGCTATGTTTTGTTTTATTTTACCTGGACGTCCAGGAGGACCAGGTGGGCCAGGTGGTCCAGGTATTCCTGCAACTGCACTGGAGCCGAATTGCCCTACAACAAAAAATCATATAAGCAATGACCAACATTTTTGTCTACTGTACTGCAGAATCATTTATTGCATTGCCTTGTGATTTATTTAAATTATTGTACTGCAAAACAATTCTCAAGAAACAGTAATTTTATTATAGCAAATTTTATTTTTAAAAACTGCTAAATTTAATATTTGCAACTTCGCAAATGTGAGGATTTATTTATTTTATTTACATTCAATTAGTGCAGATCAAAGGAATTCCAGTAGTTTCACAGGATAGACATTGTGAGGGTTTCACCATTCATACCCTTTGTGATGGTATGTCTCATAGTTATTTATTGCAAACCATGAAATATTTCAGCAGATTAATCTACAGTCCTGTAAAAATTGTTAAAAAATTGGAGAGCACTAAAGCAATGCAAATCCCAGCCAAGGCAGCTCAGTTTACAACATCATGTGTACAGTACTTATGTCTATAGTCCAACTCTATAGAATTTGTATTATCATTAAAATAATTTCCCTACAGGATAAATCAAGTTTTTTACATTTACTTTTACCTAAATCATTATTTATTATTCAATTAAATCAATATTTTCTAACTAGTTGATTAACTCTCTTGTTCTCTTAGAACAAGGGTAGTAATAGTCAAATTATATCTTACAATATCACAGTCAGAGCAGTTTTAAGATTTTACTCATACCACTGTGCTCACATACTTTCACTTCATTAATTTTTCAATTGAGGACTTGTGCTTTTATTTAAGTTGAATTTAGTAGCTTTACAGTGTGGCACACAGGTAAAGGACGTGTTTACGTCCTCCACCACTAACAGCAGGATTAAAATTGTAGTGAACTGAACAGAACATCTTATGATTCCCACATTTTATTTGCAAAATGAAAATTGCCTGATTTTTTTTTTTTTTTTTTAAACAGTAAATCTTCTCACTTGAAGTATAATCAACAGCAAATAATGATACACATACAGCATGTCTTCTAGAAAAACAACAAAAATTACTCACTCTCAGCTCTGGTTGAGCTTATACTTTCACTTGTTCTCACTGTTAATCCTTGTTCTCCCTGCTCTCCCTTAAAGCCCCTGTCACCTTTTGGACCTTTGAAGACAAAAACAGTGCAGCATCTACAAGACTTTGAGGGTTGTATTAAAGATGGAAAAATGTGCAAGGACCTACCAGGTGGGCCTGGGTGACCAGCAGGGCCAATAGGACCTGAGGACATTAATAAAGAACTTTTAATTGCTACTTATTTGATGTAATAATTGTTGCAGCTTATATGGTAAAGTTATTCAGAGAATGATGTCAAATATGCAGGGCATCAGGGACATCACCTGTATACTTTTTAGGATCTGACCTGATAATCCTGGAGGTCCAGCAGGGCCAGGAGGACCAGCACGTCCAGGTGGTCCAGGGATACCAACAGCAGAGGAGCCAGCTGGAAAGAAAAGTGAAGATTGGAAATCCTAAATCTATCTAATTCTAATCTATTAGATTATCTATTGGATCTACTTTCATCATGTCTTACCTGCATTGATGATTCTTCCTGGTTCACCTGTTTCCCCTAAAACAAACACATGTTCTCTGAGATGTACAGAGTAACAGAACAAAACACATGATACTTCAGTAGCAGAAGGAGAGCTTAAGTTTACTGCTGATGTACCTTTGGCACCAGGTTGTCCTGGATTTCCTGGTATTCCTAAAAATAAAACACATATATTTGTACTGCTGACAGCAATTAAAGCCAATTCTTTGCAGCAAGTTCTAGATTATTTTGATACAAACTACAATGTGTGCTAATTTAATAACCTGGTGGTCCTTGAAGTCCAGGTGTTCCTACAGAGGGGGAAATATGAATGCACGATTTTATATTATTTGATCACATTTTAATGTAGCTGAGCATCAAACCACATTGGTGACATTGATCTCACTGTACCTGGAATTCCAGAATCCCCTGGAGGCCCAGCAGGTCCTCTGATTCCAGGAGGCCCAGCAGATCCTTGATCACCTGAGAGTTGGTGTAAAAACATACTTTTTGAGTATGTATTTAATTTATTCTCTGTTCATTCCGTTGTTTCTTTGAGTGTGTTGGAGGAGTGGTGAAAACCTTGCATTTTTTAAATATGAAAGGAAAAATGCTTTTTTCCTTTAATTAATTCAGTTTCTGACATAATACAAACACAACAATAGCATCTCTGAGAATGAAGGTTAAAATGAAGATTAAAACCTGGTGTCCCAAACAAATAGTTGCCAAGTGCCCTAGGAAGATCATTTACACACCACAGCAATCTCTCACAGCCGGGCTCATTAACCATCGCAATGGCAAGCATCCAATAATGTAAAACGAACAGCTGGACAGCACTGGGCCCTGACATTATCCACATGTACTGGCCAAAATTTGACCTCCATGAACACCTTGCAGCACAGATGAACCAGCTGCTAGCGGATGGTAGCCGCCTCGAATGGTCATCCACTAATCTTAAGGACCCCAGATGGGAGTCATCCCTTCCCAATATTGGCTACTAACAGATATTCTGTAGACATTTGTCTCAATACTTGAGCGAGGTACAGAAAGGAATATATGGAAACGCCAGAGGAATCAAGCAATAGGTCTGGTTAACAGGGCTGCCACTAAAGACTATGAGAACAGACAGACCAACATGTCCGTCTGTTTGTCTGTCTGTCTGTTCTATCCATTTATCTGTCTGTCTGTCTGTCTGTCTGTCTGTCTGTCTGTCTGTCTGTCTGTCTGTCTGTCTGTCTGTCTGTCTGTCTGTCCGTCCGTCCGTCTGTCTGTCCATCCATCCATCCATCCATCCATCTATATACATACAAACATACTGTGTGTACCTGTGTGTTAAATGCAATGCTTATATAAAGACTACTTTACCTCTTGATCCTTTCTGACCATCAGTTCCAGACAAACCTGTTAATAAAAAAAACCCCACAACAATACAATTAACCTTGAGCCTTCCTATAATAGCCTTACAGTATCAGTGAAATTGATACCAGTCCCTCACTCACCTTCATTTTAATAACAAATTTGAATATATTACGATTTTCAGTGCTGTTGAGCTACAAACAGAAAATATTTTTAAAGTAATACTATTGATAATCATAGAGGTCCCTTCAGAAAGTCACTTAAAAAAAGCTGTGCTTTAATAAACTGATGTTTTGACTTTTCTGGACATCTCTATATTGTATTCCAGTAGAGTTTGTTATTATTGCTATTCTGGCTATTGTCACAATGAAATGAAAAAGCACAATGAAGTTTAATTTTTAAGGAACAAATTTTAGAGTACAGTATTGCTCTTTATATGAAACTCTGTTCAGAAGTCAGAATATTATGTTCTAGGAATTTGAGTTACTTATAGTTAATCATCTGAAGCTGGAGGGTCCCGGACGGACTCACCCATTGACCCTTTGGATCCCTTTTCTCCATGTGACCCTTGAAGACCTGGCAAACCAACATCGCCTGAGATGACAGACAAGTGAATTAAAAAACTGCATAATATATGTTAACTAATTCTAAAGTAGTTCAAGCCACAAAGTTGTGCTGACCTTTTGGACCTCGAGGACCTTCGTCACCAGCATCACCTAGCAATGAACATTAATAGAACTACTGTTAAAATCATTAATAAACCTGCCAGTCCTAAAAACAATGATGCAGCTGCAACAAACCTTTGGGCCCATGAGGTCCAGGAAGTCCTCTGTCACCTGCACAGTTACAGAATGACTGTGAGCAATATAAATAAAACTAAATTAACAATACATTTTACGTAATCCCCTTCATCAGCTGCCACCTGGAGGAGAGGTTTGAGTACCTTATAATTCTAGGAGCTGTGCTGTCTGGGGGAAATTTATAATTTGCCCCTAGTAGAGCCTCTCTCTCATGGCAGATTCTAGGTTAAGGGTCAAACAAAGTGCGGATGGAAAGATCTCTGATGACAAACTGGTATACTGGCTTACGTCATTTTGAGTTACGTCGCCCTCGACAATTCATTGGTTTTCAAAACAAATACAAAGAAAAATAAAAATCTGGTTTATATAATTTTACTTCACTATAGTCCACAAATATTAGACTCGTAAAAACCCACAAAACTGTTCAAAACCCATAATATTAAGTTACTGTATTTTTAAATAATTTTTATTTATTTTATTATTTATTATTTTTTCATTATTATTATTTTACTGTATTGTATATTATTAACCCATAGCACCTTCAACGCGGAAGAAGCAGCTGAAGACGAGACGGCAACATAGAAGACGACAAGGTTTTTTTCTGCACTATATTAAAAAATATATATTTGTAGGCATTAAATAGATCCGTATTAACAAAATATTATTGAAAATGCATTTATAGAGTTTGGAATGGTTATCTTTGATTTAGCCTGGAGACAGATCAATTCTACTTTTGTTGTTTTTCAATTCACGTTACGTCTCCTGGAACCAATTAACAACGTAAGAGGTATACCTGTACTCAAATTAATGAGGATACCAGGGCCCCACTCTGGAGTTAGGCTGGGGAAGGGGCCCACCAGTAAGTGTTTGGTAGCTGGGCCTTCGCCAATGAGGTCAGGCCAACCAAAAACATGACTATATCCTCTCTTGGGCCCACCACCCACAGGAGCTGCAGGGATTTGGAGCACTGTTGATTGGGCACCAGTAAAAGGCAGGCGCATTGACGGTCCAATATCCGGTTACAGAATGTCACGACAGAGACATGGAATGTCACCTCTTTGGTGGGTAATGAGCTTGAGCTTGTAAAGGTTGAGAAGTTCCGACTAGATATAGTCAGCCTCACCTCTACACACAACTCTGATCCTAGTACTCTATGGGGGCTGGACCCTCTATCTTGCTGGAGTTGCACCAGGTGATGGCTGGAGGGCTGGTGTGGGCTTACATGCCAGTTCTCTGTCAATGACTTCAATGCTCAGATGAGCAATGACAACATAACCTGGATGGGGCGTGATTGGGAGGATCAGCCTGCCCAATCTGAACCCAAATGGTGTTCCGTTGTTGCACATCTGTGCTAATCACAGTTTGTCCACAGCTAACACGGTGTTCACGAGGACACTTGGTACCAGGCAGCAAAGCAATGCTCAGCTTTAGCTGTTTAGGAGGCAAAGACACAGTACATGTCCACCTCGGTGGAGACCCAGAGGCATACCCAGGACTCGCTGGAGAGACTTTATCTCTCGGTTGTCCTGGGATCAACTTGGGATCCCCCCCAGAGGAGTTCGTGGAAATGACCATAGAAATGAGTGTCTGGGCTTCCCTGCTCAAACTGCTGTCCCCGGAAAAGCAGTTGAAAACAAGAACAAGGGAAAGAGTTCACTTAGTTTAGCAGCGAAGTCCATCTACCTACCTTTAAACCCAGGTGCCCCTGTCTCGCCACGGAAACCCTGAGGGCCTGGTTGACCAGACAAAAATAAATAAGTAAATAAAATTACTGTTGGCAATGAATTAATCACACTCTTCAGGTGCTGCCATTAAATTCACGTCAAAGGTAGATGTTTGTGGAATCACTCTAAAGTTTAGGGGCAAACTGACCTGGCTGGCCAGGAAGTCCAGAGGCACCTGAAACAAAAATGAATATTAACTTTTTGTTTAGCAAGAACATTATTTATAACAACAAGTGATCGTCTAAAAAAAGAAACAAAAAAAATACCAAAAAATGTAATAAAATAATTTATTTGTTTATTTATGATGGATATTGATCTATACTAATCCAATATTTGAGTACAAGCAACAGCAGCAGGAAAGTAATACTAAAATAAATATATTTTATTTTTAAATGATTTGGGGGGGGTGTTTTTTATTCTAGTTTGGTTAAAATTTCTACATCATAGAAGATGTGCTGACAACAACATGAAAGCTGTATTGGACAGCCAACTATTTCCACTTGATGCTGTTTCTAGATCATACATCATAAGGGACATACATTAGTACCACCAACAAACACAGGAGTTTTGTCGCTGTTGAGAAAATGACACATACCTCTGTCACCTTTTGGTCCAAAGCCTGAAGGTCCTGGTTCACCTCTGGGGCCCGGCGGACCCTCGCGACCTCTGATACCTGGTATCCCATCCACTCCATGATCACCTAAACAGATATTTTACAACATGTTGTAAAATGTTACACACTTCAGTTGTGTCACCGGAATTTATGGTGATTTCTACCGATCTTATTTTTTTGGTCTGCCTTTTTGTTTTTATTACTTATCAAAATTAGTATCATTATTGAACCGTAACGGACATAGACAGTTATTTCCAAAGGGCTACCTCAACATACTTATACCTTAACACAGAGTTGGAATTTTAAATATCTTCCGTGTACTGCAATTTGAAACAAAGAGTTCTCTTTACCTTGACTTCCTTTCTGGCCTTTCGGTCCCTCAGCACCTGCCGGACCTGTCGCACCAGGAGAACCTGAGATCGCAGATCACAGTCAGTAATATTAAATCAATGTCACATTATAGTTCTAAGACTACGTACTTAATGCCTCAAGGAAAATTTTCTTCACCTGGAAGTCCAGAGAAACCTTGATCTCCTGTGAAAATTAAAACATACATTTGATGAGAATCGACAGTTGATTTCAAGCACAAAGAACAACAGAACAGAAAAAGCTTCCCCAACCTCTAACACAGGAACATGTATTAAAATGATTATATACAAGCTGATTAAGGTCTGTGTTTGCATTTAATTGAAGAAATATTGCTGGAATTTCACCTTTAGGTCCCGGCAGTCCTCTTTCTCCCTGCACCGAGGATGCTAGAAAACCTAAGGCAGAAAGTACTTGTTCAGTGAAGTTGAGTTTGAGTATGTGTGTGTGTGTGTGTGTGTGTGTGTGTGTGTGTGTGTGTGTGTGTGTGTGTGTGTGTGTGTGTGTGTGTGTGTGTGTGTAAAACAATTACTTGTGTTTGCGTGTAGTACCTCTGAATGCTTGTGACTGGATTTCATTTCTCAACATTTGCTGGATCATTATTTGAAGAGAAGCAGCATCCATGTGTCCTCCACTGGTCCCGAAACCAGTGCCACCAGCAGTGCCATAGCCACCACCATAACTGGTACCGGCACTGCCAGAGCTTCCGCTGAAAGTGGTTCCACCAGCACTGCTGGCACTGCCGCTGTAACTGGTACTTGTACGCCTGGAACCTCCGCTGACACTGGTTCCATCAGAACTGCCGGTACCACCACTGAAACTGGTGCCAGCGCCACCAGAACTTCCACTGCCAGTTCCACCGCTTAAAATGACGCCAGTATGACGAGAACCTCCACTGGAACTGGTTCCACCAGCACTGCTAGCACCGCCACTGAAACTGGTGCCAGCACCGCCAGAACTTCCACTTCCAGCTCCACCACTGAAGCTGGTGCCTGCTCCAGTGGAACTCCCACTTGAACTGGTACCAGCCCCACCAGAACCTCCACTGCCAGCACCACCACTGAAACTGGTACCAGCACCTCCCACACTGGCTCCACTGGTGCCAGCAGCCCCACCTCCAACACTGACGTCAACTGCATTGCCACCATTGGAGCCACCAGCACCTGCAGCAGCCCCACCTCCAGTGCCCAGGAGGAGCGTGTTGTCAGTGTGGCTGGTGCCTCCAGCGCCCGAATAGACATTGACGTTATTAGAAGAACCTGACAGCCGACTGGTACGAGCTGCAGCGGCCGAGGATTCAGCCTCCAGGGTGGCAACTCGATTCTTCAGTTTTCGGACATCCTCAGCTGAGAAAGTGACAAATTATGATGGAGATTCAGATACAGGACATCAGACATGATCCTCAGTTGTTAATCTGAAGAACTATTGTGTTTACAGATGCATCTGTAGGTGGGAATCCATTACTTAAATTTGACCATTAGTTTACTGCTTTCACTGTTTTTTTAATTATTAATATGATAATTATTTATAAATCACTCTTATGTGAATGTATCTGTCCTAAGAAGAATCACTTTTCCTATTTAAATGAGTGTACATAAATTCACTATAATAACTACATACAAAGACAAATACTATAATGAACACAATAAAAAAGCATTTTTAATGACCCAGGACTTACCCCCAAAAACCTTTGTGAACCACTGCAATACATCTTGAATACAAATGATACCTGTTCTTAGTCATGAATATGGAAGACATGATGGAAACCTAGTCGTTTTGACGTAGTTGTTTATCTGTAATTGATTTTAGAAAATCATTTGCAGATAAAAGAAAATTTATTTTAATATCTCATAATTTATAAATTACTTCTTCTAACATTGTTTGACAGTAATGTAAAACAAGACTGTACACAAAAACTGCACAACTTTTACTGTTTTTAAACTCCTTGTCTGATGTGGGCAGGGCTTGTGCCGACTTTTTGTGAGCAATATCATATCTGTTAACTTAATTTTAAAGTTCATACTTCCATAATATAACTAATCCCTCCCCCAAAAATCACTCTTTCATTAACCTATTGCACAACTACAAAAAGAAAAAGGCACAAACACTGGGGAGAAAATGACATCTGTAACAAAACCGCAGCTGGGGCACCATTATCCCTGTGGAATTTGTACGACAGTGGTGGAACAACTGACCCAAGTCGCCAAGGTGATGACGCTCACCATTTCTTAACAGTCCATTCATTTCAGTGTCATGTAGCAGGCAGACCACCCTGATTCCCCTCATGAAACTAACCAGAATTCCAATCAGTATATCTGCCTACTGCACATCAGGACCACTGGTACCCATGAATAGAACTGCAGATGGCAATCAATAAGAAATAATCTGAGACATGCTGAACTTGGAATCATTGCTGACAGGATGCCCACATTTCTGGAATAGCTAAATATGAACGTAACCCCATTGAAAACCTGTAAGGCTGGTTGAGTGAAGAAATGCGATCGTATGAACATCGTTCACAAGAGGCTGTCATCATCTGGAGGTCCACAGCTCATGAGTGCTGCTGTGATCAATGCTGATGGGGGACAGACTGACTATTGAATGTACAAAATGTTGTTTATTCCAATTGTGTCACCTGAACAATTTATGTTCCCTAGATTTTTGGTGAGATTGTGATTCTGTGTCTCTGATTTTTTTATTGGTTGATACTGTCATGCAGAAATACAGTGATGTCTTTTCAGATCCACTGTGTCTAAAATATATACTTTACAGGATCTGTGCTCTTATTTGTTCAGTAACAGGATTTGTTGTGCTCATGTTTGAATAGAGGAAATATACACCTCAGATCAGAAGTGATCCGCAAATGGTATTTCAGGTTCTCACTATTACGAAAAGCCACAATGAATGCCAGTCCAACTTCATGGCCCTGAGTCAGTACCCACACCTCACATTTTCAGGGAAAGGAATACATTTACTGGCTGAAGGCTCTTAGCAGCACAGTGAAATAATGCTCACCAGCCTGTAAAAGCTGAAACACACGTTTTATTAGTTCAACAACAGGCACTCCTTGGAGTTTCATTACCAAGCAGCTGCAGCACAGTAACTGACAGCACAAAAGGTTTGGTCTTTGAGGAGACATCTTCTCCCTATTTAATGTCAAAATGTTGTTGTATGTGCTTTCTGGGGAGAAGCAAGAGATCCTAAGAGCAAATGGAATTTATCGGCCAACTTAATGGAGTTTAGTCCAGAGAACTTACTGCAAAGCTCTCAGGCCTGTATTATCAAGACCAGGTTAGGAGAGTAAACCAAAAGTTATTTGTTCTTTCTGTTCTTTCTCCCATTAGGTTGTGGAATAGAAGAGTAATTTTAAAAGAAAATCCAATGAAAGAAATTCCACTGTTTCAACTCTGCCACACCGATGTTGTTTTCTTTCCATTGACCTGTATTTATTGATCTGTTTTCTCTGTCACATAATTGTCTTGCTGTCGTTGTAGTTGTATGTGTGTGAATATGTTAACCTTACCCAGTGCGATGAGGCCAAAAAGGAGTCCCAACAGGAGAAGGAGGAGGAGAAGAAGACCCAGCAGCCATTTCCACCAGGAGCAGCAGGTGTCAGAGCAGCAGCACAGCCCTCCACCTCCAAAGATGCCGCTGTCCCTGTGAAGTTCTGAAGGTGAAGTGAAAAAAGTGCAATGCTCACTTTCACACCCTAAAATGTTCACTGTGAAATACAATGACACCTGCACTCCAAAATACCTGCATAGGTGGCTTTGTCTTTCATCACAACCCCAGATGAGCCATCTGTTGAAAGATTATCAATTTGTTTCAGAATAAAAGGTTTTTTTGCGGATACAGATTTCTTAATTGATCACTCACAGTAAGAGTTGCCTGTCTCCGCCTTGAGTGGCATCGTATCACTGTAGCTGGAAATAAGCTTCTCTTTCCTTAAGGAATCTCCTGATAGTGACCCTGTAAAAGTCCATGGCTGTTATTTCATTCATTGTATTTAACAAGCAGAAACAAAACAAATGAATTAAAGAAGAGTGAAACAACGAAGTGTCAAAAAATAAGGGATGAAGTTATTTGGTCAATCTGTGATTAGAACTGAACTTAGAAGTGAAGATGTCTTCAGGCTGGGGACATATGACATTTGGGTCAGATTGGACCATGGACAGTGTAGTTATAAAATAAAATAAAATAAAATAAAATAAAATAAAATAAAATAAAATAAAATAAAATAAAATAAAATAAAATAAAATAAAATAAAATAAAATAAAATAAATATATCCTTCCGTTGATTTTGGTGGTGGTGATGGTGGTTGTGGGGGCTTATGTTGTATTACAAAATTCAAATGTGTGTCCAGAACCCAGAATAGTTATTAAATGAGAGATAATTCAATGTTTGTCCAGAGGAAAGCAGTAAGTATTTGACTCACCTCCTCCAATAAGACCACTTCCACTGGTGGTGAATTGCTTCCCACTGTCTTTCGCTAAAATCAGTGTCTCTGTGTCCCTCTTGACGGGAGTATTCTCCTTGTCAGAGATTAGGAGCTTATGGTCTTTCTTATAAGCATCATCAGTTTGGGATCTAGTGGCTGAAAGAAAAACCCAGAAAGGAATAATTTAATTGCTAGGATTGTGACTGACTGATCAATAACATTCTATCAGATAGAGGTGAACTTTAAAAATTCTGGACTGACTTGTAGAGACACCAGTGCTGATAACACCACCACCGCCACCGCCACTTGACACGTTCTTCTGAACACCATATCCTATAAAGACAAATACATACTTACGTAAAGTACAATAAAGAATACTCTTTAATTCAATAAAGAGTATTTGATGCTATCCAGATGTCGTAGAAACTATCTGCTGTACCTCCTACGTTAGCATTCACATTGGCTCCGCTGGTGGTGAGGACACTGCCAGAAGTGGGAGCCAGATTATTCTGAAAGCCATAGACTGTGAAAAACAGTTTTATTTCATTTTCAAATAATAAAAAACACACGTCAAATACATAAATATTCACAAAACTGTTTTTGATCATGTATACGTATACACAGCATCTGTATGCAACTATGTGTAAATGTAGTATATATTTCTACAACCAGACAAAACCTTTCCTCGCTGAAATACAAGGCCAATTTCAGCTACAGGTAAAACTAAGAGAATAAATATTTAAGGGCGTTTGGTCTCACCCGACAGGGTTGAGGGCGAGGTGAGGCCAACTGGTGAGGATCCTCCTGACATGTTGTTGGTGCTGACCTGATACGTATAAGAGCTGGTGTTCCCAGCAACCGCTGTGGTCGAGGAGGAGGGCAGCGTGGTAACAGGCCAGGGGAAAGATGGAAGCATGGTGTCCAGCGTGTCATACTGGCCTGATCTCACACCGGTGTCATACTGGCCTGATTTAAGACTGATATCATACTGTCCTGATTTCACACCGGTGTCATACTGGCCTGATTTTATACCAGTACCATATTGCCCTGATTTCACACTGGTATCATACTGTCCTGATTTTACTGCATCAAACTGTGCTGATTTCAGACTACTATCATACTGGCTTGGTGTGACCCCAGTATCATATTGGCCTGATTTCAGTGTGATATCATAATGGCCTGATTTCACACCAGTATCAAACGACCCAGATGGCAGACCAGTATCATACATTCCTGACGATTCAATAGTGTGGAAGCCAGCTGATCTTGCACCAGAATCAAATGAAGCTGAACCTGCAGGAGGAAAAAGAAACCAAATACAGTAAATATATACTTCTCAAAATAGTTTGTCCATTGCAGGATACAAAACCTTTTGGACTCTTTCTTATTTGACCATTTCTTAATATTCATTTTGTATAACAATAGCGAAATACCAAAATAAACAAAACAATTTTAATTCATATTTCTTACAAGTCTTTTAATACACTTAATATACTATAACAGTAGTGCAGGGGTAATTGTGATTATTAAAAGGTAATATTTACAACCGTGTCATTTACTTGTTTTTTTTGTTAGCAAATTTTGACAACTGGATAAATATCCACAAAACTGTGGATACTATGCACAGTTACTATGTGGAGAATAGGCCGGGCATGCTAAAGAGACACGAAGGATTGTTCGGCCTTGACGAATGTATGTGCTCTTCTGAATGCCATTTCACGAACCAGATGCTCTGTGTTGTCAAGCATGTAATGTAATACATATGAAGCACACAATGAGGTCATGTCAAACCATATATCTCAGGAGGTACATAAGGTTTCTATGTATATGCAGTATGTGCCAGTGCAGTATGTGTTACCCTGGTAAGGATATATACCAGACTGAGAGGCCACAGAGATGGTTTTGGTTTCCACGGTGGCCTTTTTAGGTACGGGCAAAGTGCTAGAAGCAGTGGAGGAGCGAGTGGGGCTGACACTGTTGGAGCGTCCCTTCAGCAGCTTCTTCACATCATCCAGCTCTGTCCCTGTAAAATCACAGAAACAATGGCCATAAAGTGTTATAGGTCTGTACATTGCCAGGATGTTTAGAGCAGCCACTTTCATTACTTTCCATATCTAGATGGTTTTTATCCCACTTGAAAAGATTACATAAAGATACATATAACACATTTGAAAAGTTTTGACAACCCCACTTAACTTATACGGAGTCCCTACCACATTTTTATTGGATTTATTATAACAGCATCAACAAACTTAAATATACCACTTGTCGACTGAGTAAGATGGGCACTGTGTCTTTGCAGTGTTTGTAACTTTTTAAAATGTATTTGTTTGCTTATTTTTTGTTTATGTGTTTATTCATTTGTTTGTTTGTTTTCCCTTTTATCTTTTTTCTTTCATGGATGATTAATCGGCCTGCTGTTTTTGGTGGGGCTCTTTTTGGCTTGTGTGTTGATTCGGTGATGGGGACTCAGGTTGTTTGGTCTATTTTGTATTATTTATCAGTTTAAAATAAAATATTCTTAAAAAGAGAGAGAGAGAGATATCAATAGCCATCAAAAGCCATATTGAAAGCCATTGTGAAAATAATCAGTGTATGAGGTCAGGCTGAAAGTCAGTGCTCGAGTTTGCACCAACTCAAATGCTTCTCAAATTCTCAAATTTTGCTGAATATCAGCGTCTAATTTTGTATTCCTTATACTAAACTACATTTACCATATATCTGTGCAAATTTATGTAAATACAGCCTGTAAATACTGTATATCAGCAAAAATGTATAAAATGATATTTGTTTATTTTCACTCCCATATCAAGAATTATCCTTTCAATTAGTCATTATTATTTGGGGTAACTTTTGATTTCAATAGTTTTCGCACCTCAGTTGTCCTTTGTATTAGTGGCCTTAAATTTGTGTCATTAGTGAAAATGTAGTGATGATCAGTGACATAAACTAATTTTAAATTTAAGCAAATTTTTCCAATCCATAAGGTCAACTGTTTAAAAAAATTTAAAGGTAAGTGATGTAAGGCATGTTCAGATTGAATAGTGGAAAGAAATATGTTATCTGCAACATGAACACGCATTATGAAAAAAAAAACATTAACTGTTTACTCACTGTTAGAAATTGATTCACATTCTTAAGAGGAAATGGTTTCCTCTTAAGAATGTGAATGTACACTACTACAGTATAGTTTAGTGTAGCTGTAACGAAATTTGTAACGTCAGGTTTCTTGTTTTATTTCCGTTTTATCTTGTAAGACTGCCTTAAAATCTAAAACTGTTTGTAAATGATCTCGATATTTAAAACATATTATTCAATATATTAACACCAAATATGTGAACGGTATTATCTTTGTTTGACATTGTTGGTATTTATTCATTATTACAACGTTCATGTTGGATGCTTTTATTCTGAAGTTCACGGAAGTGATCTCCAAAATGAAATATCTCCTCTTCAAATGCAGCAAATGTCAAAGGCAGCAGAAGATGTCGAATGTCATGATGTTTAGTTTCTGTTTGTACTTAATAACAATTAATTTCTTCCTCCATCACTGTTGAGTAAATGGAAAATGACGCA
The DNA here is from genome assembly GCA_013358685.1 of Antennarius maculatus. Classification (NCBI taxonomy): domain Eukaryota; kingdom Metazoa; phylum Chordata; class Actinopteri; order Lophiiformes; family Antennariidae; genus Antennarius; species Antennarius maculatus. Next base: position 12,903,356 of record CM023616.1, on the reverse strand, counting down.
GAGCGTTTTAAAGTAATGTAGGTACATAGTATGTGAATAAAAGGTTGACTGTTACAGACCCAAGTCAGCAGGGGGAGCATTCTGATTCTGTAAAACACTTTTGCACCATATAGGGAGCTGCAAACAGTGACTCATGTGTGCCATTGTTGCCAACACAAATCTGGCCCTTAATTTCCTCCCGACATGAATTCAATGTAAACAAACCCTGGATTCTCATTGTTTAAGACTCCACCCTCTTTCTTCCATAATTCTATTTGCTGATGCGCTGTAATTCTTCCTGTCTGGAGGAGCTGCAGATGTGTTACGAATTGAAAACTGCATGTGAAAGGTTGAGAATGAATAAACTCATTTGAAAGCAACATAATTATAAAAAATATGCTGCTCGAAAGTTACCCAGGAGTAAATTATTTTACTATCCATGTGGATCTCTGAATGAACAAATTCAAAGATGTGTTGTTGCTTTATGAGAAATTGCATAACCAGCAGCAAATGGATCAATGTGCCTCAAGTGGTCTTACAGCTGCAGGCCGTGGGAGAGGCGCTTTGTAATCTGGCTCTGATCTCACTCTCTGGAAAAATCACAACACAGAATGGACAAAGTATCCTGATTTAATAAAATGAAGACATGACAGTTTAAAGGAGGATAATTCAAAAATAGTGATGGGATGCAGGAAAAAACACTAAAAATACCTCTGCTTTCGCTCCTTCCTCTTGTGGTGTTGGAGCCTGTAAAGAGAACAAGCAGGAAAATGGGGGAGGAAACGCACGTACGGCACATCATGAGGATAAAGCTGTAATAATATTTTTTAATCAGGAAACAAACAGTCAAATGCAGCTGTAAATCATGCTTACAATAGACTCCATAGTCTTTACGAGAAAATTCTGGAGAGGAATTTGCGCTGGAACTCCCTAGAATAAAACAATAACAGCAGAACTGTTAACACCCTCATGCACAAAGGTTTCATTCTATTTTCAAGCTCCTCTTTCAGGCACTACTGATGCTGATTTTGGTGATCTGTTTTAACCAATAAGATCTCACCATCATAACCTGCTGATATAGTCTTCCTTTCTTGGAAAACTGGCGACAAGCCTCCTGATGAGCCAGCAGTCTGCGCTCTCCTGGCACCTCCAGACGAGCTGGACTTGACCTTTGACACCGAGGTCATATGATAACTGCTGCTGCTTCCTCCTCCACTCCCAGCTCTACTTCCATACCCTTCTGCGTCAATGTAGCCGCCTTCTCCATCCACCCATCCAGAGGAGTCTCCTCCAAGGTAAACACCTGAGGAGCTGTAGCTGTTGGTGTTCACCCCTGCAGACGCTGGAAAAATGAAAATTATGATTTCACTCAAGTTGTGCAATAGTCTTGCATAACGACTCAATAAATTAACAGGAATACGTATAATCACTGACTGAGAGTCTTCACAGAGATAACACATTCACTTGTACTTTAAATGAGTATTTCAGTTTCATACTAACTCATGTGTTTTTCTGTTACATGTCAGGAAGAATATTATCTGTTTCACAGAACTGCATTCATTTTACAGTTGTACCTTCTTCACCTATTTTTATACAGATCATACAGTGAGAATATCATATGATGCACTGGAATGGCTAAAATGTCCAGCAATTTGCACTTAATTAGTTGTGTCAGCCCAAAAAAAAAACCCAATCCATTTAAGCTCAATGAAAGTCAATTTATTTGCATAAATTGTATCAACATTAAACTTACCTGGTCATTTACAATTAGACTGTCTAGCTTATTAGTGATCTGGAATTATTGAACTCTATATCTATTTAACTTCTAAATGGTACCAAAAAACTTAAATCATGCCTCTCTCTCTGTATCAACATTAAACTCTAGTGTCTGATTGTCTGTCTGTCTGATTGTTTATCTGCCCGTCTGTCTGTCTAATTGTTAGTCTGTCTGTCTGTCTAATTGTTAGTCTGTCTGTCTGTCTGATTGTCTGCCTGTCTGATGGTCTGTCTGTCTGTCTGCCTTTTTGTCTGTCTGATTTTTTATCTTTCTGCCTCTCTGTCTATATTTCTGTCTGTCTGTCTGTTTGTTTATCTGTCCATCTGACTGTTTGTCAGTCCGCCTGCATGTCTGTCTGTGTGTCTGTCTGACTGACTGTCTGTCTGCCTGTGTATCTATCTGCATGTCTGTGTGTCTCTGTGTGTCTGTCTGATTGTTTATATTTCTGTCTCTCTGGACATATGATGAAGGCGAAGAAAGATTCATAGATTTTCTCCTCTTATATACAGTATTCTATGCTGTAATACTTTAGCTGACATTCCTGATAACACAGATTTCCATGAAACTGGGTGGAGGAGGGGGGCGTGTGCCGTGGAAGAACTTGTCAACTTTTGGACTGTTCTGAATAAAGGAGTGGATTCAAAATGTTTGTGGGAAGCTTGAGAACAGCCATTTTTATTGAGCACTCGGTGGTGGAATTTGGATTTAATTTAATGAATAGAGACCGTTGGGCCTTGATGGAGAGATGCCCTTCCAGTTTCTTAAAGCTAAAGTGTCAGGACATTAATTTTTAAGAATCATCACATTTTTAAGCTGTTCATACATTATATAACACTTAAATTGTAAAGTCATCCGTACCTATACCGATCACATATTTGCAAAGAGGACAGGTATATAAATATTTACTTTTTGTAAAGTAAGTTTAAGGTTGCATGAAAAGATTCAAGTCAAGTCCAAGTACCTCAAACAATTGACCATAGTGCTTACATAAATATACAAGTTACAATCCACCTCTGGCCACAGGAAAATGTAAAAAAAAGTTTTTCCAAACCAACGCAACCAGTTAGACAGGAAAATGCCGCAGGTGATGTGAAATGACATGCTAAACCCAGAAGCTGAAATGAGCATGTAAAGTTTGAATATACAACCACAATGTTCCACATTTGGACCATAAGTGGAAATTTGCTCTCACATGACGAGAAATAGGTCCCGCTGCTGTTCTGCGTTAAGACATTCTTCTCCAAGCCCAGCCCTCCAGCACTGCTGGTCATATTCCTGTGATTTGATCCGCTGGTTCCCTCTGGCAACGAAAAGACACACGGCCAAACAAGAAGACGCACTTACTCATCGGGGACTTCCTTTCAAACTGCTCAGCTATAATTACATTTTGCATTTAGATTGCAGACAATAATTAAGGCGTGCAAGCATGCAAGAAGGAGACGCTCACTTGGTGGCAGCGATGTCAGGATGGTCGTGGAGGTGATCGTTTCTGTCACAACTGACAGTTCATCAAAGAAAAAGACAGTTATTACTTTGTGTATACAGTACCGTTCCCACAAATTACCTGCAAACACTATATCATCCAAACATTTATAGATTAATCCCAGGTGGCAAGTATTGACTGGTGTGTTGAGTGAATGGCACGGAGATGATTTTTCTGCCTCCATAACTGACTGCTAGACATTATTGAAGTTAAGACTACTGTGCTGAAATTTAGTGCCGCCTTCTTGTGCAGCTTTTACAAGCAATAACTAATGGCTTAATTTTTATTTATAGAAAATCTCTGGTGGGATTTGAAGTTGGCAGTTGCATCCTGTAGATCCAGGAATATTATGTAACTGAAAGCCATTGTCCACAAAGAATGGGATAAGATTCTTCAGGATTGTGCTGTAGCTTGTGTCAGGCTATCCATCCATCAAGTTAGCATTAACAGCAATTTTTTTTTTTTTTTAAATAACACGTTATATCTGTTACAATGAGCTATTTGAATAATTCTTGTTTGATTTGGATTCTGCAAAAAGATGAACATAGTATATTTTTTAAAGAAACCTAGGAAACTAATGGACTTGAAAGATTTTGCTTCCAATCTTATCTGTGATTATCATAAACAAGAACAACATTTAAGTTACCAAGTTGGTATTTATCCTTCCCTTACAAGACAGCTGCATTTGGCTCTTTAGCTCATTAGTGGATTCCAGTGGTTTATCTCGTACCACAATATTTGTTGACAACTTTTAAAGCAGTTGTTAATGCATTGTCATTATAAGATCAGATAAGATCCAGCTAACTTTGAATGTTGACTTATCCTATCTAAAAACTACTTTTGTTTGGCCCATAATAGAGTGGCTCTGTGAAATATTTATAAATCATTAATAGAACTCTTTCTTTTATCATGTAAACTCTAAATAAAAGGAACCAAAATGTTTGTATGAAAAATTAAATCAAATTTATTTATCTAAAAAGGAATTAGAAATACACATTATTGAACTCATGAACTACTTAGAGAAGTAAAATAGAAAAAAACAGCTACATGTGATGTCAATTTTTTCTGCACAAATTTTTTAATATTTCTAAGCTTCTTCAGAATGCAGCTGATAAAGTTATTATGAATACGGTGTACTCGTTATCAAGGAGTACAAGTGGATTCAAATTTAGTGAACTGGCTTCAGATTATGAACACTAATACCCAGGCTTGTCTCACTAAGAAGCAGTTCGGACTCAAGTCACAGCCTGTTGACTTTTTATTAAATGAATTCAGTCCTAGACATAATACAAATTCAATGTCAATTAATCCTGCCTCCTTTCTACTGTCTTCCTCCTCCTTCCTTTTAGGGGCTTCTCTCTGTTCCAGGTCATGGCTAAAAGAAAGCTGTGATTTTACTATTGCTACCATCACTCCACAAATTAAAAAAAAACCCTAAAGGTTATTAGAAAAGTCAAATCATCTTGAAATTTGCCTTCTGTAAACTTTTTCATACTACGTCCAAACAACCTTATCTTTTGTTTTTCTGATCGGTCTTTTGCTTCCATTGTAAAATAGCTCTTGAAAGTGATGAATAACGAGAGATGTCAATAAACCAGAGAACGACTGCGTAGCTCATTATACTGTATGTTCATCTCAGTTAGCGTCAGACACATAACCAGGCGTTCCTTGACCTTGTGTTCAAAGAAATGAGGCAAGGATGAGCTGTACTTTCGTATTCGGCAATGACTGCTGGAGAAAAACCTAGGGAACAACTTATGGCCAGAGACAGGGGCAGAAATGGAAACCTGACACCAGAGAAGGCATGCCATCATGTTAGTTATAGTAATCCCCCCAAGAGAGATAAAGGCATCACCCAGGAAAATAACAGTGTAAGTATTTATGGAGCTTGAAATGAGAAAATCATTTTTTGAAATCTGTTGTCATGAGATCAACAGGATTGGGACATTGCTTTTTCACAAGATGTGTTTCAGCTAAGAGTTCAAATCTATTGTGTGTGTGTGTGTGTGTGTGTGTGTGTGTGTGTGTGTGTGTGTGTGTGTGTGTGTGTGTGTGTGTGTGTGTGTGTGTGTGTGTGTGTGTGTGTGCATGCATGCATGCGTGAGAGAGAGAGAGAGGGAGCCAGAGAGTGAGAGAGAGATTTATGTAAATCAGCCTCTTAATATGTGGTTTCATGGTGGAATTGATTAAAAACATCATAAATGAATTCAGACATCTCACCCTTCTCTCCTGACATGCCTCTGGAGAAGTCCATCTGTCGCACTAACTCGTCCATCTCATCTTATCTGCTGAGACGATGATAAAATGTTGACCACAGTCATGCATGTACTGTGCCAACTGTTCTTAAAAGTCTGCTTTTCCCTTGACTTGTGACTGTTGGATAAATGGCATTTCAGCAAACATTCAATGGGAATAACATCAAGCTATGGAATAATTTATTTGGGACTGGGCTGCTTGTAGCTGATGTTTACTGAATCATTTGAAAATTCATGGCTCTAGAGACAAACAATTCATGCCTCTAGGCAATATCTAATTTAAAAAATTAATTACATCACAAGAAACAACCCTATTTCCATGACAAACATCATATTTTGGAGGTCATCTCACCTGTAATGAACTTAAAAACATCTTTCCAGGTACATTCAAATCTCATGTGAATTGTGAAAAACAAAATGAACGGAGTTGCAAGGCATCATCTGTAACTTTTCATTCCGCATAAACTTTCTATTCATTTTGTGTCTGTGAAGGCCAGACTGACAAAAGAACAAATGAGGCCACCGGATCACTGCACAGCTCTGAAAGACCATCTTCTCACCACACCCTGCCAACCAAGACCATTTAACAGCATGTGTTTCATGTTGTTTACATTATCATCCAAATATTTAGAAATCAAAAAGAATTTTAAAAAATGAACTAATCATTATCACATATTCTCCTCAAAAATTAAATGCCATTAATGCTCAGCTAAACTAATATTTCTCATCTCCTATTTTTCAGTACTCTCAACAAAGTCTCTCAAAGCTCTTCCAGCCTGTGACCGTTCACATAAAAGACTGATGTCACTTAAACCTGGCAACAGCTTGTCCAGGTCCTGAGGTATATTTAGTGAGATGCAAATAGCGCAGCAAAAATACATGTAAAACTATCCTGGGATCACCATTACAGACTAATTATATAGTTACCACCAAAGAAAAATTGTCCCAAAAACCCCCTACTGGAGTTTAAAGGCAAGTTACAATGAATGTGATTGTTTGAAAAAATAGTATGAGAGGAGTTCATACAAAAAAGAGCAAGACAGACCATCACCAAAGTCCCAGAAATGCAAATGTTAACAGTTTCATCAACCAAGTGGGAAGAAGCCCCCACACCACCAAGAAGAACACTTTCTTTTTATACATATATATATATATATGTATAAAAAGATAATATATATATTATATATATATATATATATATATATATATATATATATATATTTTTTTTTTTTTTTTTTTTTTTTTTTTTTTTTCAAAGACAGTCTTCAGGTTATTCCACTGTTGTTAAAAAGTCATACCTTCAAGCCAACCCGAATGACCAGCAATCAAATCCCGATTCCAATCGAGATGGAGCGGCTGATCCAACAGAGGCTCTAATGTGTTTGCGGGAGGTTAACACGGGATGTTCTTAAAGTCCTGAGTTCTTTTGTGTCTTTTCGTTCAACTTTCTCAAGCAAGTCAAAACAGAGATTTGGGCACCGGTCCCAGCCGCGCCCATCAGCGCTGAAGCTTGGCAGGCAGGTGTAAAAAAAAATAAAAAATTGAACCTTAAGGAACACACAAATACAGCGCCTGGGGGAACTGATTCTGTTGTCAGTCACTTCTGCAGCGACACATAGACGACTGTAAAAATGAAAAGAGAGTAATTCCACCTCCTCCTTCTCCTCCTCCCGCTGCTTTAGTCCCCACTAACCGACACAGGCAAAACTTTTCTGTCTTTTTTTTTTTTTTTTTTTGTGGGGGAGTGGATGGAAGTGATTTGGGAGGTGGGATTTCTTTTCTTTCTGTCTTTTTTCATGAACTCTGGAGTGCAGCCATCTCAGGGTCTGCTGATCACTTCTGGGCAGCTGGTTGGTTCACATCTGGTGCGCATATTGTGAAAGCGAAGCATTAAATGTGTAAGTTTTCCAGTCAGTGCGCACAAACAATTCTAAAGGTAAAATCTTGCACAGATACTTAAAACATTATCTGAGTTCGGAGTTTTTTCCTCAGCATGTCAGCGTGTTTGTGCAGCTGCTGAAAGATCAGCTAGTCTGTTTATTATGGGGTTGCAGGATTATTGTTGTAGTGAAACCAACGACGCAGACTGTCTCCAGCAACATGCGCGCAGTCTGAACAGTCGCTTTTGAACATTGTGATCGTAATTAAAGTTCCCGATCCATTCATTTTCATTTCTGCAATTTTGGACAAAAGTAGATGCTTCGTTCCTCCGCTGGCAGCCAGTAAGCCCAGTAGGATCCTTCACCCACCACACCCTGCGCAGACATCCACCCTCTCCGCATGACTCACATGGAGCATGACTCCAATCTGCTTAAATGATGGAAAACAAATGGCCCCAAGGACAGTATAGCAGAGGAGGAGCTGCTTTACTCACGTCCAAGTGCAAGCCTTAATAATGCCATATCTAGCGGGAAGAGCCTGGTTTAAAATAACAGATTCCAGAATGGTGAGAGAGTAGCACAGGAGCTGACTGGCTGCAGCCACTTTGGCTGCACTAATGTCTGTGTTGAGGATAACAGCTTTCCAGGTCTCCACTTGAGGACATATTAAGATTAGGTTATTGAAACAATGGGTCACAGCTTTGAAAAGTGACCAAATTAGGTCCGATTCGAGTAACCAGCACTGAGTTTTCCTGGTAAACCATAAAAAAAATGTTAGTGGAAACTTATTTCATTTACATATTTCATGAGTTGAAAAAAGAGCTCTAAGAGTGTCTATGCACACAAAGGGTGTCTTACAGTCAATTTTTGTTCATTGTTTATTTCAATCTGTGCAAGTGAACATTTATCTCCTGAAGTCAGTTATGGTGGCAAACTGCAGTCAGGTTAAGACCCTGTTGTGGATGGGGAGCATACAAGGTCAATTTCCCTGATTCTACAGTTAAGCAAACCAGCTGTTGCCTCAGGTCTTGTTCTCAGGTTCTCGTTTTGCCAGTGAAGATGGAAAACAAGATAGCGGTCCTGACCTGAGGTTTTGAGGTAGGTTGCACTTTGAAGATGGCTTATGGGAGAGTCCTCAAAATTCAGTTCAAACTAAGACTACATTCCTACAGTAACATGGATGTTGTTGATATCAAACTTTAGAGGGCTTTGCACGTGAGCTGAAGAACTTAAATGCTGGATTTTACAAGGAGCCCAACGAGAGACTAACGTAGAAGAGACATGATTTCTATGCTGATGCAATCTGGATTTTTGTGTTTTAAAGTTTTTGAAGATGTATTGGCTCAGCGTGAAAAAAGGGGATCACATGGGTCACCCTGGAGGTAACACGTGCATGGAAAACGTGTCAATCCGAGGAGTTACTCAGGTGTGCAAATAACCACAACTGCCCACTGGAAAAAAATACCAGAAGCTTCTGTCATTTAAAAAGCATTTTATTATTGTAAAGGACCTTTCAATGGAAGGCATTCTGGCATTTCACAGAAGGGAAGCACACATGTAAATAATGAAATTTATGATGACTGCATTCCATTAGGCTGCTTCAACAAGAGCATGTTTGTATGCGTATGTTGGTGCGCTGTCAAGCTGTCATGACTAACTGAAAGACTTTACTGGAACCTTTTCATTATTAATCATATTAGTGACACCTCAGGCTTAGCTGCTTTGAAACTGAAATTAGAATTTATGGTTCCAACAAGTCAAATCATGCACACAATATGTCTGACTTATATGTGAAAAGGGGAAAATCATTATCCGCAAAAGCACAACATAAGGCTGTATTTATACAGGTATGTGCTCAGGAATCCACCTTGTATTTGATGAGTGATCTGACGGTTTCACTTGTTGTCTCACATAGACTCTATATTCCACAATACTGCTGCAGGTATTTAAAGCACATTAGTGGGCAGCAAACAGAATATAGTGTCCACAATACAAAAAAAAGCACAGATAATAGTACCTGTCTCACACAGAGCAATTGTATATAGCTATCTACCCCACAAGATTCATCTTTTTAAAATGTTAAAATTCCCTATTCTCGAGGGTGTATGAATCTGTCCAGGCTTGATGGTCCTGTTTAGACAGGTTTCTTTTTTCAAATGTGCCTTTCTCCTCACAGCCACTGGAAAAATTAAGATATCAAGATGTTTTTAATGAACCGTTAATCTAGATGAATCAACTGATGAGCAAGACTGAGTCACAAAATGACTCTGTTTTAAAGGTAACCAAGCAACAGTGCTTCAACACTGAAACAACCACAAGGTCACGGAAAGTCACGATTGTGCTTTTATTTTGTAATGTTCAGATGTGAAATGAAAACATGTCATTCATTTCACTTACTTTCAGTTTTCTTACAAAGTAATGGCATTCTATGACTGAAAGCTGATGGGTCAGTTAAGGACTTCAGACTCTGAAATGGAATCAAAAAATGTTTTAAGGAGGGGCCTTTTTTTGAGGATCAAATATATCCAACTATCCATACATTTTCTTGAAGACGAGATGACCGTAATCATAATTGTAATTTTGAGTATTTAATTGCATATAATATCACAGTATGAAGAAGCTAACACTAAAAAAATGATTATGAATGGTTTTGGATTAAAAGAAGAGCACCGGTATGTTGTCACAACCAAGTGTCAGTCATGACAGTCTTCAACATTCAGCGCCTTGAGATACTCAGGGTGGATCCCAGTGGCTGTGCCACTACAGAGATGTTTAGCTCTAGCTCCAGTGATGAGTGGAGCCATCTCCAAGTCCTCCGGCTCTTTTTTCCCAGGTGTCCAGAATAAATGGTGGTATCAACGTAGATCAGTTAATACAATCAGGAAGTTGGTCTTGATTTACGACCTAGGGTGTCATAGTGCCAAGTATACTTGTGAACACCCTTATGCTCATACGTGGTGTTAGTCATGGACAACCTGTGACTAGCACCGAAATGTATCAAATGAGTACCAGTTGGGTTCAGATTGGGCAGGCCATACCTCCAGTCCCACCCCTCCAGGTTACAGTCATTACCAACGTGAGCATTGAAGTCACCCAGTAGAAAAATTGAATCTCCTGTAGAGATGCTCTTGGGCACCTGTCCCAAGGACTCCAATTGAGTGAGTCAGAACCTGAATCCCAGTCTGAGGTTGCAGGGAAAAAACCTTCGACCAGGGTTATATCATCACTCAAGCCGTCTTACCAAGTCTTTACTTCCTTCCCAGCCTGCCCGCCTGCCAACCTACCCACCTACCTATCATTCTTTGATCTCACCCTGCGCTATCTCCTTTATTCACTCCCTTTGTGCATTGATCTAAGGTTTTTTGAAAATAGATCATAGGCTATTTTCAAAGCAGCTCAAAAGAATTTTTTTTTACTTATGTGGAATAAAATTGATTTTGTGGAATCACTTCTGGAAAATTTATTAGGATCTCTTCAACTTGTGACCAGCAGTCTTTGAATATGGAGTCACAGCATGAAGAAGCTAACACTAAAACCAAAATTGAGAATATTTTGGGATTAGAAGTCAAGTATGTTGTCTAACAATATAGATTATGTTTTACACACATAAACTGTCTTAATGTATTGTTTGCATCATAGGTCTCCACAAAAATGTTGAGATCAACACTGCACCAGTAACTATTTTCTAAACAGTGCAAAAATTGCATTTAGGTACAAAGAAGTGCAACTAAAAATGAAATCACAATAATACGCAAAATACATAATCTATGTTATCAAAAATAATTTAGTGCATGTCTTCCTATGTGATTATCATGGTTAGTAATAAACATAAGTTAAATGCCAACTAAAAATCAGTTTTTTCCCCTCCAGGTGGATCCAAGGTTTTACAAACAAGGGAGTCAAATTTGTTGACAGCAAAACAGTGTGTTATGCATGCGGGAGTCAGGTCTGTTTCCTCGACCTGCAGACTCAAGAACATTGTGTTTTTCAGAACCCTGGGCAGGGCATTGGCGCATTGACAGCCAATAGCAAAAATGGGATTTTTGCTTTTTCTGAGCAAAAGTCAAACCCATTTATTTTTGTGTGTGCCTACCCCAAGCTTCATCTGAAGAACGAACTAAAAGGTACAATATTATATAACCTTCCTGCTTCAATTACAATCTGAACTTGTGAAAGTACTCAAAAAGTTTAAAAGTAACAATCACATACATTTCAGGATGCGTGTGTGATTGCTCCTTCTAAACCTTTTCAGTATTTTTACAAATGGCACTTCAAATCCACTTTTTAAGAAGTCACAGAGTATCATCACAAAATATTCTGATTCAGAAAGGCACCCATCAGAGCACCCTCCTTCATCACATTCCTTATTATCAGGTTCCCAAATCATCAAAGACATCGATGTTACATGGTAGAAACATACTGTATGTTCACGCAAACACGAAAAATCTCTAATCTCTAACTTTATGCTTTCAATCAACTCCATTAACATCTGCCATTTATTAGGAATTGTTTGAAAATGTTATTCATCTCGTTTACAGCTGCTGGTCAAGGAGTAGATGAAAAGGCTAATCCAGGGGCTTTTTTACATCCCGCGAAGGGGGATGTATTGTAATTGTCAGTGTTTGTGTGTTCGTCCATCCGTCCGTCCGTCCTTTAGTCCACCAAATGTCTTCACAACCGCTGCAGATAGAAAGATGAAACAAAAAGCACATTACTCGGGCAGCAAAGGGGATGAAAATGAGATGATTACCTTGACCTTGAGTAAACTAGTTCACGGTTAAATTTCAACTTTTGCACACTCAGGAACAACATAAGATAAAAAGACAAGGGACAAGGCCAATGTGAGTAAGACTACAGATCAAAGCTAGTCCTTTGATCTACCTATGCTTTAATTTACCCTGACGTATAGGTCAGGGTAAAATTTTGAATTCAGAGACTACCCCGTGCCCCATGGACCTGTCCCGTGCACCCTAGTGGTGGCGGCCGTTGCCTCCTCTGGGTCCCTGGGTCTACGTAGTTCTCGGTGCCCCCGGTGGTTCTTCGGGTGATGGCTTCTGGATGCTCCTGGATGCCGGGGTTGGGGGTGCTCGGCTAGCGTGGCCCTGTTGGGTTCTAGTAGCCTATCTGGGTGTTGGTGTCATCACACATGCATGTTGGGTCAGGGCTTACCAGCTACTGTCGAGTCCAATTATTGAGAACCATTGGGTCCTGTGAGAATGTGATGAGTCTCACTTCAGACATCACAATCTTATGCTCTCTATCTTCCTCCTACACTGGTTTCCTCTGGTGGCCTATTCTATACTGTCAGGACCTCCACTAATCTGGTGTTTTATAACATTGGTGTTGAGGTATCAGTTATAAGATATGATAAAACAGCTTAAACCTTTTTCACTCCAACAGCACTGCCTGTCTATCCACTACCTTTGTTTGTGTTTTCTCTCCCTGTCTCCTTTTTGCTTTCCCCCTTAACTCACAGGGGTGCAGCACTTCCCTCTCTGACTCACAATAGGAAATTCTAATAAAGACTGACAATTTAGTTCCCAGAGAGGACTGGTGACGGTCACATGCACGCATTAAAATATATAAAAGATTTTGCTGCAAGACTAAAATAAGCATTGATCTCATAAAAGGTTGACCCCCTTTTATGGGGTTAAACTATGAAAATACATGCAGACAAGACGGAAAAAAAAAAAAAGTAGATAGCCCCTTTCTGTTCCTCCATGAACAGTGCACAAAGGTCACTAAAGACATGGATGGGCGAGTTTGTTGATGAAAAATTTGACTGGCCTGCACAGAGTCCTGACCTTGACCCGACAGACAACCTTTGGGATGAATTAGATGGAGACTGCAAGCCAGGCCTTGTCATCAAACATCTGACCTCACGGATAGTGTTCTGAGAGACTAATCACAAATTTCGATTAACACACTCCTAAACCTTGTGGAAAGACTCCTACAGTAGTTGAAGGGTAGACCGATAGCATTTTATTATGTATTTGAAGGCAGGCAAGTGAATACGTTTGGCAAAATAGCATACATCGACACTGCCAACAAGTATTGTGTTAGTTCTGACACATATTTCAGGATGAATATAATTTTTGTCTGGTATGTATTGTATTATTTATATTTGTTAACATGCATCCAAAGTAGTTACCACTGATTCTTCTTTAGGAACAGCACAACTGGGATACACATCTCTGACATTAAGTAATGATGCTCCTTATTTGGGCTGTTGTTCCTCTCGCCCAGACCACACCATAACAATTTGGTGAGTCAATGACAGTATGAAAGTAATGAACTGCATAATATTGTGTCTTACATATTTTCCATCATGTTTATTAAGGAAGAGCAGCTCTGTTAATATAATCAATATTTTATGACACAGGAACTGGGAAACCGCTGAGCCACTTTGTATACAACCTGAAGCTGGGTGTGATGTCACATCTTTGGTGTTCAACCCTCTGAACTGTCTCCAGCTTTGCGCTCTTGGCTCTACATCCATCACTTTGTGGAATATTGAGAAGAGTGCCAGATTTCATCTCCTGATACCAAGGTAAAGCAGAACTGCTGTGCAAACAAAAGATTGAAACCTAGACTGACATGTGGACATGTCATTTTCTGTTTACATTTGATTCAACTCATATATTCAACTTTATAGTTGTTACATAACTATAGATCCTCCCCAAGTGCAAAACATGCAGAACTAGATAACAATGTCAAACAATATTTTTCATTTGTGTATCATATTTGTTACATTGCAGGGCGATAAAGCTTCCAGCAAAGGATGGTTCCTGTGCTGATAGATTGCACTCCCCTCCTACTGACAGCAAAGAGTCCTATTTGGGTCCAGTCATGCCTCCATCGGCCATCTCAGGGCTCAAAGAACACAATGCAGAAAAAATCTTGGTAACATCCCTCTGTCACCTTTACATCAATGTCAACGAAAGTCATCCAGCAAATTTACTATCTGACAAACCAAGTATGACAAAATCTAACTCTATTTTCTATCTCTACTCATGTTTACTCAGTCTAAACTCTTCACCAAAGCCAGACTTACTCCTACTGCCATCTGCTGGAAAGATTCATCAGAGCTCTATGTGGGCTGTGAAGAAGGCTTTCTACTTGTTGTGAACACAGAGAGTCTGTCTGTCTCTATATCCTTCAACCCCACAAGTAAACACACACTGACACAATATAAAAGAAAATAAAACACACACACAAATATGCAGAGATGCTCTCAATTGTAGCTCAAACACTATATAAAGTTAGTTAACATCTTTTTTTGCTCGCTCTATGTTCAGCTGCTGACGCAATCCCTGAACTCAGACAGAACAGCTTTCAAGGATTAGCTTTTAACAAAAATGGTTTGATCGCCGTGGGAAAGGTACAAACACACCCACCCACACACACACACGCACGCACGCACGCACGCACACACACACACACACACCATTTAACATCACTAGACTCACTGAGTGTAAGCGTGGCACTTGATAATGCTTGTGTTTTACAGGGGAATGTGGTACACTGTCTACAAATTAACAAGGCTCAGATCAACATTACACAAACGTGGCAACTAGAAGGACCTGTCTCAGCAGTGATGTCATTCCCTGACAATGAAAGAGTAGCTTTATGTTCTGATACGGTTAGTCCTTAAATCTACATTAGTACCTCTGTTTCACATAAAACAAGATATTTCATCAAGAAATAAGATGATAAAGAAAACCTCCTTTATAGGAAGAACCTTATGATTTTCTTGTTCTTTAGGGACAAATCTACATGTTGAATCCAACTCAGTCAGACCAGATTGTGAAGGTGTTGGATTACCTCAGGGGCAACTTTGTGGCAGCAACTTTGTTGCCCACCAACAAGAACATTTGTGTGGTAAATATTAGTGTGTTCAATAATTACAGTGTCTCGTGTTGGAGTGTATAATAAGATCAATGTCTTTCAGGAGATATGTGATGTTTGTTTGTTCTGGTTGCAGTCAGTGAAGGATTCTGGAGGACTGCAACTGTGGACCGCAGAAGGAATTTCCATCAGTTCCCTGTCGCTTCAAGCTGAGGTCAGATTCTCAACATCTGAACATTCAGAACATATCAGTCATGTCACAATAAGAACTTGAAATCATGTGAAATAAACTTGAAGCTTGTGATCTTTGTTCAGGTGAAGAGTCTGGCCTCCTGTCCTGTTGCACAATATGCAGCCGTTGGAACAGCAACAGGAAATGTCCTCTTTGTTGACCTGAATAATGAGCAGCAGCCTCGCCTGGTGCACCAGGTTCGTCTCTACAACACGTCTGTGGATCACCTTGTGTAAGTGTTCTCCTCTTGTTCCTCATAATAAATGTACAAGTACATGTTTTAGATATCTCTACTAAGTTGTTTGTTCATTTGTGGTTCTCCAGGTTTGATCAAGAAGGACATTATCTTTTCACCGGTGCGTCAGATTCACATATCTATGTCTTAGATGCAAAGCCGTCAAAACAGTTTTCATGCATTGGATATACGGGTAAATACTCCTTTTAATAAATACTAATGTGGTAAATCACAGATTTTCTTTACAAACATTACAAACATTAAAAAAAAGTTTTTGAACACAAATTAAATATGTGGATATGTGGAAAATATTCACATTACTTTTGCCACTTTTGCCTAAAAAGAACAATGTATTTGTCAGTTTCATATTAAAAGATAGGGAGAGACAAAGTTCCCATTCATCCTGTACTCATTTAATTTTCTTTTCCAGTGGCTCCTGGACCCATCCTGTCACTTTCCACTCAATGTATCAGGAAAGACAAGGAAGTGAAAGTTCTTGCACTGTGCAGCAGACAGGAGGACAAAAGTCCTGGCGGTAGCCTGCTTACAGTGCTCTCTCTGCCCAAGACCAACCTCACAGGTACGTCGCTGATAGATTATATTCTTATTCTATGAATAATTTTATCAGGTTGAGGTCAGTTTGTGAATTTTGTATAATTACAATAATAGCATGTAGCTTCTTTTTTTCTGTGGCTGCAGATACAAGCGACAAGGAATGAAGTTTTATTTTACAGAACTTCAAATGGTCTTCAGTTCAATGCTGGGAACATTATAAATAATATTAATATTTTTTAACAATAGACCGTTGTTGTCATGAGAATTCAAACAATTAAAAGAGTAATTTTAGTTAAAGTTTTTTAAAATAATCAGATCCTTGGTTCATGCAGTCAAATTAACTGTGCTAACAGGAGACTGAGAGACAGATGATAAGTAGAGCTGATATTAAATCATTACAGAACTCATATGAGACTTGTGTCACACAGATTGCAATATAAAACATAAGTGTGTTTTGAGATTCACAGGATGAATCATCATTGTCAGTGTCTGGTGATATTAAACTGAGAATAAACTCCCCAAGGTGTGTTTAAGTACAGTTTGCATCCTATATCAAAGCATATTTATAGAGATCCTAAAGACCAACTAGAAGAATCCGTTAGTGATGAAGAGACAAAGTTAACTCAACTTGTAGGAAAAGCTTGATGAAGTTTCAAGAGGTTTTTTCATTTTAGCCCAGCTGGTGGGGAGTTCCAAATGTTTTACCCAGTGGGAGTGGTCAAGGTTTTAATGAGAGTCATGGATATGAAACATTAGCAAAGTCTCTGTGAAAGCTATTTTTAAAAATAAACAACTATTTTAAATGATTCAGTCATGTTAAAATATATTCATTGTGTGTCTCTTCTGTAGGTCCAGACTGTGTGGATCAATACGGTTGCCTGTCTACAAGTGTCCTCCAAGAGTCCAGATTCGAGGTGCCAGATCCAATCCAGTCCTGCATTCTGGGAGACAGTGAAGTCTTCGGCTGCTGCCAGGAACGGAAATCTCTTCAGACATTTGAACTTCATTCAGAGGTTTACTGTCTGATCCCTATTTTATTTATTCATTATCTCTAGCTGATATTTTCAAAAAAAAACTATACAAAACTGTAGAAGCAAGTCTTTGTGTTTTTGACATATATCTTCCTACACTGTCTATTAATTTTCAAAACCATTATCTTGCTTCCTGATTTCTATGTTTAGGATGCAGGGAGTGACTCCACAGAGGAGGTGGTCCAGCTGAAACCACAGCAGGAAGTGAAGGGTCATCTTCTGGGCCCCGTCTCTCTTCTTTTGTCTCCTAACCAGTTATGGCTGGCTTCTGTTGGCCGAGATGGCTTTCTCCGCGTACGAGAAGCTGCTTTCATGGTAACAACTCATTTTATTTTGTACGACTTTTTGGGGCTCAGTAGCTCAGTCCCTAAGTCTTGGACTGGGGACCGGATGTCGGGGGTTCGAGATCTGAGTTGGCCAAAACACCTGGAGTGTCAGCTGGCAGTGGGAGGGGACAGCTTACTACCGAAGCACTACCGAAGTACCCTCGAGCAAAACACCTCCCCCTCTCCCCACAAGCTGCCCACCTGGGTGCACAACGAAGCAGCTGCCCGTCACCCTTGCCTCCCACTGTATATAATTGCATGCATTCAGGCCCCTTGTGAGTGTGTGTGTGTGTGTGTGTGTGTGTGTGTGTGTGTGTGTGTGTGTGTGTGTGTGTGTGTGTGTGTGTGTGTGTGTGTGTGTGTGTGTGCGTGTGTGTGTGTGTGTTTCTTTCAGGGGCTGGATGGATCCAATGTAAAAGCGACTTTGAGTGTCCAGAAAAGCGCTACATAAATCTGATCCATTATTATTATTATTATTATTATTATTATTATTATTATTATTATTATTATTATTATTATTATTATTATACACATATATATATGCATGTTCAAAAAAACATACAGAAAGAGTGGGGATAATTTCCCCAAGGGGACAATGAAGTGTATTTCTTGTTCTTCTTGAACCACATTTTCTTTCTCTCTCTTGTGTGTTATAATGCTATTGCTGCATTTACAGGAGAGCTACATTGAGCTGCAATGTAACCATTACCGTGACGGTGGAACTGGGTGTGTGTCATTCTCTGCAGACAGTCAGACACTCATCACCACTGGCTATAAAGATGGTACTCTCCTGTGCAGTCATCTCAGGTAAGACACCCAGCACACAACTCTAACAGGAACTTCATCTTTTTAAATCTATAAAAAAAAATGGGACATCAAGAGCCCTCAATAGCAAATGTGTCTATCACTCCTCTTATTGTACATATTTTTGTTATGTTGAATTTGGCTTCATACAGTATCAAAGATGCAGATGCTGATAAATTGAAAGAAGCTGCTCAGGATATGCAGTCTATGGGTGATTTCCTGGAAAGCATATTCAGGACTGAGAATCCTGTCCTTATTGGCTTACCTGACTGGGGCCAAGAGTCTTCTGCTGTCACTGAAAAAGCAGAAGAAATTAGCGTGAGTTCATTTCTATTGTGTTTTAAGAGCAAATTGCAACAAACGACAGTGTAGTAACTGTGTTTTTATTGCTTTGAGATTATTTGAAATTATTTTATTGCCAATCAAAATTACCCTCACCTCAAATAAGCGGTGGAAGATAGATGGATGGTAAAAAACTTGATGTAAAAGATTTTTATTTGTGTGTTTAACTCTCTGCAGGTCTGCACTGAAGCCGAGATGGTGGATCCGACAGAGCAGGACGATATTCTGTCTGCTCCACCTTCAGACCCCACCTGGATAGAGAGCAGGAGAGAGGCGGTCAGTGACTAACATGCTGGATGTTTGTGGTTATGAACTACAGTTGTATCTTTACTATGTCGGAGCTGGAGGTTATGAAAGTGCCTTTTGCACCTGTGTGTGATATCTTATTGTATCTTACTTTATCATCACTGAAAGGGAAAATCAAGCATAAAATTGCAATGAGGGCGGCACAGTGGTGTGGTGGGTAGCGCTGTTGCCGCATAGCAATGCAGTTCCAGGTTCGAGTCCCGCTCTGTGCGGTGTTTGCATGTTCTCCCCGTGTCTACCTGGGTTCTCTCCGGGTTCTCCAGCTTCCTCCCAGATCCAAAAACATGCGCTTCAGGTTAATTGGCTAGAAATTGACCATAGGAATGAGTGTGTGTGTGTGGGTATTTGTGTGTCTGCGTGTAGCTCCACGGTGCACTGGCATCGCGTCCAGAGTTTCCCCGCCTCACACCCTAAAACAAGTTGGGATAGGCTCCAGTTCCCCGCGACCTGCCCAAACGGATGAAGCATGCTGAGAAAATAAATGAATGAATGAATAAATTACAACGAAGCAGATAAGCTTTTGTAAAAAGCTGCTTTATGTTCATTCAACATTTGTTTACTTTAGGATGTCTCACCTCTTTTCAATCTGTATATTTTGAACAGGTAACTAAAGAAGACAATAAGAAATATGCTGAGCAAAGAGAAGAGCGGAAGCAAACCATGAAGAAGATACGTACAACTGTGAGTTTAATGAGTTTTACATTTTTGGTCTTAAGCTTATTTATTCTTCATTATTTCCTTTTATCCAATCAATCCAATCCACTTTATTTATATAACGCAATTTAAGTAAACACAAGGTTTCCAAAGTGCTGCACAGTCAGTAGATAAAAACACAACAGATGCGCCATAAAACCATGAACATAATGCAATTAAATAAAATATCAAATAACAATTCAATAAAATAACGAGGCCATTTAAGCAAATAAAAGGATTTTAAAATGAATCCTAAAATTTGTGGGCAGCCAGTGCAGTGAAGCTAAAATCAGTGAGATTTGCTCGTACTTCTGTTAAAAGACGTGCAGCAGCATTCTGGACCAGTTGAAGGCGTCAGTTTCAACAGTCGGTGGTGGATTCAGAGTAGAGCTGATAACTTTAAACAACA
Source organism: Antennarius maculatus (assembly GCA_013358685.1). Taxonomy (NCBI): domain Eukaryota; kingdom Metazoa; phylum Chordata; class Actinopteri; order Lophiiformes; family Antennariidae; genus Antennarius; species Antennarius maculatus. The sequence goes on along the minus strand of CM023616.1, from coordinate 12,883,201 downwards.
CACAAGGTGTGCGTTCGAAACAACAAGGTTAGAGAAATATGGTCTTTTCGCGTCCTTCACAGATTTTTGATGATTACGCCAACCATCCCTCAATATTTGAGAACACACATAGTTTGTCTTTTTTCCATTTTTGCTCCACTCTTCTACACTCCTGTCCGGCAGCACGGGTTGTTTCATTCAGCCAGGGCTCCGATACAGTTTTATGTAGTTTTAGTTTTTAAATGAGCTGCAACATCAATGGCAGTTTGACAGGTGTCGAGAAACCAGGAGTTAAGAGCCTCCGTATCCTCATACACAGATTCCGGAATTGCACACCTCTGTCCAAAAAGCCTCCGAGAACAGAGCGGCAGTGGAGGAGTTAATAACTTGACATCTGCGAGCAGACGCGCGAGCTTTAACTGTGTGAAAGTGAACAGTAGCTTCAAACAGTACGGGTTTGTGATCTGAGAAAAATGCATCACAGATCTCCAGGTTAAAAACAGGCAAACCATGGGATAAAACCAGATCAAGCGTGTGACCACGTTCATGTGTGAACCTCACCGCACGACACTGCAGTGTACATTTAAAGTGGGAAAAACAACAGAAAAGCACACAACAGCTTGAGCAACAGACGGTTCACCTGACCCATTGGTGCCACCTTAGCCAGTGTGAGTGTGAGGCCTTGGGTCCCCAATTATTCGCTTCTTATACTGTATTTGGAAAGTGTGTCCTTATCCCTGTAATATATGCAGCCAGTAGAAGTACAGTAATTAAAAATGATGCCAGTGTGTGAAACATTGGTAATACTGACATAACAAATGGTATGGTGTACTCTGTGTTGACAGATGCTAAAGATGATTCAGGAAAATGAAAACACCCCAGAGCAGGAGCGTCTAGAATTAAATGAGTACAATGTGGATATTAATAAACAGAAGCAACTGGATGCCATGGTGGAGCAGGAAGTCACAAAGGTAATGCATCCACAGAAGCATGAATGTGATAAAGCTTCATTTTTGTTCTGAGATCATAATGGAAGTTTAAACGTAAAAGAAATAACAATCTTAATGCACTGAAATTGCAGGTGAAAAATGAAATCAAGAGTGGGATAGCAGAAAAATGTAACCTCCAAGATGACCTGAGGAATGATTGCTGGAATTCTCTGAAACTCAAGGGCAAGACTATTGAGGTCAGATGGGTGAAAAGACAGCAGGTTATATGGACGTTATCAAGAACATTATCAAGAACTTTAAACCACTTTTGACTGTCGGCCACAGGGATTTCACTCTGAACAAAAGGTGAAGAATTACCCTCTGAAAGAGCGCCCACGGAAAGAGTTGGCTGACCTTCGTCAAGTTCAGGCAAAAAGGGAGGCTGAAAAGGAAGCTTGCACGGTAAATAAAACTGTTCCACAGGTCAAAACAGTGGCTTACAATTTTGTTGAAATTGCAGTGAGAAGCCCAAGTCATAAGTTAGAATGGTTTTGATCATATGTGGACTCTTTATTGTTAAAAGAGAAAGTCAACAATGTTTATTTCATTTCCTTCATTTAAAGGATACCCTTGAAGCAGCGAGTCATGCTTTAACTGGAAGTATCACTGCTGAGTTAGGATATTCAAATTCTTACATCTATGACCAGCTCAGCTTGAAAACCACAGAACAAAAGATCAACCAGACAGTTCTGCTGCAGGTAGGAACCTGTTCGAAAACAGTACTATTTCAAGAACGCTCCAGAAAGAAGTGAATGAAACAATCATACATGGTTTCTTTTGTGCGTTTCTCTAAACTCTGAATGCAGGACATTATTCATCGTATCAAGGAAGCGTTCAATGTTGACTTCGACAACTTCCACAAGCAGAAGATGCATGAACTCAGCCGTGTGACGGAGAGGAACAAACGCATCAGGGAAATCATGGTGGCGCTGAAAATTGATGAGAAGCTGTGGGAACCCACCCTCTCTGTTTGGGAGCAGCCTGAGAGATTTCTCACTGTGGACGACTCAGAGGTAACTGACCTCTGAACCAGTCAGCCAGTTGGGAAAGTTCAGAGTGTTTCAAATAAACTTTTAAAACACACACAGACACAGACACACACACACACACACATACTGTATGCAGCGAGCCCTCGTTACTTACGGTTAATGCGTTCAGGAACCACACGCAAATAACGAATTCCACGATATAGCGACAAACTATTTATATTATTATTTACGGTAATTTAAACGTTTATGAACCATCCCCATACTGATATTAAACCACCTTCTATCTTTATTACCTTTTCATACACTCTTATCGACTGTTTAAAGCACTTTTGTGTCTCACGAATGTGCACTGCATTCCGAGACTCATGGACTGTCAGATGCAGTCCGGATGCCATCACGTGACTACCTACTAAAATTCTGCGATGAGGTGAAGCAGCGAGTGTTGAATGCGCGAATGCACAAGGGCGCACTGTATAAACACACAGCATAAAATGGAAATTTCAATCATCTAAGAACTAAAAAAAGATTTTTGTACTTTTTTCAACCCTAGATAAAAGTGGAAAAGTACCTCACCGTGGAACAGGAAGAGAAGGATGACAGCAAGAAATCTGAACAGCAGGAGCTGACAGCTGCAAAAGTATGCTGCCAAAAAGAAGTTATTTTTTCAAATCTTATTTGCCATTATTTAGTTAATTTAATTAAGTATGGACATACGCAAATTAAGCATTTCATGTCAGGTTATCTAATATCATAATATTTTTTTCTTTGTTTCAGGTTAAAACATCCAGAAAAAAAGGTCTGACAAAGATGATGGGTGGAGTTCTTGAAAAAAAAATAGAAAACATCTTAAAAGTGGTGGGTAACAGTATTAACAATTTCTTTAAAGCATACTGTGCTGTAATAAACTAATATAACATGTTATTTCAAACATAATTACATGTAATAGTAGCTTTTTTGGTAAAATAATATCAAGTAATTTGTTTTTCAATTGATGTAGAGACTATTTTAAGTGTGAATTTTGTTTCAGTGACTGAAGAAGAAAAAGAAAAGGAAATTTTTAAAAAATATTTTGCAGTCTGATGACTTCTTATTGTATCCTGTGTCGGTTAAGTTAGAGCTTATAGATTTTGTAATTTACTACACAGGAAATACCTCAGCCTGAGTTTGCCTCCAAAAAACCTGACACAGACTGGAGTGAGGAGGAGAAACTTGCCTATGAAGAGTATGAGAAGAAAACAAAAGAACTGAATGAGGAGAAGGAGAAAACCATAAAAGTATTACAATCGTTTCAAATTTATGATCATCAGAAATGACATTCACTTCTGATCAGTGATAAATATAAGTCACATGTTTAATTCTGTGACTGCAGTTATTGCAAGCTGAAATGGCAACACTTCAGACAGCCTCCAAAGATTCATCTGAAAGGTTTGATGAAAAACTAAGACAGCTGTTTGAGAAGAAATTACAATGTGATATGGCAATAAAACAGGTGAGACAAAAGACACACACACGCACGCACGCACGCACGCACACACACACAGACACACACACACAAATATACAATAGATATGAACTTAGCTGAAACACTCTTTTGAAAAAGCAATGTCCCAATCCTGTTGATCTCATGACAACAAATTACAAAAAATAATGTATCTCTTTTCATTTTGCTTCACTTTTTCTCATTTCCTTTCATGACCTAAAGGTACCTTTCTCCTAATTATGTCTCCTGCTTTGAATAATTATATGATATTTTCTATATGTGTCAACCTTAAACCAGTCTTGTTTAATGTTTGGGTTTTTATGTGTTTTTACAGGAAGAACTGAAGAGTTTGTATCTCATCTATTCAGTCCAGATTGAACAGGAGATTCAAAATAGGGAGCTGGAACTCAAGATCAAGCTTGAAAAATCAGTGATTCACAAGGTCAGAGAATGTAATTTAATATTGAAGGGATTCATGAATGTCTCATTTAAATTCTATTATCTGTCAGACACCTTTATTTATGGAATTGGTGTTCTTCCAGCATTTGGGATTAAAATCTGTCAGTTGCCCAGACTTGTTTTAAAGAGCTAACCTGTGTAGCGCACTCATTTGTTCATGCTTCAAGATTACAAGTCACAGTTTCTCATCTTATTGACATATTTCTTCAACAGGATGGAATTTCAGAGGTAGTGAAAAAACATGTGAAAGAACTTCAGTCATTTCATGACACCTATGAAGGAGCTGTAGCTGAGGACAAAGTACGACACCTGGTACACTACTGGTCATTTTGTCTGTGTTTGCACTGAGTTAATATAATACTTGCTATATCTTTTCCTAGGTTCTCGACAAAGAGTTCAGGAAGGAGTTCTCTACTGTACCAGATGATGTTATCAAACAGCTTTTTAAGTTATTCAAGCGCAGGCCCAAGTATGTTAATGTCAGCATTTACTTACAAACACAACAAGATAGTCACAGACTGCAACATCCCGCGACACCCCTGAATTAAATATTTTACCCTGACCTACTTGCATAGGCCATAGATTGAAGTTAGTGCTCTGACCTACTTTCATAGATCAAAGCAGTAGCTTCGATCTATGGTCTTACTCACACTGGCTTCTCCCTCGTCTTTCTATCTTATCCAGTTCGAGTGTACAAAAGTTGAAATTTGTTAGTTTTCTCAAGGTCAAGGTCATTATCTCATTTTCATCCCCTTTGCCGCCCGATAAATTTGTTTGTTTCATCTTTCTATCTGCAACGGTTGCAAAGATATTTGGTGGACTAACGGACGGACGGACAGACGAACACACAAACACTGATAATTACAATACATCACTGCTTTGAAGCGAGATATAATAATGCATTGATGCTGAATCATAACTTCATATTAAATGTACAAAGTTGCACAAGTAAATTTCTACATTATAAATTCTGAATGACTGAACAGTTCCTTCTGTCTGGTATGACTTAGAGTTAAACGTTCTCTGCAATCTAATGCATTGAAAAACTTGCTGAAGGCCATGGAAGAGCTGGATGCTCCAGAGAACATGCCAGAAGGAATAGATCCATTGGTCTGGGAGAGGTTTTGTCATGTCCGCAGAATCAAAGTAACATGTGAGCATAAGGTAAAAAGATTTAATTCAATCAACCATAAGATAAAAAGAGGACAGACTGGAAATCCACATAAACATTATTAAACCACTGAAATACATCAAAGGCTTTTAACACTTCTTTTTATTCTAAATAAAAAGCCTTTCCTCTTTTTGAGATTAGCGTCTCTATCACTGCATTTTTATGTTTAAACTTTTTAGTTCAACCAAACTGATGAAACTCATTTTGGAAACTTTACCAAGTGATTATTCTCCATTTATATTTGTCCACTCACAGTTTGACATATCTTTTGTAGCTGAAACTAAAAGCTTTAACTCTCGCTGAGATGAAGACATTCCATCAGAAGAGGATTGATGAGGAAAGTGCAGCTCAACTGGAAATTCAGAACATCTCTGATGAACTTGAGAGGTATAACTGTAATGCTGTCAGTCATTCTTATTGCAAGGGTAAAAATACAATACAGATGACCTGATGAAATGCACTTTGGCTTAAATTTTAAAGTTTGCATACTTTCCTTTAAATTAGTAGAAAAAAGTCCGCAATTTATTGTGTTTCTTTATGGAAGAATAATGTTTTGTCCTGCTCCCTCCTAGCCTGCAAAAGGAAAAGAACGATCTCCTGACTAACATCATGCTTCAGGTCATCCTCAATCTGGACCAGGTGGAAGTGGCTCCTACAGACCTGACTGTGGACTACAGTGACTCAGTCCTTGACCACAGGAAGGTGGTGGAGGACCTCAACAGCACCATCAAGGTAAATCTATATAACCAGACATTGAATACAGAACCTGGAAAAGTGGACTGTTTATGATATTGATAGATCTCTATACAAATATATTCTGATACTGTCTTTCAATGGTTATGATCCATCAGACACTTGGAGAGAAGCAGATTGCTTCCATGGTGAAGTACAAAGATTTCCGTAAGGCCATCGTCCAGCTGAAGTGGGAGCACAAGAAGCTGAATATGCAGATAGAGGACCTAAATGAGAAGGATAGACAGATAAAAACATTAAAAATCAATGAAGATCAACAGCATGTGAGTGTAACCAGGCACTAAACACCCTACTTATACGCGATCCAGGGACCTTTCATTCCAATTGAAACACGGGTTAATAAGAACTACACTTTCTGCACAAGACAGATTTTCCTGTACACAACTCATCAACATTGTTACGTATGTCAAATATTTTTTGAAAAACTCTGCATCTGCTTGAAATAAAAAGAAAATGTTTTTTTGGGACTAGGCCAACCGTGTTCGCATTTTTGGCTGAACCTCACTCACTTTTAGTTGGATGTTTTGCAGTTAGAAATACCTTGCTATCTGCCTTGCAGTTAGGTGAAAGTTTGCTGTGATGTACACATATATTCATAACTCATCCACTTATTTTTTTTTTGTTTGTGTGACTCTTTAAAAATGGTTGTATAGTTATAATAGTCAAAGATCATTTGAAAATTATACATGTGTGACTATTTCAGCTGAAAAACTGCTGTAGCATCAAAAGAGCTACAGTAGACACTTGATAGAAAAACCTGCTGACAGACTTCAAATTATTGCTCCCTCTGTTTATCTTTTTGTCACTGAACACAATTTAAGAAAGCTTTTCTTTGCAGTATCTCAGCACTACCAAACAAGAAATTTCTGTGCCAACACAACTCGCCATGCTGGAGGAAAGAATTGCTTCTCGAGTAAAGGTAATGGAAAAGGGAAAAAGTATTCCCATCCCATCAGCTTCATATTGTGTATTTCCGATGACAGTGTACTAAATTAATTTTATTTTGAACTTTCAGGTTTATGTTAAGCAGCAGAATCAGAGCATGAAAAAGATTGAGGAGATAAAAAGGGAAGAAGCAAAGAAAATCATTCAGAATGCCACTGCAGTTCAGAAGACACAAATCTTAGAGGAGAAAGTGAAAGAGCTGAGAAAAATCTTTAGATCCTTTCATTAAATTGAGTGTTTATGTTGAGGAACTTTCTTCATTCACTTGTCTGGAATGTGAGTGACAAAACCAACTCAAGTACTGTCACGAGCGGCACGGTGGCGCAGTGGGTAGCGCTGTCGCCTCACAGCAAGAATGAGGTTTGAGTCCTTTCTGTATGGAGTATATACAGTATGTTCTCCTTGTGCCTGTGAGGGTTTTCTCCGGTTCTGCAGTTTCCTCCCATCTCCAAAATCATGCACTTCAGTGGACTGGTTGGTTCCAAATTGTCCGTTGGATTGAATGTGAAACTGTAGGTTTTTAGACCATGTTGTAATTTATAAGAATATCAGATGTGGACACAAACAAGTATGTAGTTGGATTTACTGTGCGCTTTATAAACATAGCTATTCAAGTTCTTTTATTCATTTCATTTCATAAACATCGTTATTTAAGTTGTTTAAACTTTTTACCCATTATTATCTCATGTAATTTTAGAAAATAAATTGGATTATATGCATACATTTTGAGTTGCCTATTCTTTTGTTCTTCAAATTGGGAAATTGTCCCTAGCTGATAACGGTGGCAAGCAACAAGCTTGTATAGTTCGATGTCCAGACTGTTGTATTCGCTTTCCAGTTATTAGATCCACAAATATTTGTCCCTTTTCCAGGTGACATACAGGGAAAACTGGACTCCCCTCCACGGGGTTCAGTCCTCGGCAGAGTGCTACATAAGCTGGTGATGAGGAGTATTACCCAGCACCCACTGCCACACCATCCAGAGTGTCAACCCTGCAAACTCTGTCTAAGCATGTAATACAATAGCTACTTTATCACACACTATTCCAGCTACGGCAGTTATCGGCAACTCTGCTATGTGATCTATGCGCTCAGTGAATGACTAAGAAATATATTTAGCAACCTTGACAGTCAGTCACAAGTATGTGCTAATTTCATTGGCCAGAGCATCCTATTAGAACAATGTCAAAATTTAAAGTTTTAATTAACTATTTATTTATCAGGGGAGGCATGGTGTCACAGAGTATATAAATGTATCTTCTGTCAAAATATAAAATTTATATTTTGACATATAAATATAAAAATTATATAAATAAAAATATAAAAATCATATAAATTTAATCGAAAAGATAAATATATATGTCCCGTCCCTTCTGGTGTATAACCCGCCTCTTCCGATGAATGTCCCTCCCTTCCGTCGATGATATGATGATCATATGTTGAGAAAATGTCAGTGTATGTTTTTAAAAGTGACGTGATCCAGTTCTTAATGAAGTATAATGAGAAACCCGTGGTGGTACAGCCACTACCTGTTTGACCTATGTCCCCATTCAGTGGGGCTGGCCCCACTGAATGAGGACAAGAATGGAATTATTGCACATAATTTGTGTCTTAAGTACTATATGAGGAAACCTTTAGTTTTACTTTTAACCCTGTGCTTTGTTTGTGAAGTGTTTAGACGTTGACAACTACATTACCCAAGATCCTCTTCGGCAAAGCGTCGCTAATTCTGTCCAATGGTTGCTTTTGGAGGGTGTCTCGAGCTTCAAAAATACGGAAGAACTCAAACATTGATATAACATTTTTCGTATTTTAATATGGGTATTTTTGAAAAACTGTTTTTTTTGCTAGAGTATCCGTTAGTCTGCTACGTGTCCGTTTACGTGTTTTAAAGGTCGCCGTTTGTTGGTTTCGGAGACGCTATGTCCTAACGTTGGGTACGTTATTTTACTTACCACAACACATCATAAGTTCCCGAGTCAATGTCACCTTTCACCGATGGAGCTGCCTCCTAAAGAATGCAAATCAAACTCAGTGTGCTCCTCTCTTTGCTATTCAGTGGAATCAAGTCCATTTGAGAATAAAGAGGAAAATGTAAGTTTAAGCCCAATTTAATGTAGCGATAGTTGGTTAATGCTTTGTATGCTAACAATGTAAAAGCAATGTCTGATGCGGGTAGTTGTCATGTTTGCCTTGACATTCATTCATTTCCGTCACCAGAAACTGAGCTCCTCTCTGAAGGCGAGGCTAAAGAGATCAAGACGCTTCTTTATCTCACCTTCATCTGTGGCCAAACGCCTTTGTGTCGAGGAGGAGGAGGAGGATGACCAGCAAGTTGCAGCAAATTCCCATGAGACAGTTAATAACCCTGTGATCACTCGAGATGTAAATGTCAGCAGAAATGAAACGAGGTCGGGGAGTGAATGTGTTTGTGAAACTGTTGCCAAACCAAAGCACCAGTCCTCAACAGACTCCGTACACCAACGAGATCAACTGAGAAAGGAGGTTAAAGACAAGACGGAGACGCTACGCAGACTCAAGATGGTTAAAATGTACAGAAGCAAGGTATCATCCACCTCCTTTGCTTGAAAATGAACAATGTAATTTCCTTACATTTGAGTGAAAGAAGAAATTTCCTTCTCTCTCCCTCTCTCTCGTTCTAGAATGATTTAACACAACTTCAGACCCTAGTCGACAAGTGGCGGAGCTGTGCTCAGGCCGCGCTTTATGAGCTCCAGTCAGAAGTTCCAATACGTGGACGGAAGGCCAGCCTGTCAGAAGTTATTGACCTCTTTGGTTTGGATGATGCCAATCTACACTTTGATCGCACAGAGGATGACTTCACATCGTAATAAATAATCTCTATAATCTGTAATACTTGTTTCATCCATGTACAAAAATGGTAAAAAGTGAAAATCATATTTATTAGGGTTTTTTTGTTGTTGTTTTTCTTTTTTGCTGTTATACCATTTTTCTGTTAAGTTTAGAGGAGACAAACTGAGATAGACTCCATTTTCCCTAAAGAAATTTGTCTTGGATGGACATATACAGTAACTGTTATTAAAAATGTAGAATATCATGCTTATTGATTACTCTCAGCATATTGACACACTATCACTATATTTGCAAGTTGCACACTGAGCAAAAGCAGTCACAACAAGGGATCAGCGTTGGGTAGTTTTTTATTTAGGGCTTGATAGACTGAGAAACCAATGAAACTTTCCTAAATTTGAGGATGAGGAAGTTTTTCAAACCACTGGACACAGTTTTGTATGTAGCTATGTCAAATGTGTCTGGCATGAGAGCCAGGATTGCTGCGTCTTCATAGTATTTGGTCATGCAATTGTTGACTCTTAAATTGTTTGAACAGGACAGATGAACTGAGGCACCCCTGGGGGTGCCAATTCTGATAGTCGGGTTCAGAGCCTAGTTCACTTGGACTCGCTGAGTACAGTTAATAAGAAATCACAGGAACCGTCTGGTAGCAAAAATGTTCATATTCAACAGCTGCATTGTGTTCATGGGAGTACGAGGCTGGATCTGTTAAAGGCTGAAAATAAAAGCGCAAACAGCAGCCGAGCATCATTCATCTCATTATAGTGAGCCGGTTCATCTAGAAAAGGTAAGGATTTCTGAGTGAGTTTCACATTGATGACTGATTTCATAAAGTCACATAGTTTTTGTTTTATTTTTTTAGTCTGTGGCTCAATATTTTCCTGTCTTTATTATGATGTTTCTTGGCTTTACTGAACCTCTGGTTCAGCTCCTCTTGAAATGTTTTATTCCTACAGTCCATTGTCCTTTTTGGTATCTCAGTTTCAACATAGATTTTATATAATCTGTTGTAATTTATGTGGCACTGCTCAGCTTCCAACTCTCCTGAGAAAGCATTCCAGTACATATGAAGCAGCCTTTTAGTGGGTCAGTGCCAGCAGCTGACCATACATTGACTGTTTGAACCAGTGGTTTGCTGCTCTTTAGGGCTGTTGTGCAATATGTGGGAATACGGCGGAGGATGTTATCGTCAGGTGGCTTGGTTATGGCAGTGTAAGCATGTTTTATAGCACTAAAGCCTGGTTCTTCCTGATTACACATTTAATGTATTCCCTAAACCCTGGCAATACAACATTTAAATTGCAATGACAGAAGCCTTCCATGATGAAGATTGGAGCACTTAAGTCTCTTGTACAATCTGTACAGGTGTGCTGCAGCCTTTAAAGAATTCTTTCTGGGATGAAGATAAACAGAGAAGGTGAGGGTTTGACCAAACTTTGGAGCAAGTACAAACATCCTGGGAATCACATATTCCAATTCCGCATTAGTTTCCTAAGACTGTGCTGTACATCCCACCTGTTATTAACCTGCAAGATGAGCTGCCCCCTCTTGCCTTCCCTGAAAATAAAATATCTCATGAACAGACGAATATTTAGCAGGGTTTCAGTGAGACGCATAATACAACAAAAAGTTGTTTATTCCTTGTTGTTTATTCCTTAACTGTTTAAGAATTGAAGAAGAACAAAAAAAAATCAATTTCAGTTCAGACTTTTGACAACTGAAGAAGCTTCTTGGATGAGAGATGAAATGTTTCCAAGCGACCTAAAAAAAATTCAGACATTCCTTTTTGCTCTTCTTGATTTACCTCAACCTGGATGTCTGAGAATCTACGCAGTTATGTGAAAGAATTTTACAGTAAAATATCTCATGAACAGATGAGGATGTAAAGTCTCAAAGAGCAACTAGTTAATGTTTCAATAAGTTAAATTGCTAAACATTTGGAAAATGAAATGTCTAATGAACAGATGACATCTCAGCTGTGTTTCAGGTGAGCGAGAGAAGGAAAGTTCTTCATCCTCAAACGCTCAACTTCTGCCCTGAGAAAAGTCAATTCCTCCATCTGGGCTGTGGCGAGGTCCTTCAGCTTTTTCCTCCGGAGCATTTCCTGGTAGCGCTCCTTTTTTTGAGTTTCTTGACTTTCCTCTGAAGCTAAAAATCAAACAAGCCATGATATCAGTCTAATTGTTCTAAAATGTGTAGTGTTGTATCAGAGCTGAAATTTTTTTTTTTACCCATTGCCTCATAGATGTTTTTCATCTCTGCCACAGTCATCTCCAATTTACATAGCTGCTGATCAAGAAGAGCATTTTCATTGGTTTTCTTTGCTACTTGTATTTTAAGATGCTCAGTCTTTTTAATATGATGATGCATACTCTTTAGATGAGTCTAAAAGTAGAAATAAAACCGATTTCAACAGTCAGGCATAGGAAATACAAAATACAACAAATGATTGATGGGATTGCTGTCCTTTTTTGTTACCTTTTCCTTGAAAGCTATTGTTTCCTCCAAAATGGAAATTTGCTTGGACACAAAGCTTTGTCGATCAGACTTGTTCAGATACTGGAAAGAAAATGGTAAAACTTCAACAGCCTGTGTATACCTCCATCCTCCCATCGATTGCAATCATCTCCTCAACATTCGCTTATTGGCTTTGTGGGTCAGGAGTCTGCTGGAGCCTATCCCTGGCTATGGGCGAAAGGTGGGGTACACCTCGGATGATGTGCCAGCTTATTGCATGATCACACGAGATTACTAACAAAGACATACACTAACACCTATGGACAATTTAGAGTGACCAATTTACCAGAGCTGCTTGTTTTTGGAGGTGGGAGGAAACTGGAGAACCCAGAGAGAACCTACGCAGATATGGAGGATCTCTGCACAGGAAGAACTCAAACCTGGAACTGCTTCTTGTGAGTCAACAATGCTACCTACCTACTGCATCACCTTCACGGCTGGGTATACACATTAATCATGATCTGGAGTGGTGCCTTTCATTACTGAGTTGTTGTTTTTTTACAGATTAAATATACAGCTCTTTTTAATTTTCATGAGAATAATTTTGACATTTGTCTTTAAAAGACTGCAAAGATGGAAGAGCTCTATTATAGTTTGTTGGGTTACTAATGTGATATATCATCTCCCTCTCATTCTAAAATGTTTTGAGGATAGGTTTGTTTTGATTGTAAGTTCTGCCCATGGAATTAAGGACCTAAATAAGGACAAGAAGAAGCGTGCCACACCTTGACAAATCCAAACGGAATCTTTTGTGAGAGGAAATTGACATTCAAGCCTAGAAACAAGTTGTGCTCATCCAAGTGTTGAAATTAAGTTGACAGGTGACTCACTTGATATCAATTTATTCTTTGCCAAACGACCAGCACCCTTGAATTTTGCTAATTCAGGAAATTCCATCTGTGCTAATGGGTTGCATGTATTGTCCTGTCAAGTTTAATGGACTGTATTTCTTAAAACTGCCAAAGGAAAAATAGAAACATCTCCATTTATCCTAATATGTAACATGGCATGAACACAGTTGAAACAGTCACACAGGGATTGAGGGAGTGGATGTAGAGTTTTCAAACGATCTTCACCTATTAGATAACCATTTTGAAAGGTACAAAAAATAAATAAATGGGTGTGTGACCTGCATGAATAAGTGAATCTGTCCTAACAAACCTCGTACAGATGGATTGCAACATATTTCTCGTTTCAAAACATCCAAAGCTGCCAAAACTAAAATACCTGCCATGGCATCATTGAGTGAAGTTTGGCCAGAAATGCGAACACAGTTGGTCCAGTCCCAAAAAGCCGTTTTGTTAGTATTTCAAATAGACACAGAACTTAAAAATGTTTCACTTATAACAAACATGTCAAAGTTGTGCACAGGGAAAACTGTGTTGACATTCTAATTATGAAATTGTACAGAAAGTGATGAATTCTTATTGAACAGTGTTTAACTTGGAATGAAAGGTCCCTGGATCATGTATAAGTAGGGTGTTTAGTGCCCTGGTTACACTCACATGCTGTTGATCTTCATTGAGTTTTAACATTTTTATCTGTCTCTCCTTCTCTTCTTGGTCGTCTATCTGCATATTCAGCTTCTTGTGTTCCCACTGTAGCTGGACGATGGCTTTACGAAAATCTTTGTACTTCACCATGGAAGCAATCTGCTTCTCTCCAAGTGTCTGATGGATCATCATAACCATTGAAAGACAGTTTCAGAATATGTTTGTATAGAGATCTATCAATATCATAAACAGTCCACTTTTCCAGGTTCTGTATTCAATGTCTGGTGGTATGGATTTACCTTGATGGAGCTGTTGAGGTCCTCCACCACCTTCCTGTGGACAAGGACTGAGTCACAGTAGTCCACAGTCAGGTCTGTAGGAGCCACTTCCACCTGGTCCTGTTTGAGGATGACCAGGAGCATGATGTCAGTCAGGAGATGTTGTTTTTCCTTATGCAAGCTAGGAGGTTGCAGAATAAAAGATTATTCCTCCATAAAGAAACACAAAAAATTACACTGACTTTTTTAAAACTAATTTAAAGGGAAGTAAGGGAACCCTTGTAATAACAATGACTGACAGCATTACAGTTATACCTCTCAAGCTCATCAGAGATGTTCTGAATTTCCAGTTGAGCTGCACTTTCCTCATCAATCCTCTTCTGATGGAATGTCTTCATCTCAGCAAGAGTTAAAGCTTTTAGTTTGAGCTACAAAAGATATGTCAAACTGTGAGTGGACAAATATAAATAGAGAATAATCACTTGGTAAAGTTTCCAAAATGAGTTTCATCAGTTTGGTTGAACTGGAAAGTGTAAACATAAAAATGCAGTGATAGAGACGCTAATCTCAAAAAAAGGAAAGGCTTTTTATTAAGAATAAAAAGAATGATTGTAAGGGATTATAAAATGTGCTAAATGCTTCTTTACACTGTCAAAAGCCATTATGTGGATTTCCAATCTGCCCTCTTTTTACCTTATGATTGATTGAATTAAATCTTTTTACCTTATGCTCACTTTCTACTTTCATTCTGCGGACATGACAAAACCTCTCCCAGATCAATGGATCCAGTCCTTCTGGCATGTTCTCTGGAGCATCCAGCTCCTCAATGGCCTTCAGCAGATTGTCCAGTGCATCAGAATGCAGAGAACGTTTAACTCTGAGTCATAACAGACAGGAGTCACTGTTCAGTCATTCAGAACTTATGATGTGGAAATTAAATTGTGCAACTTTGTACATGTAATATGAAGTTATGATTCAGCATCTGTGCATTTTTGTGTTTGTAAGTAAATGCTGGCATTAACAAACCTGGGCCTACGCTTGAATAATTTAAAAAGGTGATCAAACACATGGCTTGGTACATCAAAGAACTCCTTCCTGAACTCTTTGTCGAGAACCTAGGAAAACATATAGCAAGTATTATATTAACTCAATGCAAACACAGACAAAATGACCAGTAGTGTACCAGCTGTCGTACTTTGTCCTCAGCTACAGCTCCTTCATAGGTGTCATGAAATGACTGAAGTTCTTTCGCATGTTCCTTCACTACCTCTGAAATTCCATCCTGTTGAAGAAATATGTCAATAAGATGAGAAACTGTGACCTGTAATCTTGAAGCATGAACAAGTGAGTGTGCTACACAGGTTAGCTCTTTAAAACAAGTCTGTGCAACTGAAAGATTAGTATCCTATTAGCTATCCAATTCCATAAATAAAGGTGTCTGACAGATAATAGAATGTAAATTAGGCATTCATGAATTCCTTCAACATAATGTTCAATGATGTTTTCTGACCTTGTGAATCACTGCTTTTTCAAGCTTGATCTTGAGTTCCAGCTCCCTGTTTTGAATCTCCTGTTCAATCTGGACTGAATAGATGAGATGCAAAATCTTCAGTTCTTCCTGTAAAAAGACATAAAAACCCAAACATTAAGCATTAACTGGTTTCAATTTGACACATACACAAAATATCTTACAATATTATTCAAAGCAGGAAACACAATGAGAAAGGTTCCTTCAGGTCATGAAAGGAAAATGAGAAAAAGTGAGGCAAAATAAAAAGTGATACAGATACTGTGTGTGTGTGTGTGTGTGTGTGTGTGTGTGTGTGTGTGTGTGTGTGTGTGTGTGTGTGTGTGTGTGTGTGTGTGTGTGTGTGTGTGTGTGTGTTATCTCACCTGTTTTATTGCCGTTTCACATTGCAATTTCTTCTCAAAAAGCTGTCTTAGTTTTTCATCAAATCTTTCAGATGAATCTTTGGAGGAGGTCTGAAGTGTTGCCATTTCATTTTCCAAAGACTGCAGTCACAGGATTAAATTTGTGATTTATATTGATCAGAAGTTAATGACATTTCTGATTGTAACAAATTTGAACTGACTGCTGTACCTTTTTGTATTTCCCCTTCTCCTCATTCAGGTCTTTACTTTTGTTTTCGTAATCTTTGTAGACTCGTTTCTCCTCCTCACTCCAGTCAGTGTCAGGTTTACTCAAATTAAACTTGGGTGGAGGTATTTCCTGCAGAGTCACATCAATAGAAACATATTTTTTCTTTGAAACAAACAATTAGACGTTTCACTTGTAATGAAGCGTTGTGGAGTCATCATGAGAAATGATGACAAGTCTGAAAAAAGAATTTCTTTTGCTTTTTTTCTTCCTGTCATTCAAACTAATTTAATACTTTAAAATTATTTCAAAATAGCCTTTACATTAATTGAAAAACACACTACTAGATATTATTGTACTGTAAAGCTGTCTACCATTACATAAAATTATTTTTGAAATAACGTGATATCAGTACATTTTAACAAAAATATGAATACTGTGACCCACCACTTTTAAGATGTCTTCTTTTTGTTTTTCAAGCACTCCACCCATCATCTTTTTCACACCTTCTATTCTGGAGTTATTAGCCTGAAACAAACAAAAACATCCTAAATATGATATTAGATAACCTGATATGAGATGCGTAATTTTAATGTACATAATTAAATAATTACATTGACTAACTAGAAGAAAAAATAGCAACAAATAAGAATTGAACAAAACAATATCTTTGTGGCAACATACATTTGCAGCTAGAAGTTTCTGCTGTTCAGATTTCTTCTTTTCCTCCTCCTCTTTCTCTTCTGCCGTGAGGTACTTTTCCACTTTTATCTAGTGTTGAAAAAAAAGCAGTTCTTAGATAGCAATTTCTGTTATATACTGTAAGTGTGTGTGTGTGTGTGTGTGTGTGTGTGTGTGTGTGTGTGTGTGTGTGTGCGTGCTTGTGTGTGTGTGTTGCCAACTGGCTGACTGGTTCAGAGGTCAGTTACCTCTGAGTCGTCCACAGTGAGAAATCTCTCAGGCTGCTCCCAAACAGAGAGGGTGGGTTCCCACAGCTTCTCATCAATTTTCAGTGCCAGCATGATTTCCCTGATGCGTTTGTTCCTCTCCATCACACGACTGAGTTCATGCATCTTCTGCTTGTGCAAGTTGTCAAAGTCAGCATTGAAAGCTGCTTTGATTCGATAAATAACATCCTGCATTCAGAGTTTAGAGAAATGCACAAAAAACCATGTAAGATCACGTCTTTCTGGAGCGTTCTTGAAATAGTACTGTTTTTGAACAGGTTCCCACCTGCAGCAGAACTATCTGGTTGATCTTTTGTTCTGTGGTTTTCAAGCTGAGCTGGTCATAGATGTAAGAATTTGAATATCCTAACTCAGCAGTGATACTTCCAGTTAAAGCATGACTCTCTTCCTCAAGGATATCCTCGTGCCCTTCCTTTGTCTCCCTGGATGGGCTGGAACTTCTCTTTGGGTCACTCTGCCAGAATTGAAATGTGGATAAACAGACTTAAAATGAAGAGGCTGGATAAATGGATGGATGGATGGATGGATGGATGGATGGATGGATGGATGGATGGATGGATGGATGGATGGATGGATGGATGGATGGATGGATGGATGGATGGATGGATGAATAGATGGATGGATGGAATTAATAAATAAATAGTTACTGTTGTTTATTGTGAACCAGTTTTGCTTACCATGCAAGCTGCAATTTCTATATTCCTCGTCTTCTCGACTTGGTGAAGGTCCTCCAACTCTTTCTTAGTTGGCTCTTTCAGGGGGTAGTTCTTCACTTCATGATCAGAGTGAAAACCCTGCGGCAGACAGTCAAAAGTGTTCTTAAAGTACTCCAATTTCCACCAGCACCCTGTAGGTGAACAGCACTGATAGCAGTCGTTGTTAACCCGGGCCTCGACCGATCCGATACGGAAGTCATAGATTTGATTTGCATGTTTGATTTGGCAAAGTTTTTACATCGGATGCCCTTCCTGACACAACCCTATGTATTTATCCGGGCTTGGGACCGGCACAATAAAAAACTGGCTTGTGCCTTCTTGTGGCTACATTAATGCTTGTTCATGAGACATTTTACCTTAATAGTCTTGCTTTTGACCATCAGAGAATCCCAGCATTCATTCCTTAGGACATCTTGGAGGTCACATTTTTCTGCTATTCCACTCTTTATTTCATTTTTCACCTGCAATTTGAGTGCAGTAATAATAAATTCCATCGTGACCGCAGCACAAAATTAAAGGTTAATCATATTCATGCTTCCATGGATGCATTACCCGTGTGACCTCCTGCTCCACCATGGCATCCAGTCTCTTCTGCTCATCAACATCCACGTTAAACTCCTTTAACTCTAGACGCTCAGTTTCTGGCAGGCTGTCATTTTCTCGTATCATCTCTAGGATCTGACCAAACAGAATACACAGTTTAGTGTATGTGTGAATGTTTGATTACACACTGCTTGTTTTTTTCATATAGTATGTATTTATTAATGTACTCATTATCAACTTTCTAAATATAACTTCATATTTAAAAGATAAGTGTTTTTAAATTACTTTGTGTGTGTAGCTGCATATACTGTATTACACTGAAAACTCCTCTTGAATTTAAAAGCATCAAGCAAACCATCTATTTATTTTTGCTCGAGAAGTTCATAAAAGAAAATGTAATAGACCCCACTTACAGTGCCACGTATTTCTTTCATGGTTTTCTTCAGCTCCTGCTTTTGCTGAGAATATTGCTCATTGTCTTGCTTAATTACCTGTTCAAAATATCAATCAGTCAATCCAGACTTTTTTTAATATCATATGCCAAACATCCACATAGATAAACAATAAAATCTATAAAATTCTTGGTGACAGATTCCTGCATGAAATACATAGAAAATTATGTAATAGCAAAAGTAATGATAAATAATCTGAAATTTTTATTAAATATTATAAGTCCTAACTGTAATCCAAAAGTGGAATAGGAAAAACTAAAACAAAATAAATCAAATTGTGCACAATTTAGTTTTGCCTACAGAGAGGGTAACGTGAGGTGCCAATGTTATTGCTGATTGCAAAGCTTTTTTTTTTTTTTTATCTTAGTCTAGTCCAGTCATAGTCCATCTGCATAGAATGTATGTTTTTTATTGAAAGGCCAAAATAAATATCCACATCTGCAGCAATGGCTTGATGTTTCATTCTTGGACTCCAAATGTCAGATAGAGCACTGCTTACTCCACTAAGTGACTACATTTGGCTTTGATAGTCACAACAGAGTCTTCAGTTGAGCTATTGAGCCTATAGGCAAACAAAAGTAGGTCCAGAGAGTCAAGGAGGGAGGGGATGATGAATGATTTGACTAACCGCTCAAACGCTTCACGCTGGAAGAGGTGACAAATAAATAAATAGATGAAGTGAACAGAAGTGAAATATTACAGTCAACGAACATCAAATCATTTTGAAAACGAGTGATTTGACCTTCACAAGAACCATTAAACCTAAATGTAAAATACAAACAAGCAGATGTTAATTGCAATAAATTGTTAGATTTGGGGTAAAAAAATAAATGTCATTACTCAGCCTGATGCCCCTCCACCTCCAACATTGTAGAGACAGAAGAACAATATTTAGCAATAGTTTATGTGATGTCATAACCACGAACATTTCAGCATGTTAGTCACTGACCGCCTCTCTCCTGCTCCGTATCCAGATGGGGTGTGAAGGTCGAGCAGACAGAATGTCATCCCACTCTTTCATATCCACAGTCTCTACTCCAGGATGAACCTGCAGAGAGTTAGTCACACAAATAGAATGAACACACATGTTGTCAATGAGAACATTTGTTTCGACACATAGCTAAAGTGTTTTTTCAGTTAGTTGATATAGTAAATGAAGCCTTGTTTCAGCAGTAAATTACACCCTTCAGTATAAATTAAATTAAATGATATTTTCACCAGCATTAAGACCACAGTCCCTTAATTAAGAACACAAAATATATTTCTTTGAAACAAGTGTGGAGCTAATTGTTTTTAGAAATTTTTCATGTTTACCACTATATTCTACAGTGGGTTTTTTGTTTTCTTTTTTTCAAGGTCTTTTTTTCATTTCTTTTTTTTTTTTCATTTTACAATACAAATCCAACAAACAACTCAACAGAACAGAACCTAAACCCAACCCAGCCCCCCATCCCTGCTTCCTATACCCCATATATACACCAGACACTCATACAAATCAACCCTGATCTTTAAGATGCAATAATACCATTATCCAACAGCCATAAGGAGAATAGATGAAAATGAATAGACAATATGTAGATGAAAGAAAATAAATATAGATATAAATAAAAATAAATATACAGGTATATGGTTAATAAAAGAATACATGAAGGATCAAAAGGCAGCAATAGAAGTTTACATTATTACCTTAGTGGCTTCTATCCCATCAACAAACGTTAAAAAAGGTTATTATAAAACTTTCTGTTAGACCCTCTAATTGTACTGTATATCTATCTTTTCTACAGTTTTTTTAAACATGTCTAACATTCAACTTTATGCCAATACAACCTATATAGCTGAACAAAACCATCATTACTTTAATTACAACTGTTTGTTGCATTCTTGATGCTGTTGAGAATTCCTCTTAAATGTGTACGATCAAATTATTTGATATTTCAAAAATTAAAAAAACCACCACAGCTCGTTTTAGTGCTGTGTGTTGTAATTTACTACTTAAACAGAATAGAAATTAATTTACCTCACTTTCTTTTTGTTTTTCATTGCCAACAGGAGACCACTGACCCCAGTCAGGTAAGCCAATAAGGACAGGATTCTCTGTATTAAACTGGTTTTCCAGGAAATCAGCCATAGACTGAGTAGCATCATCCACCTTAGCAGCATCCATACCTTTGATTCTGTAAGAAGCCATGTAAAACAATGTCAGCACATACAGAATAGGAAAGAAGAGCAATGAATATATTTCTTAGGGAGGGCTGAAGGTAGCCAATTGATCTATTCATCCACAAAAATAAAATAATTTTGATGGTCTTTAAATAATTAATGTCAATGTGGCAGATGTGAGTTTAAGTGAACTTTGTTTAGAAGATTGACTTCTACAACAAAAAACTATTAACACTACAAATAATCACCTCACTCAATAATATTCTTGTCAATATTTCTTGTTCAGCGATGTTCTCGCATGAGAGCAGAGTATTGTAGTCTGGATAGTAAGATTATCAGATTTGCTTGTTGGTTTGGTGTTTTATGGATTTAGTGTCCTTTTAAAGACAAAATAATACCAGGTTATTGATAAATGATTTCAACAGCCAGTGATCTACACATTCTGTACTAACAATAGATGAAAAAAGTAAAACAACGAGGAAGAACAAAGACTAAAAGATATTTAAACTTCACAGTAAGAGAGTGTAGGTGCATGCCAAAGAAGACTATGCTGTGACACTGGAAAACAGCTCTATCTGCGGTTGAAAATGCGACATTTTGGCAGAGGATTGTCTTACCTGAGACGACTGCACAGGAGAGTGCCATCTCTATAGCCAGTGGTGATGAGTGTCTGACTGTCTGCAGAGAATGACACACTCCCAGCTCCAACGTCACGGTGACTGTTACATTGCAGTTCAATATAGCTCTCCTGTAAATGCAGCAATAGCATTGTAACACACAAGGGACAAAGAAAACATGATTCAATCATTGTGAGGAAAAAATTTTAACCATATAAAATGAGTTGTTACCATGGAAGCAGCTTTTCGTATGCGGAGAAAGCCATCACGGCCGACAGAAGCCAGCCACAACTGGTTAGGAGACAAAAGGAGGGAGACGGGGCCCAGAAGATGACCCTTCACTTCCTGCTGTGGTGTCAGCTGGACCACGTCCTCTGCAGAGGCACTCCCTGCATCCTGAACCTAGAAATCAGGGAACAGGATAATGGTTTCAAAAGTTAATTAACAGTTTAGGAACTTATACTGTATGTCAAAAATACAAAGACTTGCTTCTATAATTTTCTATAGTTATTTTTTATAATATTAGTAAGAGATAATGAATAAATAAAATAGAGATCAGACAGTAGACCTCTGAATGAAGCTTAAATGTCTGAAGAGATTTCCGTTTCTGGCAGCAGGCGAAGACTTGACTGTCTCCCAGAACGCAGGACTGAATTGAATCAGGCACCTCGAACCTGGACTCTTGGAGGACACTTGCAGACAGGCAACCGTATTGATCCACACAGTCTGGACCTACAAAAGAGACATACAATATATACATTTTAACATGAATAAATCATTTGAAACATTTCTTTTCATTTTTAACTAAACTAAGGCTTTGTTTATTTTAAATAATTTAAATAAAATTACTCTTTTAATTGTTATGAAAACATGTTTCAACACATGGATAAAAATGTTCACTTGGGAAATATTAATCAGTGATTCTTTTGTTCATGGAAAGAGGTTTCTCTTGATAATAAAATTAAAGTATATTGTTAAAAATTTTAATATTATTTTGTAAGATTCCCAGAATTGAACTGAAGACCATCTGAAGTTCTGTAAAAAACAACATTATTATTTATCGCTTGTATCTGCAGCCACAGAAAAAAAGCTACAGGCCATTATTTTAATCATACAAAATTAACAAAATGACCTGGTTCTGATAAAATTATTCATAGAATAAGAATATAATCTATCAGCGATGTACCTGTGAGGTTGGTCTTGGGCAGAGAGAGCACTGTAAGCAGGCTACCGCCAGGACTTTTGTCCTCCTGTCTGCTGCACAGTGCAAGAACTTTCACTTCCTTGTCTTTCCTGATACATTGAGTGGAAAGTGACAGGATGGGTCCAGGAGCCACTGGAAAAGAAAATTAAATGAGTACAGGATGAATGGGAACTTTGTCTCTCCCTATCTTTTAATATGAAACTGACAAATACATTGTTCTTTTTAGGCAAAAGTGGCAAAAGTAATGTGAATATTTTCCACATATCCACAAATTGAATTTGTGTTCAAAAACTTTGTTTAATGTTTGTAATGTTTGTAAATAAAAGATGTGATTTACCACATTAGTATTTATTAAAAGGAGTATTTACCCATATATCCAATGCATGAGAACTGTTTTGACGGCTTTGCATCTAAGACATAGATATGTGAATCTGACGCACCGGTGAGAAGGTAATGTCCTTCTTGATCAAACCTGGAGAACCACAAATGAACAAACAACTTAGTAGAGATATCTAAAACATGTACTTGTACATTTATTATGGGGAACAAGAGGAGAACACTTACACAAGGTGATCCACAGACGTGTTGTAGAGACGAACCTGGTGCACCAGGCGAGGCTGCTGCTCATTATTCAGGTCAACAAAGAGGACATTTCCTGTTGCTGTTCCAACGGCTGCATATTGTGCAACAGGACAGCAGGCCAGACTCTTCACCTAAACAAAGATCACACGTTCCAAGTTTACGATTTCACATGATTTCAAGTTCTTATTGTGACATGACTGATATGTTCTGAATGTTCAGATGTTGAGAATCTGACCTCAGCTTGAAGCGACAGGGAACTGATGGAAATTCCTTCTGCGGTCCACAGTTGCAGTCCTCCAGAATCCTTCACTGACTGCAACCAGAACAAACAAACATCACATATCTCCTGAAAGACATTGATCTTATTATACACTCCAACACGAGACACTGTAATTATTGAACACACTAATATTTACCACACAAATGTTCTTGTTGGTGGGCAACAAAGTTGCTGCCACAAAGTTGCCCCTGAGGTAATCCAACACCTTCACAATCTGGTCTGACTGAGTTGGATTCAACATGTAGATTTGTCCCTAAAGAACAAGAAAATCATAAGGTTCTTCCTATAAAGGAGGTTTTCTTTATCATCTTATTTCTTGAAGAAATATCTTGTTTTATGTGAAACAGAGGTACTAATGTAGATTTAAGGACTAACCGTATCAGAACATAAAGCTACTCTTTCATTGTCAGGGAATGACATCACTGCTGAGACAGGTCCTTCTAGTTGCCACGTTTGTGTAATGTTGATCTGAGCCTTGTTAATTTGTAGACAGTGTACCACATTCCCCTGTAAAACACAAGCATTATCAAGTGCCACGCTTACACTCAGTGAGTCTAGTGATGTTAAATGGTGTGTGTGTGTGTGTGTGTGTGTGTGTGTGTGTGTGTGTGTGTGTGTGTGTGTGTGTGTGTGTGTGTGTGTGTGTGTGTGTGTGTGTGTGTGTGTGTGTGTGTGTGTGTGTGTTTATGTGTTTACCTTTCCAATGGTGATCAAACCATTTTTGTTAAAGGCTAATCTTTGAAAGCTGATCTGTCTGAGTTCAGGGATGGCATCAGGAGCTTAACGTAGAGAGAGCAAAAAAGATTATAACTGTATTTTAAATCTTGTCTTAGCTAAAATTGAGAGCATTTCTACATATTTGTGTGTGTGTTTTATTTTCTTTTATATTGTGTCAGTGTGTGTTTACTTGTGGGGTTGAAGGATATAGAGACAGACAGACTCTCTGTGTTCACAACAAGTAGAAAGCCTTCTTCACAGCCCACATAGAGCTCTGATGAATCTTTCCAGCAGATGGCAGTAGGAGTAAGTCTGGCTTTGGTGAAGAGTTTAGACTGAGTAAACATGAGTAGAGATAGAAAACAGAGTTAGATTTTGTCATACTTGGTTTGTCAGATAGTAAATTTGCTGGATGACTTTTGTCATCCAGCAAATTTGACAGAGGGATGTTACCAAGATTTTTTCTGCATTGTGTTCTTTGAGCCCTGAGATGGCTGATGGAGGCATGACTGGACCCAAATGGGACTGTTTGCTGTCAGCAGGAGGGGAGTGCAATCTATCAGCACAGGAACCATCCTTTGCTGGAAGCTCCATCACCCTGCAATGTAAAAAATTTGATACACACATGCACAATATTTCTTCACATTGTTGTCTAGTTCTGCATGTTTTGCACTTGGGGAGGATGTATAAAAGTAAAACACAGAAAATGACATGTCCACATATCAATCTAGGTTTCTGCTTTACCTTGGTTTCAGGAGATGAAATCTGTCACTCTTCTCAATATTCCACAAAGTGATGGATGTAGAGCCAAGAGCACAAAGCTGGAGACAGTTCAGAGGGTTGAACACCAAAGATGTGACATCACACCCAGCTTTAGGTTGTGTACAAATTGGCTCAGCGGTTTCCCAGTTCCTGTCATAAAATAATGATTATATTAACAGAGCAGATCTTCCTTAACAAACATGATGGAAAATATGACAATACAATGCAGTGTACTACTTTCATTGTCTCACCAAACTGTTATTGTGTGATCTGGGAGAGAGGAACAACAGCCCAAATAAGGAGCATCATTACTCAATGTCAGGGATGTGTATCCCAATTGTGCTGTCCCTAAAAAAGAATCAGTGGTAACTACACTGCCCGGCCAAAAATAAAGTCACACACTCTAATATTTTGTGGGACTGCCTGTAGCTTTGATTGCGGTGCACATTTGCTGCGGCATTGTTTTGACAACCTCGTACAACGTCACAGCATTTATTTCTGTCCAGAATTGCATTAATTTTTGGCTGAGTTCTTGTATTGACAATAGGAGTCAAACCACTCTGCAACGTCTTCTCCAGCACATCCCATAGACTTTGAATGTGGTTAAGTTCAGGACTCTGGGGGCCACTGCAATTTGCTTATTGAAACCCAAATGGTGACTTTTTTTTTTGGCCGGGCAGTGTATTTGGGGAAGCATGTTAACAAATATAAATAATACAATACATGCCAGACAAAAATTACATTATAATCATGATACCTGTGTAGAATTAACTGAGTATACTTAATCAAATACCTGATCTAATCTGACCAGAGTATTCTAATTCATGTGACTTACATAATATCTTCATTCCATTCTATTTCTTATACTGTACTTGTTACTCCTCTGATAACTTTATCTGGGTTTATTTTTTTACTTTGTATAATAGTGATAACAATATAGGAAAGGCATCCGGCGTAAAACTTTTGCCAAATCAAACATGCGAATCAAACCTATGACTTCCATACCGGATCGGTTGAGGCCCGGGTTAACAACGACCGCCATCGGTGCTGCTGACCTACAGGGTGCTGGTGGAAATTGGACTACTGTTCGTCGAAGAATGAGAGGAGGAAAGTGTGATCGTAGGAAGACAGAGAAGAGGAACGCCAAGAGTATAGGACTGAGAGTAGGGACGTTGAATGTTGGAACTATGACAGGAAAAGGTAGAGAGTTGGTTGACATGATGCAGAGAAGGAAGGTAGACATACTGTGTGTCCAGGAGACCTGATGGAAAGGTAGCAAGGCTAGAAGTTTAGGAGCAGGGTTCAAGTTGTTCTATCATGGTGTAGATAGGAAGAGAAATGGAGTAGGAGTAATCTTGAAGGAGAAGTTTGTTAGGAACGTCCTGGAGGTAAAAAGAGTGTCAGATAGAGTGATGAGTCTGAATCTAGAAATCGAAGGTCTGATGTTCAACGTTGTTAGTGGGTATGCTCCACATGTAGGATGTGAGCTGGAGGAGAAGGAGAAATTCTGGTTGGACTTTGATGAAGTAATGCAGAGCATACCTAGAAGTGAGAGAGTTATCATTGGTGCAGACTTCAATGGATATGTTGGTGCAGGAAATAGAGGTGATGAGGAGGTGATGGGCAGGTTTGGTATCCAGGAGAGGAACGCAGAGGGACAGATGGTAGTTGACTTTGCAAAAAATATGGAAATGGCTATAGTGAATACTTTCTTCCAGAAGAGGCAGGAACATAGAGTGACCTATAAGAGTGGTGGTAGGAGCTCACGGGTAGACTACATCTTTTGTAGACGGTGTAATCTGAAGGAGATCAGTGACTGCAAAGTAGTGGTAGGCGAGAGTGTAGCCAAACAGCATAGGATGGTGTGTAGGATGACTCTGGTGGTGAGGAAGATGAAGAGGGCAAAGGCAGAGAAGAAGATGAAATGGTGGAATCTGAAAAAGGAAGAGTGTTGCATGACTTTTAGGAAGGAGTTAAGACAGGCTCTGGGTGGTCAGGAGGTGCTTCCAGATGACTGGACAACTACAGCTAATGTGATCAGGGAGACAGGTAGGAGAGTACTCGGTGTGTCATCTGGAAGGAAAGTAAAGAAGGAGACTTGGTGGTGGAATGAGGAGGTACAGGAGTGTATACAGAGAAAGAAGTTAGCTAAGAAGAAGAGGGACACTGAGAGGACTGAGGAGAGTAGACAGGAGTACAGGGAGATGCAGCGTAAGGTGAAAGGCAAAGGCCAAACAAGGGGCTTATGATGACTTGTATGCTAGGTTGGACAGTAAGGAGGGAGAGACTGATCTATACAGGTTGGCAAGACAGAGAGACAGAGATGGGAAGGACGTGCAGCAGGTTAGGGTGATTAAGGATAGGGATGGAAGTCTATTGACAGGTGCCAGTAGTGTGATGGGAAGATGGAAAGAGTACTTTGAAAAGTTGATGAACGTGGAAAATGAGAGAGAACAAAGACTAGAACAGGTGACTGCTGTGGACCAGGAAGTAGCAAAGATTAGTCAGGATGAAGTGCGGAGGGCATTGAAGAGTGGAAAGACAGTCGGTCCTGATGATATACCTGTAGAGGTTTGTAAGTGTCTAGGAGAGGTGGCAGTAGAGTTTCTGACTGGGTTGTTCAACAGGATCTTAGATAGTGAGAAGATGCCTGAGGAATGGAGGAGAAGTGTGCTGGTACCCATTTTTAAGAACAATGGAGGCGTGCAGAGTTGTGGCAACTACAGAGGAATAAAGCTGATGAGCCATAAAATGAAGTTATGGGAAAGAGTAGTTGAAGCTAGCCTAAGGGCAGAAGTGAGCATTTGTGAGCAGCAGTATGACTTTTTTGTCATGCCAAAAAAGAGTACTACAGATGCAGTATTTGCTTTGAGGATGTTGATAGAAAAGTACAGAGAAGGCCAAACGGAGCTGCATTGTGTTTTTGTAGATCTGGAGAAAGCTTATGACAGGGTTCCCAGAGAGGAACTGTGGTATTGTATGAGGAAGTCTGGAGTGGCAGAAAAGCATGTTAGAAAGGTGCAGGACATGTATGAAGACTGTAAGACAGTGGTGAGGTGTGCTGTAGGTGTGACAGAGGAGTTCAAGGTGGAGGTGGAACTGCATCAGGGATCAGCTCTGAGCCCCTCCTTGTTCGCTATGGTGATGGATAGGCTGACAGACGAGGTTAGACAGGAATCTCCATGGACTATGATGTTTGCAGATGACATTGCGATCTGTAGTGAGAGCAGGGAACAGGTGGAGGAGAAGCTAGAGAGGTGGAGGTTTGTCCTGGAAAGGAGAGGAATGAAGGTTAGCTGCAGTAAGACAAAGTACATGTGTGTGAATGAGAGGGACCCAAGTGGAAGAGGGAGGTTACAGGGAGAAGAGATCAAGAAGGTGGAGGATTTGAAGTACTTAAGGTCGACAGTCCAGAGCAATGGAGAGTGTGGAAAAGAGGTGAAGAAGCATGTACAGGCAGGATGAAACGGGTGGAGAAAAGTGTCAGGTGCAACACTTTTCATTTTTCAGCTACAGTGAAAAGAAAGGTGTACAAAACTGTGGTGAGACCAGCGATGTTGTTCGGTCTAGAGACAGTGTCACTGAGGAAAAGACAGGAGGCAGAAGTGGAGGTAGCAGAGATGAAGATACGGAGGTTCTCTTTGGGAGTGACCAGGAAGTATAGGATAGGATCAGGAATGAGTACATCAGAGGGACAGCACATGTTAGAGGTTTTGGAGATAAAGTCAGAGACTGAGATGGTTTGGACATGTCCAGAGGAGAGATAGTGAATATATTGGTAGAAGGATGCTGAGTTTTGAACTGCCAGGCAGGAGGCCTAGAGGAAGACCAAAGAGAAGGTTTATGGATGTAGTGAAAGAGGACATGAAGGTAGTTGGTGTGAGAAAAGAGGATGCAGAAGACAGGGTTAGATGGAGGCTATTGATTCACTGTGGCGACCCCTGAAGGGAAAAGCCAAAAGGAAAAGACGAAGATAACAATATAAAAATAAATCATGACGTAACAGTACAGAACCAAACAAAACTTTATATTTATTGTATTCTCGATTTTCTAACCCTACTCCTTTTGTAACCTTCAAACGCTGTTTCTGCAAATAATTGACATCCATGTTTGCTCTGTTGTAGTTTCCTTTTGATGTTTCTGAACTTTGCACCAGACATACAATTCACCCCCAGATCTAAAATTAACCATGTGTGCATTTACCCTAAACATAAAGTTATACAGAACATAAACATTACCTTTCAGTTCATTCTTCAGCTGAAAGTCGGGGTAGGTGTACGCAAAAATTGATGGGGATGTCTTTTGGTCAGAGAAGGCAAAAATTCCATTTTGGCCATTGGCCGTCAACGCACCAGTTCCTCTGCAAGGACTATGAAATACTCGACGTATGTTACTGTCGAGGTTCAAAAAACAGACATCATTCCCACATGTGTAGCACACTGTATTGCTGTCAACAAACTCGACATATTTGTTCGTAAAACCCTGGCTCCACCTGGAGGGAATAAACCAGACAAATTTTAATTAGCACCAGTCTGCACATCTCGGTCATTAGTATACGTGTTAACCACGGTAACACAGGGGTTAACCCACAGCTAGATCAGTAGTTCTATAGCAGCCGATAAGGGAAACTACATTTACTGAAGAAAAATACGTCCTTGTGTTTGTTGCGACCACATACCTTGATTCTAAAATTATATTGTCATCCATTTTAAAATAGGCCCAAAATTTCAGTCAATAAACCAAAAATATATTCACGACTGTAAAACTAATCGGCGAAGTATCACGTTCCCCTGGCAACCACAAACCTCAGAGGAACCGCCCTCTTATGCAGATTGGCTGAGTGTCAATCTGATGTGTTCACGGCGTAAAAAAATACAGGATACACTGAAAGCCGAATAAGAAGAAAAAGCGAAACAGAAGCAATCAATATTTTCAATAGGGAAGATGTTGCAGTAAAAAAATGTATTTATTTGTAAGAAGAATCCTATTTTGTTTGGAAAACTGCAATGATTAACAATGGAAATGAAAATCGCCATTTATTATTAAACATAATGAACAATTGTTCAAAATGAACAATGGGAGGATTTTATTTGGTCAGATTTTAGACAAGTTACCTCGAAGAAAGTGTATTATCAACCTTTTCTTTAAATGAACTAAATATCACACTCACACCAGCAAATGTCTGACCCAAAAACACACTTTTACTGTCTTCCTGACTCACTTCAAGCACCACATGCACAGTGAATGTCTACTCAAATTTAAAATGTAAAAACCCGTGATGAATTTGCTTTACAATCTATTATTCCTTTTTGTTATCGTTATTCTATTGCTTTGTCAATATACTTTATCATGTTAACGTGTATTGACTCAATCCAACGTCTGCTACTTTTGGCAGCGCTTTTGTTAGCCATTCAGATTAAAAAAAAAAAAAAAAAAAATCAATAGCTAGGAGTGAATCCGCCGCTAGCGGCAGAGCTGTGACACTCTTCTCTCCGTCCTCCGCATCGTCGCACAAATATGTCTGCTGACAAGTGTCACGCCAAAGGTAAGAGTCATTAAATACATTAAAACACTAAACTAGTAACACTTAGCCGGGTTATATTATGGTTGCAATTTGCAAGCTCATCTACGTTTAACAAAGACGTGTTTAATTGATTGCTGAGGGAAAGTGAACGGCCATGTACTGGAGGTTTTTTGAAGAGGCATCGAACAATTGATGCAGTTTAGCGTCAGGATGAGCATAGCGACCTCTTGGATATACGAATGGTTTAGTTTTTTAAGGAGACTAAATTATCGGAGACGTACGTCAGGTTGCCTCAGCGACATTCACATGTTTTTTTTTTTTTTTCCGTCTTAGTTTTGTTTTTTTGTTGTTGATAAAGCTAAAATCTAACATGTCACTTTGTTGAAATAAAATGTGACTTCTGACAGAATCAGTCATAGATTGGGGAATTTAATTATGTTTTATTTAAGTACAAATTTAATTTAAAAAAAAGTCTACTACACGTTCTTCACCAGCAAAAGTAGAACCAATAAAGTAGAACTGCAAGTGGCAGTACCTTATCCAATAAGTTTAAAGTCACAGAAGTAAATATAAATCAGGCAGTTAAATTATATCAACTTGTCACCTCAACTTGTCAATTTTCTTTCAGGAAGTCCTGCTCCTGGTTCAGTCTCTGAAGGCTTTATCAGATTCTATAGTATGAGATTCTGCCCGTTTGCCCTCAGGACCAGACTAGTTCTGACTGCCAAAGGGATCAAGTAAACACACATTTCATCACACATTGAATTCCACCATAGCATGCCTAATCAATAAACGATGAGTCATTATTTTCTTTAAATTAGGTTGCCATTTTGTTCTTGCAGACATGAGGTCATCAACATCAACTTGAAAGACAAGCCTGATTGGTTCCTTGAGAGGAATCCACTGGGTCTTGTCCCAACACTGGAGACACCTGCTGGTGAGGTGATTTATGAGTCTCCTATCACCTGTGAATACCTGGATGAAGTTTACCCAAACAGTAAGCTGCTTCCTTCCACTCCGTATGGTAAAGCTCAGTACAGGATGATGCTGGAACATTTTTCCAAGGTATCTTCATTTGCGTCACTTGCATCTAAATACTGGGATTTATTTTTACTGCTGTTCCCACCATGTAAATAATTCAATTAAACCAATTGTTTTGTGCAGATACCTCCATATTTCTTTAAGATCTTAATGGGAAGAAAAAAGGGTGAGGATGTCGCAGGACTGGAAGATGAACTGAAGGAAAAGTTGGCCAAATTTAACAAAGTATGTTCAAAGTCAAGCGCTTTGGTTCTTTAATGCATTCTCCTGATATAACTTGGTAAAGACAAACTTGTTCCAGGAGTGAGAGCAAATTCTGTATAAATTGTAAAAGAAAATTAATATAATGCTGAAAAATGTATTGATTGTTCAGGACTTGGTTGACAAAAAGACCAAGTTCTTTGGAGGTGATTCCATCACAATGATCGACTACATGATGTGGCCATGGTTTGAGAGGCTGGGCGTCCTGGATCTGAAAAAGTAAGTAATAATCTCTAAAAGATTTATAAATGAATATATTTTAATAGTGGAGGCATTTCAAAATTACAAAAAAAGTTGAGAAGAGCATAATAGAGAACAAACATGAGGTATACTGTATTACAAATGTGAGAGCGCTGGCAATCCCATAGGAACAAATAAGTCAAAACATTTTCATCTTCAAAAGGTCTCAATAGGTGCTGGAAACCTGACAAGTTTGTAATTTGGGGGGATTTTTTAAATTGGATGCAAAGCAAGAAATTAATGT
This sequence comes from Antennarius maculatus, assembly GCA_013358685.1. Taxonomy (NCBI): domain Eukaryota; kingdom Metazoa; phylum Chordata; class Actinopteri; order Lophiiformes; family Antennariidae; genus Antennarius; species Antennarius maculatus. The sequence continues at coordinate 12,850,904 of CM023616.1, read as the reverse complement.
TTTGTGCAACAGTTCAAATTATTTTAATATTTTATGTAAAATCAGCAAATAGGCTCTGCTGTTGCCATTGTAGTTGTCACGGTACAATTTTTTGGGGGGGCCATATGACCTGGAAAGTTGGGCAGTTGTAAGCATGCATGGGTTTCATCTGCATCTCAAACTATTACACATTGGATTTTTAAATTGTGCCTGAAACGTAATTAAAATCAATTTTTCCTGTGAATTTACTGAATGATATCCCATGTATTTCATGAGGACAGCCTCATGAACTACAGTATGCCCTCGCTCATTCACGCATCAACACTCTCGACTTCACCTTATCGTGGATGTTTGGTAGGAAGGCATGTGATACCGTACGCGCATTCTATTGGCTGATTGCATGCGGAAGTGTGCTACGTTCCACTTTTGTTTCTAACGTTTCCATTAGATACAAAAGTGATTTAAACAGTCTATAAGAGTGTGGGAAAAGGTAATACAGATAGAAGATGGTTTAATATCAGTATGAGGAGGGTTCATAAACGTTTAAATTACCGTAAATAATAAGAAATAGTTTGTAGCTCTATCGTGGAATTCGTTATTCTCGTGTGGTTCCTGGAACACTTTAACCACAAGTAACGAGGGCGCATTGTATTCCCTTTGTCTTTTCAGCTGCTACAACCAAACACCTGAGCTGAAGAAGTGGACAGAACGCATGTATGAGGATCCAGCTGTCAAAGCCAACACGTACAGTGTGGACACCTACAAGGCCTTCTACAAAAGTTATATTGATGGAAAACCTGACTTTGACTACGGCCTGTAGACGTGACTTCATAAACCATCCCAATAATTTTGACTTTTGATCAGTTATTCTAGTCTGTTTTTCACACATTGATATTACAAGAAAACAGAGATGAAATTACTTTTGACATTTAGGAGCAGCTTCAAATATTCCCACATTTGATAAAAATGAGTTTTTTGAGGTTAAAAGTTTAAATACAGTCATAGAACTGATCTTTCTCTAATCCTTCAAGTAGATTGCTTACTCTTTGAGTGGCAGGGGGTTATGAAACCTCATGCCTCAGCCTCTCAATGAAAAATACAGAATTGTTCTATATTGATCAAATCTTGCGTGACAGGCGTGACTTTGTGTCTTGATTGACCAAATGATAAAATGTTGCCGATAGCTGCTCATTTACTTGAATATAAATCAAATAATTAAACAATTGAATGAAAAAAGTAGCCTTCTCAGCAAAATCTGCAATAAAAGTCAAGAAGTTAAATAACTATTGCATTTCAGTGCTTGTGTATCTGGTGCAAACATCCATTTTCACACTGATATTTCAAGATCTACTGTCACTCTAATGTTATGCAGACACATTCTCGTCTAGGCTATGGTGTAAACCTCCATTTGAAAAGTGAGATGAGTACTCTTGCATGAGCACAGGTGCATTTCGTAACATCTCATGAAAATGTTTGACTGTTGCTGCATAAAGCTCCTTGTGTAACACGATAGACCGGAACAGATTGATGGGCTCTGCCTTGCAAAAGATCTCTGGAACATTGACTTCTTCTGGTATTTTTCTGTTTCCAGTTACAACATGATTCAGTCTCTTTTCCTGCAGGCTCCTCTGTAAGAAACTGAACACATCTCGAAGCCTGTCCTCCATGTTTGAAATCCCCCACGCAGAGGGCCTTTTAGTCAGCAGCAGGTGTAACAGAACCGTCTTTAAGTGGTAGTTAGTAAGAGCACTTTTTCCTGTGAGCACTCCTTGTCTTCTGTGCAGGAATGTAACAATTTGAAAACAGCGTAAATGGCAGGAATTTTGTGGTAGGCGTTTAGCAAAATGTCTCAACAAATTACGCTCATAGACAGCAAAAGAAAGAGGCCAGTATGGATCTGGAGAGCTGTCACAATCTGATGGAAAGTGTAACACAAAATAAGCGTTTGTATCCTCCAGCTGAACCACGGGAATGAGATTCAACAAGACAACTTTCCCCGACCGTAGTCGGATCTTCAGAGCACCGGCGGTATCCAGGTTACGAAAAGTGACTTCAAAATCGTATTTGTGCGAAATGCGTCCCCAAGCTTTGGTTACAGAGATCTGAAACCACTTCATGACGTGATCCTTGGCTAAGGAATGCGTGTTTTTGGAACACAGCAGTTCTTCAAGAGTGTGGTCCACTGTGATGGTGTCATTCCTGCTATGAAGCAGACACAGCATGTCGTCTCCCAGGTTAGCAGAGCCGCAGAGACAGTGCTCTTCATTGTCCCCACACCTGATCACCTTTATCCTGCCACAGCCCTGCATGTTGGGAGGTATGTCACTAGAAGCATTGCACCACAGATGGAACTGGAAGCAGTACTCTTCTGGAGGGGAGAAAGGCACTATAAGGTCGCAAATCAGTGGCCTGCCGACCTTCCAAGACTCAAACATGCTTCCAATCCCAACAAAGTCTCCGACTTCCACATCTGTTTCCCTGTTGCACATGCTCCTTAGCGATTCCAGCAAGTCATCAGCAAAACCCTCAACAAACTCCCTCACTCTCCAGATTTCGTGGGATGACGTATACGTGCATTTGTCACAGAAGTTCCTCAGGACATCTTTATCTAGTACCATCGTACCGGGGGTGACAGATCCACTCTCCGAGATTATGTCTTCATCCTCTACTGGACGTATTTCTGCATCAAGAAGATCCACCCTGTACATCTCAATGGTAAAGAATATGATGAAAGACATGGTACTCCACAAACACCAACTATAACCCTCATCAGAGGTGGTTTGTTCCTGCTGTGAGAGTTCTTCCTCAAGCTTGGCCTGCTCCATTTCCAGCCTCTCCTCATGCTCCCGCATGCGAGCCACAAGCTCCTCATCCTCATCTGGGTGGGTGGTGTTCTCATGAGGAAAGAGTATGGGATGGTTCAATAGAGCAGCAGCAACCACCACACACACTCGTGCAATGGCCCCCTGCATCTTCAGCTTGTTTCTCAGACTCACATGTAAGACGTTCAGACAGGAGCAGCTCAGAACCTGAAACGGGAGCAGAAATCGTTCATTTAGACTGGATATGTACATAGTATTGTTATTTTTTTTCGAAGATTGTCTCCATTCTAATAGGAAAGCAACGGTTGTACCTTTAAACACAAACTAGTCTGCTGCAGTCTGACACAGGAGGAAGGGAGGTCAAGGTCTGAAGGATAATTTATCCTTCTCTGATAACTCTAAAATTGTTCCCCTTAACATTGGCATCCTGTTAACAATTAGGAGAGGATAAAGATCCGTCCCTTTGTGGAAAATGTCCAACTGAGGCGTGTGCTTAACAACGTGGAAAAAGCAGACATAATCTTTCCTGGATGTCGTATAATATACAGTGCAGTAAAGAAGGGGAAATTGCGTAAGATTTTTTTGCCTCTGTTCCAAGCTTTAAATAGACCTTAAAGAGACAACTGCTCAAGAATGTGGTGAGGATCCCTGGAACCTTTGAGACAAAGGTTCCAGGGATCGCTCATTCCTGTCAAACTAGGAATGAGTATTGAGAAGTCAATCTCAACAGTAAAATCGTGAGATTATTGTCTGCTCTCTGTCTAACTTTGAGTTTTGAAATGGCAGCACAGGCGTGGCAGAGATGTGAGGTCACAGAGCCGGGGAACACCCCATGACTTACTAACAGGGACGTTTCCAACACCTACATTGCTCAGCCCATCCATGCAGCAGCACAGGCCCACTTGTGTTATGATTCATCAAAGTAGAAGAACACGGAGGGTACAGTTAACATGGACTATGAATTCTTCACTGCTTGATTCTCCCATTAAGTCTTTATGGCATCTACAGAAGTCAAAGCAGTTTGTGTAAAAGATAGGCTGATGGACATGAAGGAAGTACTCTGGAGTTTTGTTTTAGTGAGCAGGAAAAAAATGATATAAAATTTTGAAGTTATATTGATGTATTATGAGCAATACATTGACATTATATTATTACATAAAGCACTCAAATAAAGGTCAATTTTGGAAAGACATTAACTTCATACTTCATAGCTACGTGTACTTGACTAGAGGAATTCTTTATACTTTAATCCACCACATTTCAAACGACAAAAACATATTTTACCTTATCTGCGTAACTTTAGTGACAACATTCGTTTTTCAGATTACTGATATAAAACAATCTATAAATCCTACATTATACTGATTATACATTATACTGACGTTTGCATCCGTTGCTGTCAAACAAAAGTCACCAGTGATGACATCACGTCACAGCCTGCTCACCAAAATGTGGCGATGCGTAAAGTTTTGAAGCAACAGCAACTTTTAAACTTTTCAAACAAAATGTAATGAGCAGTGATAAGAGCGATCAGAGCTGTGATTATTAATGTGAATGCTATGTGTTGTGGAGAACTTATCGACGATCACGCTGACTCGGTGAGTCCTTCTCAGAGTGTCGATGCGTGTGTTTCTACCTGGACGTCGTTACGTCTTCCAGCTCATCGTGAGTCCAGTGTCGGGATCCCAGCTCCATCAAACTAACGCGCGCAATGGAAGATAGTTCACTTCTGTTTTAGAACACATTTCCTCATCGTGAGAGCCTCCATTTCAAGACCCGCCGCCCTGTTTCCTCTGCGATCAGGGCCGCATTTAGACATAAAGCTACACGGGGGCACGGTTACCCCCCTCACCCCCCGCCACTTTCCAATTGCGCACATTCCCCCCTTCAATGGATGCTGCGCAGTGAAACATGACAATCTCATTTAGTCATGTCCATTTGATGAATTTTGGCTCAACTGCAAGAGATCAGTGAAGAAAGAAAAGAAAGAAAAAAATTTAAACTTTATTGTCCCCCAACCGGGGAATTATCTTTGGGAAATTTTTATCGAAATTACTCGCGTGAACCCCTGGAAATTCCACGATAAAACAATAATATCAGACTTCATACCACACATATGAAAACAAATGTATTGGTATTATAAACCAAGCACACCCAACGTAGTCAAAAATCATCGTGGTGACGTAACGACTTTGTGTTGGCCAATCATGGATTGCGCTGGGCGGGCATTGCGATGATAGATGAATGTTAGCAGGCTAACTGGAGAAGGAAAGCTAACTAATGGTGAGATTGGGAAAGGAGCTAACGTTAAAGGAAAAGGCACCTGTCAAAAGAGCAAGTGGAAAAGAAATTTTAGAGAAGTGATAGTTCTGTTAGCTGACTACATGAACAGAACTATATGTAGTCACTTAAAGACCGTTTTTGACAGATGCCCGAGGAGCATTTTGGATACATCGATTGTCCCATTCCAAATGGAAACCATAGCTGGCCAGACTGTTCCTGCTAGCCAGCTACTTTCACTCAGAATTCGTTGCTGTTTTCTTTGTCGTTCCTGCTGTTCAGATTTTCTGCTCAAAAACATGAAAATTGGTGGAGCAGTTATGACGCTCTAAAATTATGTTAACTGTGAAATCAATGTATAGTTATTTCTTCTCCTAACAGATGCCTTACACCATGTTGTTCACGTGATTCCTTCTGGCAGATGTGATTGGTTGGGCCTTGTGATTGACAGGTAGTGGGTGGAGTCGGTGACAGTGTGACAGCATGAAACTTTTCAAGTGAGCTTAAGTTTCTTGCATTCAAATGAATTTGAAACACATGTGGAATTTGAATCTGTAGTAAGCAAATATGTGCATATAGGTGAGTGTGTGTGAGTCAATAGTGAAACATTTAAGGCAGGAGATATCGCTCCTTTAAAAGAAAATAAGGCCATGGAAAAGTACAGACACAACTGCTTACAGTTTAGAGACCTGTAGTTCAATTTATAATAAAGCGAATGCTTTAAAGTGGTTCATGTTGAGTGAGTTACTGCAGCTAGCCTTTATCCTGTAGTTATTCTTAAGGAAAATAAAGATATACATTATTCTGATTTATAGATTAGACATAGCTAAACAAAATAACAATACGGGAATTATTGTAATTTATATCTAGACCAGTGTGAATTTTATAGCATATAAAGTTAGAAAACACACATAGGATTAAATAGTCACTCATTTATTGAGGTTGAATGGACAATATAATAATGTCTCATACACTATATCTCCACAAATATATCATAAATTTTCAGCATTAGAGGAGACATAATAATTCAATGCAAGCATTAAAATCCTAAAAAAAAATCTATGAAATACATTAAGACAATATTATTCCTCTGTAAAATCATTGTAGACCATACTTAAACCACTATAACACTTTAATTTTAAAACATTATTTATGCTTTATATGTAAACATATCAACTTGCACAGGATGGCAAATATTTTTTTAAAGTGCTCACAATAGGCATATTCAAGAAGGAAAATTTCAGCTATCTGTCACAGGACAATATAGCTGACACTTTCTCAGCTTTGCTCTTTTTGCCAGTATTATGTAGAATTTTGATCAAGTTCTTCCCTGCATCTCTGCCCTGAATCTCAACCCAGGCCCTCAGCAGTTGGAGGGTCTGCTCCCGACTGTCTCCAGGGCTGTTCAGTTTAAACGAATCAATAGTTGCACTTCCCATCTTGCTACGCATCGCTATATCCTGCAAATCCTTCCATCCAATAATATCTGCAATATCAGGCAGGTACAGCTGGAGATCCTCATCTGAAAACAATGTGGAGGACAGGTAATTCACAACTTTATTTTTGTCACATCAGGTAGAAAAACAACCACAAAACCAATGACACTAAAATATCCATGAAAATCGCATAAAGCCATGCAATATACAGGCTTATGTAACTGTACAGACAGAAAAGTTATTGAAATTATTTATGTTTATTTCAATTTTTGTTTACTGCTTATCTGTCATTGAGTTTCAATTTTGAATGAATGAATGAATGAATGAATGAATGAATGAATGAATGGAAAATAAATAAAATATTTAAAATTGCCACACAGTCAAAAGCCAATCACTCTGGCACAAGACATGGACATAAACATTTGTAAAAAAAGAAGCAACAAAAAAGCCCATGAATAGATCAATGCTGAAACTTGTTTTTTGTGTGTCGAAAGATTTGTGATTGTTATGGGGTTTTTTTTAAACCATTTCAGTTCTGCTCTGGAAATGAAAGAGGACAGACAGACAGATGGAATCCTTTCCTCACTTCATCTGTGAATGAAATATCTGACTGATTATGTATTTTAACCGACTGATATACTGTAATATGTTATCATTTAAAATGTTCTGTGGCTTCTCTTACTTACTCTTAAGAGCCTGCATCTCCTGAAAAACAGATGCAGAATGAATTAAAACTGGACTTTGACCACTTACACAAGCTTTACATGTAACATCACAACAGCACTGGCACAAAGCAAGCACACAAACCAGGACAATAGCTTTGGACAACTAACCTTGACCTCCAACAGAAAGGGGTAGCTTTGGTGACATTAGATAAGACACAGAAAAGCATTTAACTCACGAGCACAAAGGCTAAACATGTCAGAGCACTGTACAACAAAAGAGATCACACTGTAGAATAACTTACCAAATCATTTCCATTTCTGTTTGTCTCTTGGTCTAGAGTCTGATGTCTCTGCCCTTATTAAATGAATGTTTAGGAAACAGGACACAATATTATTAAGGAGGAAAAAAATGTATTGAATGGACTTCGATTGAAATGAATTGAACTGGGTTCTAGTGCTCTCTCCTGGTCACATGTAGGTTTAACAAATACTCACTCTTCTTCCAAATAACAACAGCAGCCCCCAAGAGAGCAACAAATAGGAGAGAACCGACGACTATGCCAACTATTTTTCCAGTTTGATTGTCTGTTAAAAACAAGGTTATGATCATTGCAAACAAACAAAACAATGTGATGTACTTTCTTTCATAGATAGAGCATTGTACTCCTTTAAACCATCATGAAATGATTCAAATACAATACAAACTAAACCTTACCTTCTATTGCTTCATTGCAGATTGTGTTGCTATTAGCTGTACAGGCTACTTTGATGCCCTCAGCACCACATCTCAAACCGACAGAAAAGTGCAAATGAGTGAAGGATGAAATTTTAACAGCATAAGTTAACATCTTCTTTAAAAAGGAAAAATGAGTCAATTGGTCATAAATTTTTTCAGATTTTCTTTGCAGGAGTGCATCTTGTGGTTGACAGCTATTTAGAGAACTGACCTCTTACAAGGGTAGCAGAGGCGACATATTCCTGTGTTGCTGGTGCAATAGTGATCCTTTATACATCGACACCTTCTGTCCCTAGCAGGCGTACAGGGTTGATCCTCCTCGAGATTATCTAAATGGATATTAACATCACACACAAGATATTACAGGGATGAACAAAACACATAATGGCAGTCACATATTATGTGTTTCAGTTCTACATGTGCAGAAGTTTTATTTTATAATACTGTTGTTGCTTTATATTGTAAGGATTTCATATATTTGTGTTAACTATGTGGAATTGATTGGGATTGAAGATGCAATTTATAATTATTTTGATTATCAATTAATCTGACCACCTTTCTCTGACAATAGCTTGATGTCTTGTTGAGAAAATGTCAGAATGCAGTAAAGCAACTCATTTACAGAGTACACACTGTCATTTTAAAATGTACTTTTCTTGTCACCCAATTACCATATTATGTCTGATTAAGCTAAAGCAAGAAAAGTGTGGCATTTAAAGAAGCTGAATTGAAGTATTGGTTAGAATATTACTTACACTTCATATAAGTAATTAATAAGTAATTTATAATTAATAATGAGTAGTGCTAAGGAATAATATCCTGCTAAATCTGCAATCACTAAGTAGTTAAAGTGAGGCTGTGACAACACTTCTGTCAATGTCAACTTGTCATATCAAATTCTTGCAATTTATATGATGTTCCTACAGTAAAAGTGTTACATAGAAATGTCTTGTTTTGTTTAAGGCTTTACTGTCAATAAAAAAACTGTATTGTCCCAGTGCATTGATACCATTTGGATGTGAGCAGGATGTGCAATGATCACAGAACCTCTGGTCATTGGGGTGACTGGTGTACTGCTCAGGAGGACATTCCTTGCATTGTCTGTCCTGTGGACTTGTAATGCAGTCCTGCACCAGGTGCAGCCCTGCAAGCATGTGGACACAGGAACAAGACAAATGTTTCAGTTTGTTTGGGTCATCTGATGTTATTCACACCTACTATTTGCTAAAACATGCAGCACTGCACAGTCAATGCAGCTGGTTGTTCTTTTCAACATAGAACAACAGATCCGCAGTCACAGACGACATTAAGTTGACTCTGTGACAAACATGATGGTGATTAAAACAATTATACAAAACAGTCTTAAATTAAAAATCAGTGTCTTGGATAAGATTTCAGATAGGGTGTTCATTCAAAAAATTAATTTAAGAAGTTGTGCATTTACATTATTATATTTTCACTTCGCTCAAAATACACTTTTGAGATTGAATATGTTTTACAATAAAATCGAACCTGGTTCGATGCGTCCCAAATAAATCAATGAGACTTGTTTTCACACATCATTTAAATTCAGACGTGCGGACACTGACCGGAAGCGCACAGACAACACTGCCTCCCGTCGTGCATGTAGTTGCCATCTGTACACAGGAATGAGGAAGAGGAGGTCCTATGAGAGAAGACCGAAAAACGAAAGTGAAAGTATGATTTACTTTCTACTTATGTGTATATATATATATAACTACGTATTTAGCAATAGCCAAACGTTCAGATATCCGTCTGTCGTTAGTTCATTACATTTAAACTTGAACCCGTGTTAAGGCGAATTCTGCGACCAGTTTATTTAGTTCTGGCCCTAATCCCAACTCATAATTATTTATATATCAATTAATCTCTTACATTCTACCTCTGATGTCAGATTATAAATGCATCGTGAGGCAAATTAACGCATTTAGACAAACTAAGGAAAGCCCATAGGGCAAGGTCTTGTTATCCTCCACATCTAAACCAGCTAAATCACGATACAGCACCGGTGTTCCTTAAACTTACTTACGCAAACAAAAGCAGAGAGAACGACACAGTTACTTTGAGAATCCACGCAGGTGACATGTTTGAATCCGTCATCCTGTCTCGGTGAGCGCGTCCGTCTGCGCAGGCAGGAAGGAAATCCCCAACAGAAAACTGTCAGTGCAGTCAGGGCAGGACCTGCTGGGAGCCGCTTTATATTACATTCACTGGTTATCAGCTTTAATAGCTGATAAATAGCACAAATACTCACACTGACTACCACGTGTCTCATAAAGAGCCAACCCTTCAATGTCAGGAAAGCACATGAATACACCAAATAATACACCTAGTAATAGATTAACAAGTCTGTTTTTATAAATGTAAAGAAGGGAAAGTACAGATATTTATGTTCGAATGGAAAATTTTCTTGATGCTTAATGGAATCCATGTCACCCTTTATACGCAACAGGTATCCTGTGTCTAATCTTGCAAAGCAACCCGAGCATCACAGAGACGTCACCGTGCTTCCCTGTCGGTAATGTTGTTTTAGGTTTTTACCTAAAATTTAGTGTATACCATTGATTTATAAGCCATATAAGTTAGCATTTATTTCAGTGCACTTATCAAAGTGGTTCTGAGCTACTGGCAGTGCCTTTGTTGTACTTTTGAATCAGGAGAGCTGTGTATCGGAGTTCATATAAATTTAGGCCTGAGCAAAATGATTTTGTATTTGTATTACTAAATTAAGTCCTTGAAAGCTGGTATAGTTAAAAAAAAAAATCTGGTCTGCTGATGTGCACTCTTAAAAAGGAAGCTATTCTAGTCTAGAATAATAATTGACCACAGCAGGGGTGGATCTTGGATTTTTCTAACCCAGGGCCCACAAACAGGGTCACATTCCACACAGAGGGGTCAAACATTTGTAAATGCATTTACTGTATAGAGAGATCTGTCATGGTAACTACTTTTGCTGGATGATAAATTGTCCCATAGAAAGATTTTGTGAGATTATATTATTGTCATTTAAAAATATTTTATGAACTGAATTAAAAACCCCATACAATTGTTCTGTTTTGAGGAAAAAACTGTTACACATTCTTCTTTGTGTCTGGATTTTGTGTAAAGTCATAAATGCTATCTTCTGGTTTGTAATCATGGCAATAAAGATGCTTTCACCGCATTCGTTAATCTGTCAACTTTTCTGTTGTAAAATGATTTATCTGCAATAAAAGTATGCATGACCGTTTTAAGTTTGAACAAAAGTTGTTCATATTTTATATTTTCTGCACCACAGGTCACTCAGTAAATCCTGCGGTGGTCATTGAAAGAAGCATTTCATGTATAATGTATAAAAACACGATTTCAATGAGATATTTGAATTTTTATTGTAGTGTTTTTTTTTATCAAAAAATTCCGATAAATGCTGTATTGTATCAGTAAACCTTATACATAATGACAATTGAGTATTATCTCTTCCAACTATATGTAGTCATGGCATTAGTGGTTGCTTTGGCTCTAGTTAAAATAACTGGAAAACAGTGTGTGTGTGTGTGTGTGGGGGGGGGGGGGGTTGTAATGAAGAAAACTAGATTCATCGACACAGAAAAAATATTGATGCATGATAAAAACTCTAAGAATATATTTCCTTTATTCAGTTTGATCAATGAAACAATTCATCACAGCTTTCCTTCCGCCTCTTCTCATCCATGCTTAACCCACGGGGCGCCGGTAGGGGGCGGTATTGCTCTTGTTCGGGGGAATGGCTGCTCTGAATAGGGAGAGGTTTCCTGCTGGGAGGAAGTCTTGGTCAGATTCTGTTGTAATTGCTAACATTGTTTCATTTTTAATTGACACTGATAGGTCCACTCCGAACTACAATATAAACGGAAAACACTATTCTTCACTACAAAGCTGTAGCTTTCCTGGTCAAATATTAAATCATGATTAGAATTTAATTGTATTTGCAACACTAACTCCTACTGGATTACTGAAATTATTGTAGTGAATTTTAAATCACTAACGTTCTGACCAATTACTCTCATATGTCTGTCTCTTAAAATTTCAGCCAGAAAACAATGAGGAAAAGCTCAGGAATAAAAGAAAAAAAATCACTGCACAGCTGGATAGATGCCCCACAGACACCAGTGTCGAATGACAAAATACCTTTAAAATGTGGACTAACTCAAAATGTTGTAGAATACATTAATCCATTCTAATTTGCCAGATAAGTCTTTTTAGAAAATTAAATAAATAGTTCCATCTTAGCCAAGTGTAGTCAACTGCAAATTTATCTTTGAACAAAAGTAAGGAAAAAAATATCTGTCTTAAGAATGGATGCTTCAATTTGAAGAAGAGCACTTGTGGGATTTTGTTCATTTTGAACATGCACCAAATTTAATCCGTTTGTCATCCCACTGAGTACCGAAGTCAGATTCAAATCAGTGTACTGCCTGCTTATTTGGTCCGCTTAGACAGAAAAATAAGCACACAAACACACAAATCATGAATTAATGCAATGACAATGTGTAACTGTCTGTCCACCTTTCTGATCCAGAGTAAAATTATAAAAGACTTGCCAGTGACGTTTGTTCATATATCTTCAGTTCCCAGAGGAAAAAGGCAAATGAGTTAGGCCTTCATTATTCTCTGACTTTTGTTGTGGCGCCACCATGAAGTTGACATTTGTGCGTTTACGTGAAAAGTTTCCACATCTGTTAGACAGATTGCCATGACACATTCATCTCTCATTCAGGATGACTAATCTCTGTGGTTATTCCATAACTAAGTGTGCTATCATCAGGTCAAATCCTTTTTTCTAAATATCTTATCAAATATGGACAAAATGTATTCCAATTCTCTTATGTGTGTTTATATGTTGTTTTTTATGAATTAGCTAAATGTTGACATGTCAACACATTACACATAGATAATGAAAATGGTAAGTATAACGCTTGTTAAATATAATTTCAGCAGATCTCTGTGTTGAATAAAGTCAGTCTTTACTTGTAGGAAAGGACTTCAGTCTGGACAACTGAGTGTCTTGTCATGCAGGCTTTATCATTTGGCTGTAAGTACTGCACTGAAGTACTGTTTCACGGATAAATAGCCGTGAATCTTCTCTTCTTGTATTCTGAATTTAAGCATTTCATAAAGTACATTTAAAGACAAACATGAAACTTGGAAAATTAAGAACATCACACTTTATCAGTGACAAAAAAGTTTGTTGTTACATTAACTTTTGCAGCTTTTTCACTATTAATATATTTCAAAATCAACAAAAGTAGCAAAACTCTATATTCATAAGATGGGTTTAGAGTGGTATAAAGAGAGATGTTATTTAAAAATATGAGGGGAAGTGTTGTAATTTGGACATTCATAGAATTCAAGGATGGGAAATAAACCTGACGATCCAATCCTAAATACATATATACAGTAGATAAGTTTGATATGATGTTGTTGGCACATGTAATATATGTAGTTGATCTGTAGGCAAACAGGCTAATGATATGTGATAAAACTATAATAAACCTTTACCAGTAGGCCGCATTCTAATGTACTGCAATAAAACCAAATACCTAAAAATCTGTAACCAAGCAGCTTAAAGCTGAAACATTTCAGCTGTATGGAAAAACATCCCAGAGCCAGTCGTGTTCCACTTCCCATCGCCCCTGCATTGTATGTAGAATACAGCAAAGCAATAGCTTTACTGAGATGGAGGAGAGGAAAAATAAAATGCAATAAAACAATGTTTTTGTTGTTAGGAGGAGACTGCTTTAAGGGAGAGTGTTACAAAGTTTCCCCAGGGACACAGAAGAAGAGAGAGGAGATGAGTTGGAGAGGAGAAAGGTAGCATCTCTTCTCTTAAAGAAGCGCCAGAAACAGAGGAGGCGTCAGCGGTTGAATCAATTGTGCTGAATTAATTAATGTTGCACAACATTGTAGGGTGTTCCATAGAACTGTTACTATGGACACAATATATACTCATTCACTTATTTTAGAAAATGTGTCACAACATAGCTACAGCAAAGTTAAAAACAAAAGAAACAGCATAGCATGTTAGTAATTTAAAATGTCTCCACTTTTGAGGGGGTTGAGCTTCTTTCAAAGAGGCAAAGCTTTTAGACCTACAGGTAGTCATAATCCAGAAATGCAGAGTGAATGTGAAAACTATATTTCTAATTCAGAGTAGCTATATATTTATGATTGTGACACACAGCAACAGTGAAATTTATTCTTAATTTTAAACAAAATACTCAAATGTTCGCCATTAATGGAGACAGAATAACGACTGTTGTTTTCAAATGTTAGAACCATAGCGTCAGGAATAACTTAGACAGGGACATATTTATTCGTTCAGGATATCTTGAAAGCATTAACAGCGATGGCGGAAATAACTAATGATGGCTGAAAACATCTGACGCTAACTGTGTTTCTGCATTGAAACCTGTGCCCAGAGCAGAAGAAACGAACTGATGCTTCTTCTCACACAGTACAGGAAGAGAGTCATGCTGCTCTTCAACTACAGGAAATAACCTCTGAGCTGATGACGCAGGTCTCGGGGGAATGCTCAGCAAGTTTTTTTAGATCTGCTGCATATTGTACACCCTGCAACGGCATGAGCGGCGAGGTTGTACTTTTTGCCACACATTAACATCAAGGATTGTGGTCAGCTCAGAATCATCAAAACCAAAATCCTCACTGTATTTTATCTCTCCCATCATCACTTACTGGCATGTACAGTCTGTAAAACATGTGTGTGAAAAATAACTTTGAGCCCAGCATATCAGTGGGCTAAGGGGGTCTGTATACAGTATCTTCACATGGAGTGAGATTTGCCCAAGACAATGGTAGTGGTGACAATGGAGAAAAGTGCAGATTGGTTGTTTCACACAAAGAAAATACTTGTTTAATTCCCCTTAGATCACAAGTGTCAAACTCAAGACCCGGGGGCCAAATGTGGCCCGCCACATCATTTTATGTGGCCAACAAGAGCAGAACAGGTCAGAGTGTCTAAAAATAAATACACAATGCAGTAATTAACTCAGACAAAAACATTTTGAACAAAATTAAAGACCAAAAGTTGTGGTTGATGTGGTTGTTATTTTTCTTTATTCTGTTGGATAATTTGATCCTTGATTGATGGAGTTCTGTGGGTTTCATAATCTGACAAATTAAATGAATTTATGATATACCAGACCAACAAGCAAACATATTTTTGTGCAACTTTAATGTTTGTAACTTGAATAAGTAATAAATTTAGAGTTATGTAACACTGAGGAGTAGTTACATTTACGTTAGATTACATTGAATTAAATTTAGTTACATTTATAAGTCACATCTGGCCCTTTGAGGACAGCCATTACACTGATGTGGCCCTCGATGAAAATGAGTTTGACACCCCTGCCTTCAATATATGTTTACTGGGACTTTTAGTATTGGAAAGATCCAGTTAGGATGTTGATCAGAACAGAGCAGCAAATAAAAGGACAAATAAAAGCCAAATATATGCATATGAACATTTTTTTTGAAAGTCAACTAATATTATTTTAAACTCTCACCAGGTGAGAATGTCGCGTGTAACACACATCATCAAAAGACAGTAGGGTGGAACTAAGAGAGAAAATAACACAAATAGGAGGCAGACAATGTCTATAACAGCTGGCTCTATCAAAGGGGAACCTCCAAACCTCCTCTTTATTCTTGACTTTGTCACACTACTTGGACTCATCTACCCTACAGACGAAGATCAGTTCCACTACTTGATTCTCTGAGTTATGAGGCCATATATTCATACTCATTCATCTCTTTTTAGAGATATGTAAACCGCTTATGTAAATGGACTGTAAAAACATATATACAGTATTACACAATTGGAGTTAACCGGTTTACCTGAATTATTAACATTGATGTTCATTTTACCTATACTCCTCCACTCTTCGGGGGTGTAAAAGTCACAAAACAATAATTCTTGCTAAGCAACTGAAATCTCAGTGTTGCAGGCCTGCAGGAGTAGCTGCTGCAGTGTCTCCAACAATGTCAGCACTTTTCCCTATATGATCATAACGACTCATGACTCATTTTGGCCTCAGATAGCTTAGAATGGGCCAAGTAAGTTTCCTCTGTATGTTGACTGGGCTGGGGTGAGGAGCTAAGAACTCATGGGGAGAGTCTCAAGGGTCTGTTCGGTCAAGAGGAGCCAGCTGGATCGATTGACTGATTAGAAAGTCTCCTGGGCACCCGGAGCCGTGGCATCGCTGACAGCATCAGCATAAAGTGGTAATAAGCATTATTTGAAAAAATATTTGCGTAATCAGAATCTAAGTGCTTTCTTTCTCAAATGAGAAAATATTCAAACTTGATGAGTGACATATGACAGTTAATAAGTGATTGACAGCTGCTTCATGCAAGACTAGTTTTTAGATAAGATCATTTGAATTAATATCAATCCGTACCGATCAAAGCAGGAATCCCTCTGCGATAGCAGTCGGTGGAGGAGGTTCACTTTGTTGCTCACTCAACCAACCTAATCATTTCCAAGGGATTTAGGTCTTGCCTCAGCGCTGGCCGGTGCAACTGTGATGGAATCGCATCCAGAAACTGGACACCTGAGATGATTTTTTATTGTTTTTTCATCTGCAGGTCTTCTCTGGATTTCCAATGGTCTTTCCTGCTGCACTGATGGTGGATTTGAACCTGTTTGTAAGGTGTATCAGGTGGATATGTCGATCCTGGTTCTGGGTTATTCTATGTGGTTGACTGTTATTGTTTCTTTTGCAACGAAATGCAGGTGAAGGTCGAAACATTTTGTATTGTTGGAACAAAAGGGTACGCCACTTTCATCCTTCTCAAAAAAAAGTGAGGAAAGAGGAATGGGTTTGCCGTCTCTCCTGTCCCATCTTTCCATCTCTCCATCCGTCACAATTTACAGCTCAAAGCTGTTCAGGATTTTTTTCAAGGCGATTTTTACACACAGTAATGAAGTCTAAAGTGATGTAATTTCCTATGTAGGAGCTTGTATGCACAACTTTAAATTAAGACTCATTTTCCGAGATTTCTCTCAGAAAAGAGATTCCATTGCTATTCATGAAACTTTTTCGACAGATGTTCGACATGCCTTTTGATACTGTGAACTTATATATATTTATATATTTTTCAAAAAAAAAAATTTCAGATACGCTTAAGAAACAAGAGCAGGCACACCCTAACTTTTTTCTTGTACTAAATGTACCTGTGGAAAGGGATCCTCTGTGTTTGTTACAGCTTATTTTTCCAGCTTACATAGGAAATCAGGTCCATGTGCATATTTGATAGTGATAAGAAGTCCTTTATGTATTGGTAAATCCTCAACAAATATCTAATAACTCAACAAATTTGGCATTTTCACATTTTCTTGCACACAGATAAACCAAACCCACCGGTGGATACTATGCATTCACTTTAGTAATTTGAAACCTATTTTCTGAAAACACATTGTAGAAGAAACTTCTCCCATTCACCCACGCAGAAAGTACACATAAATGTCTTATCTAACACACACACACACACACACACACACACACACACACACACACACACACACACACACACATAGCACTGACACTCATGACCATACAAAGCTTTCACCTCCCACTCACTAGCCTGGAAAATATTAACCTTTTCGTCTCATGTTACCTTTTCGCCTAACTTCGTACATGACCATCACATGCCTATAGACACATGTCACATTAGAAACTGGCGTAAGTACACACAGATTCATACATACTAATAACACGGTCGCTCAAGCGGCTCCACATATCTCAGAGGAACGTGAGAGAATTCAGGGAGTGGAGACTCATTTGGTCAAAGAGGAACCAAACTGCAGGAAATGACAATCATTGACCCTCCCTTGTGACCGAATTTACAATCTGAGTCTGAAATCAGTTGGAGGAAGAGAGAAAACAGGGAAAGTTAGCTGGAGAATGAAATGTTTCAGTGTCTATAAATAGAGGGCCCACGTTTGAAATGATTCTGAAAGGCATGCAGTCATTTATTATTCAGCTGAAATGACTGCTTTTTTATCACTTGTAAAGAGTAAAAGAAGCCTAAATTGAATTTAGATTAATTTTCTTGCAATAGCACATTTAAAACTAGCGACAGGCTTCACTGTTTACTTAATCTTGTCAGTAAATATACTCTGATATAACTGTGACAGGTTTTAGAGCAGCTTGAATCTTTGAAATAATACAACAGACTCCTGCAGCATCAGCACGCTGACCATATGCAGGAATATCTACTGTACTAGATGCAGGATTATAAAAATATTTTTTGTTCCTTTAACAAATTACTTCTTCAAATATAAAAACAAGCAAATTAATTGTCTCAGATCAGTACCCAAACACGATCTGCTCTCTTCACTCCGCCCTCAGACAAGGGGGATTTAATAATACCATGAAAATACTGTGTGAACCTTTATTTGAGATTTTTAGCTCAAACCAACAGTGACTATGAAAAACTGTGGCATTAAGAAAAACAAACAGCATGTTGTGAGTATGAAGAGAAGAAGCCTTTTGCATGGAAGCACTGCACAGGCCTCATTCATAATTCAGAGGCGTCGCAGTGATATGAGAGAGGAGAACGCATCTGTCTATATTACGCTAGCATTGCCTCTCCATTGCATCACCCTCTTGGGTGGTTCGTTTTCAGGAGTTTAATACGCTGCCTATCAGTTGCACTATGGATGTGGCTAATTTCAGCCTGGGATAACAGCTTTTATTTGTCACCCGGCTCCTGTCTTTCAAGCTAGACGTGACTCCTCTGTCTCAAACTGATGAAGGAGCGCCGACTGGATGAGCCACCGTTTGTCTACACATTACTTGTGACTGTTCAGTGTTCAGCATCACAAGTAAGGATGTTATGAATCCTCGGTGCTAACTCCAAACCCATCCCCCACACATGTATAGCTGTCTCCCAACACAAAGAGAGGCGCATGTGCCTTATTACACACACACACACACACACACACACAGCTGGCTGATGGTCTGTCTGACCTAGTTTATTTCTGTAGGCTGCTCTAATGGATGGAGCGAACATGGTGTATTATCTGACTGCATCTGATTTGAATTTCTGCCCTGTCACTGGCAGATGGCACCAGAGGTCGAGAGCAGGCCCTCTCCCAAACAACAGTACAACACAGCCTACAGTGTGTGAGCAATATATATATATATATATATATATATATATATATATATATATATATATATATATACATACTGTATATGTGTGTGTGTGTGTGTGTGTGTGTGTGTGTGTGTGTGTGTGTGTGTGTGTGTGTGTGTGTTATGTTTGCAAGTGCCTGGAGGCTTTGCACACATATAGGAGTACATGACTTACCACAAAAGCTAACTTACATGCAAATTACACATAATATCAACTTTAAATACAACTAAGCAACACCTACACACACCACACGTTTACAGTTGGTGGCAAAATATTTGAAACCTTATTGCAAAATTTAACATTTAAATTTACTGTAAATTGAACAGTTCGCAATGACAAAATCACACAACAGTTTAAAGAGCTTGATGCAATATAAATCTTCAAATGCTGTCTTTGCACTAATACGCAGTAGGGTTTGTGCAGTTTTGACCCGAGCTGTAGTTCACAGACAGGTGGAGAGCCTGGTAACGTGAGCTGTAAGCATTTAGTTTGTACCCTGTACTCTTGCATTGTTGGTGCATAATAGAGCATGTACTCTCTTGAAATCACAGAGGAAATGAATGGAAACCTAGGCACTTTATCATCTTTTATCTGATGGAAGTCTCTGTCATGGTCGGTATCATTCGGAAAGGGTGTGATGCTGGGTTAATTTTCAAGCTCAAATTGTGCATTTATGCCTCACCATCACAGAAAATAGCCATTACTGTCTTTAAAAAAAACCAAATCTGATGAAACCTAAATCACAAGTGCCTTCAAGGGATGCAGAATACACAAACTGGAGTTTTAAGGAGCGTCCAATATATTAGACTTTCACTTTAGCTCCCACTGTAACTTCCTCCCTTCTAGCTGAGTGTCACACGTGGTGCACGTCTCAGACCTACTGACGTTTATTTGAATGTGTCACATTTGTGTTTTAACATCTGGGCCACAGGAATCCGTAGCAGGTTTCTGTGTCGTGTGGGATGTAAAGATTTGCGACTTGACCATAGGCTGTCTTGTATTAGTGCACACATGCATACAGGAGCCACTGGTCATTATTTGGAGACAGGAAACATCAGGGTGTGCTCTCTCCCTTTCTCTACTTGCCTCTTTCTCTCACAGACACATGCACACACACCCACACACATACACACGTTCACATGAGTATGCACACACACACACACACACACACACACACACACACACACACACAGATGCATATGCGACCATGTAACCGGTATTTAAGGGTGTGGGGACATTTTCCATGCGGTTTGAGTGGTTAAGCTTGGCAATTGTAAAGTGTGTTAAAAGATTCTGACAGATCAGCTCTACATAAAGACACAAATGGGGTTTAGACAAATTAGTCAGAGGCCTCTGTGAAGTGTCGGGTGAAACTTGGCAAAATGAAAAACATGCCTGTTACACCAAAGAATGACTATGAGTGTTGGTGAGTCGAACAGGCCGATTAAGATAAGGTGAACTTCCAAAAATCTTTATTCTCTGACTTCAAGAAGAAGACTGAAGTTGGAACACGATACTGTTGCTTTATCCCCTCTCCCTCTCTTTTGTCTTTGTCAATTTTCTTTGACATGGACATGCACTCTCTGGCTCACCCTTCAGGTCCATGTTGGAGTGAACCATTGCCAAATCTGCTACACTTTTATGTCCTTTAATTCTCCTGTTTTTCAATTTTTCCATTTCTGTCCACTTTTTCTCCAGTTTTGCTTAAGGTTAAGTTCTTGTTCAATGTAGACAGCTTTCAATAATGCATATTTCCACTAAAATATAAATGAGTGTTGTTTTTCTAAAGAAAATATTGTGAATTATACAGCGTACTTCAATCTGGTTAATGAATAAATTTAGCATTAAACAGACATACAGGAAATACCAAAGACAGGTAGAAATTCTTTCTACTGTCACTATGATTGAAGTTTTTATGAATAAAGAAGACCGGTCATGGTAATTTTGAGGATTAAAACTTTTATCTGAATAAAACAAACATTAAACGCATGTACAAGAGGTATAACATGCACATGGTTTAAATCATGATGGATTATTATAATAATAATTGTTAGATAATAATAATAATAATAATAATAATAATAATAATAATAATAATAATAGAGGCCCAGAAGATCAGCAGCAGGAGAGTTTGGCCCTTTTCTGTGTTATCTCTATCAAAACCTTGATTTTTTTATCACACCTGCATTTGCTCCCTTAAATAAAGTCACAACTTGTCCCAGTTCCATGGCGGGATTGTGTGCTCCCTCTTCTCACCAACAATTGTCATATCTTCCGCAAAACCTGTTAGCTGTGTAACCCCATTTCCTGTCTCAGCCTGAAGTGGAACCGACAGAACTCTTGAGTGTTTATCTATGATTGTCTACGGTTCTGTGTATGTGTGTGTGTACGTGCTGTTTTTGGATGTGTACAGTCATTGCTGTTGCAATGGATGTGAATAACAAGTGTGTGCTTGCAATGCGTTCTCATTTGATGGCTATCGGTGTTTGTTTGGGGTTAAAAGCGCCCGTCTCTTAGGGTGTTAGCGGGGGTCATCTAAACCGGATCCGTGGGGGAATCGCTTGAGAGGCAGAGCCGTAATCTGTATCTGGCTTTGTGCTCCCAGATTAAAGCGATGATGTTTTAAACCTTTCTCACGGCCGCAATATGCCTTTGCTCTCCTCTCTGCTACTCAGTATGTGTGTGACGAGAGATCCTCACAGCTGGGTTCATGAGAAGGACACCTTCTTCACTCTTTATGAAATGGGGAGCTTTAGCACATTATCTAAAGCGGCACACGCTCGTTCTATTCATCTATTAATTTGCCGTCAGCATGGTGTAACTATGCTGTATCTACCCCGGTGTTTGAAGGGAAACAGCTGCTAATCCTAATCCCCCCTCCCATCTCCACCAACTGAATTCTGTCAAATCACAGGCACTTTAAAAGCTCTGTCTGCTCTGGCTGGTAGAACGGCTGGTTGACTGGCAGGTCCTAAATGAAAGGATGGACCACACTTACTCTCAATTGTGACTGACATCCATTAGTCCCCCCCCCCCCCAACCCTAACACCACCCACCCAGAAAATATGTCACTTGCTTGTACAAATGGGTACACACAAACTAGAAATGTCCATTGCGTACTGCTGAAAATAGCTTTACATTACTCTTCTGCAGATGGGAATGGAAGCTTGGGAAACAGATGAGCATCAACTCCTTTCCTTATTCTCATCTGTAAAGACACTGATGCACAATCTGGGTAACTGTAGCTCAGGAGGTTTCTTCCTAACTCTGTCCAACACAAACACTAACATGGGTCCAGTCCATCAGCCGTTCTCACATCAGTCATTCCAGATGATGACTCTCAGCTGGCAGATAGAGAGCAACGGGACACGAAGACTAACCAAAGAGAATCAGCTGACGTGCTTGCATCTCCCCTCCCTTGTTCTTCATATACAAGGATGAAGCGGGAGATGAGGGGAGAGCGAGTAACTATCAGTCATCGGCGTGAGGATTAGGGACTGTCATCAGCAGCCATATGCCTCATATTACCCTCCTGATGACACGAGATGGAAAGGGATGAGAGCAAGGTAGAGGAGGAGGAGGATTACGCCCGCTCTAAGATTTCAGGGTAAAAGTCAGGTAGAGAACAAAGCCTGTCAGAGTAAAGTCTGATAAATGCACACACTCTGGCGTGTGAATGTAGATATTCACAAGAGCATAAGTTCACATGAGAACCCTTCAGCAGGAGCACAGCTCACTGTCACAGACAGCCATGCTAAGATTACTGTCGTATAAGAGTCTGACAATAAAGCAGATGCTTCGGTCCTTGTACATTACCCCTGATGTTGACAATCATTTAGTACAACAGGCACACACAGCAGCAGCAACAAGCAGTGTGTGTGTGTGTGTGTGTGTGTGTGTACGTGTGTGAGTGGGTGCATGTGTTTAGGAGGGGAGGGGCCTGTGGCGACAGCAAAGCACTAAATGTTTCCATGTGCTTCTGTTATTCATGAAGACACACATAAACACACACACACACACACACACACACACACACACACACACACACACACACACACAGATGAGCATGCTGGCATATCCATATCCACACACACACACAGGGTATGTGTGACTCATGAGGTGACTCAGGGCTTCGCAGTAGAGTAACATGTGAAATCATTTACTGTATGTTCATTAAAAGTTGGTCCAAGTCATGACGAGAAGCACTAAAGTGGATTTCCACCAACTGCACCTCGCCAGATAAACTGTCTCTGCTGTTGCATGTTTTCAATCACGTCTCCTCTCCTTCCCACTTCGGCCTTCATAGTTCCTGTGCAGTGTCACATGGCGAGGGTTAGGGTTGGTGCTTTTTTTTTTTTTAAGGCTAAGTATAAGTATTTTAAGTTTTACCCAAGAGATAAACCAATATCTTTGTATCCTAGAAACAAAAACCAATTTAATAACCTGCTGATAAAAGCAGGAATTGTTTAATTATTCCTCTTAATCTTGTTAAAATAAATGCTGGATGTTATTCCAACTTGAATTTAGTGGATTCATTTAAAAGATGGAGGGGGGGGGGGGTGTTTACATGTCTGTGCTATTGAACCACCTCACATGATAATCAGAGTGAACGCAAAATAATCAGAGCAACTTCATCTCATCCAAAAATCATATGCTTTATGACTATGTTTGCACATACTCCCATATTAAGATCATTACACTGGCATGTTCCAAGACTGATGAGCGTTTGCTAGTTTTCCTCATCAGCAGACCACCATGAAGAAGGAAGGAGAGGCTCTTTGCATGTAAAAAGACCATATGTGTGAGCATGAGTGTGGGCATGGAGAAAAACGTTGCGCCAGTAGTCCTGCCTGGACTTATGTGAGCCTGTGGGAGGCAAAGTATGACCTTGCTCATTCTGTAGTATATTTAAGTGCAAGTGCGATGGTCTACACATGTGGGTGTGTGCACTTTTTTCCACAGGCTATCACTTGTGTTGCAGCAGAGGCCTTGGTAACTTACACTGCCTGTGTGTGTGTGTGTGTGTGTGTGTGTGTGTGTGTGTGTGTGTGTGTGTGTTAAAGCTTTTGTTTAATTTCTACTTCCTGTTTTATTCTTGGCCTAATCCAAACGCAACACAGCTGTGCAGTGAGCCAGAGAAAGAGGGTTTGGGGGATGGGTTGCCAGGTCCTGGTGAGTGCAGTCATGCTCTACAATTGCTACCAACAGATGGAAGGGAAATGGGGTTACCAGCTTGGGCTTATCTTCTCTTTGTAGGCCAGACTGACCCCTGATCACACTTCCCCACCTCCACATTTAGTCATATTACGATGCTTAAATCTCTCTTTTTCCCCCCCAGTACCTCAATGCATGCCCACTATAAAGTTCAATGAAAAAGATGAAAGTTATGCACAAATTGAATTTTTTTCACCTTTAAGGTACACACTGGACCCTCAAAATAGAAGCAATTGGGCTTGTTTCTTTTGTTTCAGCTGCTTTAGATACTAACTCCATTTTGGATTCTCTAGCCCTCCATCACCTCCTCAGTGAACAATATAACAAAGACGGCTTGTTTCTGTTCTATGCAAAAGTGCTGGGGCAAGTTTGATAAAACTGGACTCAAATCCTATTTATTCACCATCTTAAAAAGCCAATACCAGGTTGTTGTTTTTTTGGCAGGAAATGAGGTATGCAACCCACATACAGCAACGACTCCCCAGAAACTCAATTTCTCCATTTGTGTCTTCAATCAAATGTGGTCTCAATGTTATGAGAAAATAAAAGAGCAAATATACATCTTGTTGAGGAACTGATATTCTAGATAAAGCTGTATTTTGAGATGATTAATATTTCAGATGCTGCTTCTTCATTGGTGTTCATGATGGGGAGGGCGATTAAAAGCAAAGACGTCGACTCCAAGAGCTGCTCTCAAGTCAGCCTCTGTCGCTTGATTCAGTCTCGCCTGCCTTTGGAGAGCTAAGGTATCTCTCTGGTCTCAACCTAGCACAGCGCATTCATTATTGATGGAAACACCCCCACCCCCCTCCAATAACCCTCCCCTCAGCCCTTTACTGTCAGGCCTTGCAAAAGCTGCCCGTCTCGTTTGACACTGCACTGGTTGGCTTTGATGTCTCTATCAACAAAACGAGTCTTAATGGAGCAGATGGGGATTATATGACTGCCTGCTTCTAGGGGGGGCGGGATTTTTGATATATGTTTAATTCATATTTTATTTTATTATCAGGAGACTGGGCCATTCTTTAGCCAGGGTCTAGCCACTCATATCACAGTGGTATGGTAGTTAATCCTATTACTCTTTTATTTGCACGATTCTGCAAGTGGAGCAGACCCATCAAATCGAAGCTTTGAGTTCTTATCAACTGTTGACCTTTTCCTCCTCTGCTCAACACACAGGGGACACTTTGGTCAACCAGCAGCAACAACTTGCGTGGCTGGCTGTTTTCAGGTCATAAATGTTAAGTTCTTTTTCTCTTTAATCAGTTCTGTGCTCTGGAAATTGCTGCTTTGCATAATGCTTAAAACAATTCCCCATCTTCCTACTAAAAACTCTTCTCAGTAAACGATCAATTCTGTAGATTACAATTATGAGCAGTCTTCAAAGCAAAATGTTGCAAACTCATTTGCATTTACCCACTACAGGTAGACAATGAGATGCTGCTCTCAGCTGAACCTTAATAATACGCTTCCATCCATAGGTCCCACCTTAGATTTGCAGCGCTGACCTTTAAAGCAGGAAGTCACCGTTAACACAGTTCTAGCAGATATATTGACGTTAACCTTCACAGCATTTTTCTCAGCGGGCTCAGAGTGTAGACGCATTTCCCTGCCTGACTTGCTGGGCATGCTCAAATTCACCCTAAGATTTGGTATTAAACAAGACTGTACATCAGACACTGATGACAACTGTAAGGTAAAATTATTTTTCCATCTTCCACGAACAGAGAACAAAGAACATCATACAATTCTCAGATGTCACTTCTGAGCAAGCCTCAAAGCACAGGGGAACCCCAAACACATCTAAATGCTGCGTTCTTTAAGAGAAGACAACATTGCATATATTTATTAGGGATGGACGCCAATTCAAATACATGCAATTCACCAAATCCTTTGACAGTAGTGTTAACATGATTGCAAACACTTGTCTCCCTGCTGTTTTGTGTATTATACTTTTATTATCTTAGGATAAAAAAACATTAACAATTACATGGGATGTCTTGTTCTGCATAATTTAACGTATACACAGTGGGAACAGGAATGGCAATGCTTTGCACATCATCACAGCCTCTTCATAACCCCACCCACCCCCAACCCACTGCCCGCATGCAGTTTGCACTGCACAAAGACCAAAAGTCACGTGAGACAGCCTGCAAAGAGCACAAGAAGCATTCACAGTAAAGGAAAGGATGGAGGGGTAGAGAGTAAAAGATGAAAAGTCTTAGGAGGGGGGAGAACAAGAGAGGGAGTGAAACAAAGTGACTGCAGCACTGGCCTTGGTTTAGACAGGAGAAGGAGCAGCATAGTCCTAGTATATCAGTCTAACTTCTCCCACACTTCAACTCCCGTCTCCTGATTGTGGTACTCTTACCATTGTCTTTGACACAAAAAGTTTGTTATATATGCATGTATATATGTATATACACATACACATGTAGATATGTGTGTGTACGCATATATATATGTATTTATACATATATATAAACACACTTTTATAGCTACAGCACCTTTTCCCATGGGGCAACAGTGTCAAAAGCTTGCACATGGTACATGGCCATGCCAAAGGAAAAAAAAATAAAAATAAAACAATATATTGGTCAGGATATTTATCTTTTTTTCCCTATAATTGGCATTTGACATGGTGATATTCTATTGCCGTCAGGGGGAGGGAAGGGACAAAGGTTCTTCTTTTGAGTTATATTCAAGTTTTCTCCTTTTTTTCTGGTGTATAATTTCTTCTTTTCCTGTTTAAAAAGAGTTCACACTTTTGTGATTTGCGTGTGACGCTCTTCATCAAAAGGTTCATTTTCCGGATCAGAGTCAGTGGTGTCAGAGTATCGAAAATGGTCTGGCTCATTGTCGCTAACATCCGGGGTGACAGATGCTGAAGTGCCCGCTTCAGAATTCGGCTCCTCCACGGTTTTTGTGAAATACAACTTCACCTGGAATTGCACATTAAGACAAGTTCAGTCTGGGCAGTTTGAAAAGAGACAACAACAACAAATGCTATAGTTGCATCAATAAAAATAGATTCAATAATATATTTGGAGGTTACAAACAATTCATTTATCCAGCTAGTATCTAAATTAAATCTTTACCTTGAAATTTGGTGAGAAGTAGCGGTTAGCTTTATCTTTGTTGGCCTTGTCCAAGTCATTCTTAGTGAGCGTCAGGATGAGGTAGTCCCTGTCGCTTTCCCTGCCGGTTTCCTTGCAGCTGTCCCTGCATTCGGTACTTTGTGGCTGGCCTTGGCCTGCTGCCGGTACCACCTGCTGGCACTCTGCATTGTTAACTGCTCCATTCTCCATCTTGTCCCTGCTCTCCTCTGGTCCAGGGATGAAGAAGGTGTTCACCCAGAAGTGGAACATTTTGTCCTGGAGGGCATTGGTGATAAAGGGAGAGGTAATGAGAAATTCAGGAAAATACCACAGGGTTGAGCTCATGTACAAATTACATTTGTACATGAGGTCAAACCTGTTAATTTATACATTATTTTACGTTTTTTGTTTTTGTTCACAAGTCTGATTTCACAAAGATGACAAATCTTTGAACCTAAAAATACATTATGCTAGTGATGCCAGAGTAGTGTGCATAGGTTTTGATATATGCTATGGAGAAAATGACTAATATTGTAGAACTAACTGGAAATCTTAGTTAAATTCTGTGTAAAGGCTGGTAAAGGAAATTATTATAGTTTACCAGACACACCCCAGAAAAAATTATAATCTCAATCACCAAAAGCTACATGTATCTATGGAAACAGTAATTAATGTAGCGTAAACTCCAAACCTTCAAAAAGCATAAGGATGATATGAGCGTAAAACAAAATATAGCTGGTGACAGCCAACTTGGTGATAAAATGCTTCAAAGTCACATGTCCGACAATAGTAATATTCAGGGCCATCACCAGGTGGATAAACAGATCTGTCGAGAACAATCAAGTGGAGCCACAATGAAGCTCCCAAAACACACACACACACACACACACACACACACACACACACACACACACACACACACACACACACACAACTAACCTTCTTCATCATCTTATTCTGTTTATGGAAGAACTCCACTTTGATGTCTCCGCAGACTGGCAGCGGCTGGGGGAATTCGAAAAACATGTGCTTGTCCTCGCGTCGCGTATGAGCGGGGTTCGACGTGTGAATCTTCACTTTCAGCTGGTAAACCACAAACTGGGGATCTGTAAAGAGTGTTGACGTCGCACAGGGAGGGGCATTGGTGATATTTGTGAGTGGCAGAGGTAGAAAACACCAGGAAAATGTGACAAAGAAATAAATCAAGAGAACAAGGCAGGATTACCAGTGTTATTACATAGATTTGACAAAGGCGACAGCACACTATCACCACCCCCCCAACCCCCAACTGAGTACAAAAAATTATTATTAAAATTAAAAAGGAGAAAGGGAAAGTAAGAGACCATAAAATATAACACCCAAAGATACCCAGAATCACAGACACAGGACCCTATTCTGACAGACAGTCCCGGTTTGGTCTTGGACCAGCGCCACACATTGCATATAGAACTACAACCTTTTTTATCCCCTGTCAGGGTGGGGTTGACTCAGACATCAAATAAATCTGTTAGCTAGTTCCTGTCTGCTTTAGACCACTCCTACGTGGTGGATCTCTGGGGCCATATCAATACAAAATAAGTGATGTAATTACAATAATGGATAAAAGGCTCATTTACCCCAATGCCAATTCCCTTTCTTGAAGCCCTGAGGGGTCGGCTCGCTCCTGTTTTTAACAGTACTGTCCCCTTAGAGAGAAAAAAGGAGATCATCACAAACGGGCCTGGCAGGCCTGGCAGGGGCTTGACAGCACAGCAGGCACAAACACAAGAGCACTACACCAATATTTGCATCTACACAAGGATTCCTAAAACAGCAAGATACTACGTGGCTTTAAAGTGGAGGTGTATATTTAACATAAGACCTGGCATGTTGTTAAGGGGAGAGACAAAAAAAGGGACCTTAGACTACAAAAACAATATTCTTTTGGTAATTTATCAAAGAAAATAACTGACATTGAATTGTCTTCAAAATTAACATCAAGCTAGCTGCTCCTTTTTTTTTATTGCTGAGGTGAGCTGACACCTCAGGCAAGAAAAGGGTGATGTGTGAATGTATATACATTAAGACGTCAAACTCAGAATAGGGCCTTTTGAGTATTTTTTTTTTTTAAATGTGAGAGTTAGGAAGAAAGAAGGATCAATACAGTTGTGGCTGTTCAGATCAGTCAGGCGTTAGGGTTTAAGAAGCGGCAGCAGTGAAGGAAGAAGACGTGCTTTTTCCTGACAAATTCAGACACAAGTAAAGCATAACATGGCTATAATTGAACATAATAAAGATATACACCATAAACAACAACAGCTTTTAAACTGTTATCACGTTCAGTAACCGACAGATTCAGAAAATTTGGACAAAAAGCAAGAAGTATGAAACTGTAGCTTGAAAATGTGAAATCTGATTTACAATGAATCACAATGTAAAATTCTACACACCATTGGACTGTTTGAGGACAATCAGACCAGCAATGTTGAGAAAATACTCAGAATTGAGTGAGTGAAAAGAAGACCACTAACTTATTAACGCTCGAGTGCTGTGATGCTGCATTCAAATAATCTGCTGACCAAAATATTTAATTATTTTACTGCACTGAAGGTACTTGCTGACAACAGAGCTACATGCTGTCATTACAGCACACTGATTACTCTTGCATCTGTGTACATGAAAACACAGCACAGCATTACACAAGTGTGTAATGTAACACATCTGTGTACCTATTAATATAATCAAAGCTGAGGAGAGACAAACTCACTACTTTCTGATTGTGATATTGTAGGCTCCAGGAGTGTCAGGACAGAAAATGATGGTGCTTATGTTTTTGTTTTTAAAGTCCCATCTCTTTTTGTTGCTGGTTTAAGTCAGATGATCACTGAATGCTAAAACACACTACCACCATCTACTTCAACAAATTTGTGAGGATGCAGTGGTGCATTTTTAATTTCATAGAGTATAGAAAACATGGACTACATTATAGATCAATAAGAGTCAGAACTTGTTAGTCAAAAGGTCCAAACTACTGTAATGTAGAAAAATCAGCTATTTTTCCTTGGTTTCATAAACCTGCAGCGAGTCTACAACAGATGACCCTGTGGTGCTCAACTGCAGCGTGGGTGAGGCCAACAGTGCACAATACATCCGAGGCTCTCGCTCTATTTGAACAGTGCTATGCATGCCCACATCATGGTCTGGAGTTAAAGTTGAACAGGAGTGTGACTCACTGCAGGTGCCCCCGCTGAACATTGGGAGAGTCTCGAACACCATTTTATGGAAGAGCAGCGGCACCGGCTTGTACTCTAGATGGTTCTTCAGTAGGTAACTGTAGTAGACGACGTAGCGCCGCTGGCTCGGGATCGTCACTCCCTGCATGGTCAGAAATGATTATTAGAGTTTAGGTACAACTGATGTCTTTGTTTGTTGCTATGAACAATGAAATATTTCTGAAGACCAGCTCCTTTCGCCTGAATATTTTCAGACAATGGAATTGTGACAGATAATATACTTGGAATTTTCCACAGTACTTGAATCATCAAAGAAAATATGCGCTAAATAAATTCAAAAAGAAAACAATTATGAGAAGCAGTGATAAAGATTTGTAAGGACATAGTAGCTATCAATAAATCTCACCTTCTTATCCCTTGTCCTGACCTCACCATAAAATTCAAGAGCTTCTTGGGCCTCATTGAATTTACGGCGATGGAGGAGATAGGCGCAGATCATGACTCCAGTACGGCCCTTCCCTGCCTTACAGTGGATGGCTGCCACATGATTGTCATCCTCGCTGAGCCACTGGTCCAAGTCTTCACAAAACGGCTTAATTAGCTCCAGCCGAGGAGGATTGTGGTCTTCGAAGGGGTACTGTGCAACTGATGCATGACAGGTTGTAGGCACATGTAAAGATGTAACCAGTGGAGGGGCAAAAATTGGACAGGTCAGAGAAGTTGGGGAGAAAGACAAGCCCTTTTCTGAAATACATTTTTAAGAGGGGTAAAGAGCTATATGCCAAAAAATCCACCTACCTCTGCAGTTAAATTTGGTAGCATCATAGTGTCTTTCTATGCAGCTGAAAAGGACAAACAATTCATTTAGGTGGTGCACAAAGAACATCAATTAGTGAACAGAGAAGATTTTGGGTAACACTTACAGATTGTAGATTTTGTAATGGTTTTTATGCTTTGAATCCAAAAACCTGTTTACAAAAGAACACAATCAGGCAGAAAATATATCAGTTCAGTTGATGTCAAACAAAAACTTTCTTTTACTGGGAGACCCCACAGAATCTATTTTAATATATTTCCTTAAATTATCCTGACAACACACAGATTGTGTGGAACACATAACATTCAAGTTATGTGTTCCACACACAATCTGTCTTTTCAAAAGTGGATTTTTGGTCGCATTTGTCTTTTCTATAATGACATGTTTAAAACGAAGACAACTCACCGTACTACATCATCTATATTGTTTCTGTAAACGCCTTCAAGTCTTTCTGCAGGAAAGCCCATAGCAATGATGTTGGGGTAGATATCTACACAGGCAGGAGTCAAGGCAATTTACTGAGGCACCTAACACTACATCTTTACCTTGAAGATCATGCTGGTCTATATGCTTTCAATACCTTTAGAGTACAAGTAGAATGCAGAAACATGTAGCAGAATGTCAAAAGGTTCAAGCCAATACCAGTAAGAGAACAAATGGGAACAAAGAGGGGGGGGTGCAGATCAGTGTGTGTTGTGACAGATGACCCTGACAGTAAGAAACCGGCAGAAGACCGAGTAACAGCAGTACTGCACGAGCCAGGTCCACATGTGAGCCTCAGCTCCTTGACCTGTATTTATTTTTAGAGGCCAGTTATATTAGGAGGATTGCAAATGTTCAGCATCTCTCCCTTTCAAGAGCGCCCCAACCAATTTGGATATCTGACAGGTTGAACACCAGCAACATAAAGAATCATAAGGAGAAAACGAAGAACCCCATGAAATATATGATATGATATGGCTTTCACAATGCACATTCTGCAGAGGATGCAATTAGATATTTAATGACGGACAAGAAACAACGATTCAGAAACTTGACAGACCAGGCTAAAATCGCCTAACATGATCTGATGAGGTTGTCCATTCAGTGTTTGGATTGTGGTGGGAAAAGTCGAGACCAACTATACAGTGACATCTAGAAAATCTTAGAATGGCACATGAAGGCCTGTTGCTGTGAAAAGAATAATTGAGCCGACATCCATGTATTTGAAGCTGTGCTTCACGCCTACCTGTATCTGAAGTCTGCTCATCAAAATAAGCTGCTGGATTTCAGTTTAACCACTGACTAAAGGGCAACCTTTTGTTACACTTCCTGTGCCGTGCTGTCAGAAATAAAGTGACTAATTCTAATTGGCTACATCTTCATTTTGAGCAGGCTATATTTTTCCAGAGTTTAATCACGTTTTACAAAGTCAGAAAAGTTTGACATACACATCTGTTCTGGCTCACCGTAGTTCTCAACTTTGCTAATGTACACACACACAAGTACTTACACATGCAAAAGCACAAGGACAAGTCTTTTCATAGCACAGACATACAGTAGTTCACTGATTCGTAAATCTGCTAGCACAAAAAATGTTGACATATGTTAAGAGTAATGTAGTTTTCATCATTCTTGGAAAAAATAACTAATAGCAATCTTTAACGGAACCCTGAATATAACCCTGAATCAAAGGCCCAATAACAAGCCAAAGGCTATGTGATGGGCTACGAGGTTTAGCCTTGTAACTAATGGCATGAAGATCTGAGTCAAGTCTATCATAAGTGTTTTTAGAAAGGACCAGAGCTCCCAAGAGAGCCTGAGCCCAAGGCATGGTCTCTGCAGCTGGAAGGAAAGGCAATGCACACACGGGACCCCCATATGTGTGTGTGTGTGTGTGTGTGTGTGTGTGTGTGTGTGTGTGTGTGTGTGTGGGGTCTGACGTTTCAGGCATGCCTTTTCTTTAAGCCAGTCCTGCCTCAGCTCTATGCACATGCCAAATCCACAACTGCGAGCAAGAGAAGGGAAAAAGGGAGAGTGAGAGAACCGGCAAACACTGAGCAAGGAGGGGGTGGGGAGAACAGGAAAGGAGGAGAGCAGAGGAAAGGGGGTAAGCAGAGGGAGGCAGAATTAGAGTGGGAATAGTGAAGAAAAAGAGCAAAAGAAAGGTGGTGGGTTGTGAGGGAAAGAGAGCACTCAGCTGGCAGTGCTGATACAAGATCACTGGTAACTATTTTGAGGTCAATTCCCAGAAGTGCGATACAGCATTACATAACTGGAGAGAGCCCTCAATATTATTAGACACCATGCCAAAAATGATCGAGGTAATTCCAAAGGGCCTATATCTACACAAGATGAGACCTTTAGCTCCAATGCCACTTTTAAAAAGGCATGGTCCTGGAGATCTTCAAACATAAGTAGAGGTTCAAAGGACTCCTGCCACTGAGAAAAAATGACACCTGTTTCACCACATTTTAAAAACCCAGCGAGGATTTTTTTGTTCATTGCAGTGATGCACATATCTCATCTATGTACATACAAATACACACCAGTTCTGCCTGAACTCAGCTCTTTGATATCTTTAGTGACAGCATGGTATTAAAACCTACTCCAAGTAAACAATTTAATGTATCATTATTAGGTGCAATTTATGTCCACAATTACTCTGCATTTGTTCATTTTAATATGCCTTACAGAATTTGACAGAATCTAATAACTTGATTATTTTTTTTAAGTCTCCCAGCACTGTCACACATTTGGTTGTGTGTTTCAATGGCAATGACGACAGCTACTATTTTAATTTTTCTTCAGCAAAAAGAAAAAAAAAGGATTAAATTACCAACTTAATGGGTTTTTTAAAAAAAAATATTACAGTACAAGGGAATCAGACCAGAACGGCTAAACCAAGGAACCAGACCAAATACTACTAAACGAAATATGTGTTAAGCAAATGAAAAAAATAACAAAGCTATATACTGTAAAGGAAATAGCTGAATATTCACACAGGTAAGCCGAAGCTTACATTAATGATGCTCATTTCTCCATTCCTTCCGTTTACTAATATCCTAAAATTGTTTTTGGTGTGTTAGTACACATACTTTTAATTAAAACACTATTCTGTATATCTGTCTTGAAAACTGATATAATGATCCTGAATTTCTCAACCTCAGGCCAGGTCCACCATTGGGTGCCAGTCACAGCCCCTGTCGTTGTTAAAACATAAATTTAGTTTTTAACAATAACTTTCCTTCTAGATTTAACTGACACTAATTCGTGCTAGTTTGACTGATCCACCATCTTTCAAGCATGCTGGATGACAGTCCAGCTGCGCTATCTGACCAACTAGCACGGAAGCTAAATAGCAGGGAAGCTAACCGTCTTTCGTTACTCCACCGACATTTCTGGTTACTGTTTCGCCAACATTAATAACGCATCAATTCCATGTTATTAGTCGATATCTGAGGTTCTGTGAAATTAGAAAACACGGGAAAGGATACATGTTAAGTCCAGGTCGAAACCATCTTCTTGATACCTCCTTTTGTTCCGGCTGACCATTTCTTTTATAATAGCAGCCATTGTAGAAGGTGACAGGAGTCTATAGGGTATCAATGATGGAAAAACAAGATTTTTACTGTTAAGTGTCAGGTCGTGTATGTGGCAGTCACTTGGTCTGCTCTGGGTCTCTGACTGCTCTCTGAAATCTGCAGGTCCTCGTAGAGACGTGCTAGCCAGCAAAGCTAGCAGTGGCTGTAGTCAGGATTAGACAGGCTTCCTTTGGACCATAAAGACGGGCCTTGCTCTGCTCCTCCGTGCAGGCCCGACTTTCTCAATCCTGCGATTCGTCTTGCAAACACTCCCGAAGAAAATACATGCAGTTGTCCTCAGGAAAATCTTTGAACGTCAGGCAAAGCTCTGTCCGGTGGCTCAATCGCAGGAGCTGCGATTGACTGCGAAAAGGCAAAACTCAACGACTCCAGAAACCCGTATCCAATCACTTAGACGTAGCTAGCTCGCTAGCTAACTAGCTAGCTAGCAACGATAGCTAATGCTACCCTCTTTTTCGATCAAAAAGCCTCCTAACGGTTCAACATTGTCATCGACTGATTGCCAAGAAAACACCTGAAAAAAGTGACAGTCTCCACCTAACTTAATATAGATTATGCAATTAATTAAAATTTGCAGAGATGAGCTTGACAGTTCCGTCCCGTGGAATCATCTTCTTTTCTCTTTCCACTCGCTCCAGCTGAACTCTCAGGCTCCCATCATGGCCTCCACCGAAGGAAAAAAGAAGGTAGAGCAGGCTGGGATTTTAGAACAAATATCCCACCGCCTATGGTATATAGTTCCACAGATCGATCAAATCATGCGGATGCAACATCAACAAAAATGTATCAAATAATACATGTTTGATTTCAGATAACAAATACGGACAAATAAAAATGTTTTAACGTTGTTAATAGCAAAAAAAGAGCTATTTCGTACCCCTGGCGGAAGGATAAAGCGAATCTGCATGCGACGTTCCCTTCTGTCAAAATGATCACGTGTGCCTGTAATTAGGGAAGTTTCCAACATAATGTCACTTCTCGTAGTTAAATCCGTTATTTCAGGCTATATGAAACGCATAAATACAATAAATGTATAAATCAATTATCTAACTTTCGAATTTAGAATTAAATAACACTATCCAGTAATGCACACCCATTGTATTCATCACACAGTCTCCTAAAATTAATACAAAATATTACTAACAGTTAATTGTGAGCCACAGACATCGATGACAGAAAATTTACGTTCTTTTTATTGATACACTGTAATAACAATAAGAATACGAATATGAATAGTAATAGCAAGACTACGAATATGAATAGTATTAATAATATGAATAATCATAATATGAATAATAAAGAGGAATCACGTTAACGAAAATAAATAAATATCTGGGTTTTTGTTTTATGATTGAATGGCACAGACACTTTTCGAATTTTATTTTCTTACAGTTCATTAGATGAAACAACGAAAGCAATATGAAAGCTTGGGTTGTAGGAATTTTTGATGTCGTTACATTTTCATATGCATGACAGACATTTCATGACATGTTTAATTGGAAAACATAATTGAAAGTCGAAATAAAAACTTGTTGCAGTACAAACATTTTCCACCATGTTGGAATACATTTTTTGACTATTCTATGTAAGGCCCGTTATAGTTACTGTAAAAGAGCAAGAGTGGTTATTTCAAACTGAAATAACCACTCAAAAATCTCAGAATGCAGTATCTTCTACCCATTGCTGGACATCTGTGTGCTCTTGCAAGTATTACATCATGTTTATGGGATGTTAAAATGGGATTCTGAAATAATAAGTTTGTGAACTACAAGCACTAGGACACATCCTGGTCACATCTTAGTGACTTAGCATATTGCAGTAGCGCAGTATAGTTGGAGATTTTATGTAAGCACTGACGGTCCAGTTCAGCAGATTTAAATGAGGTTACCTGGAACATCGCAGATTAAATCATCTCATCCCATGTGACGCCAATTAGAAATCTACCTCTTACAGGGGGGCGACTGGTCCTCTCCATGGTGGAAGAACATCTCACCACAAGGTAAGCTGTAGTTTAATAAATGGAAAAATGAAAGTCCCCCAAGTTTACTCACCACTTGTTAATTATGAAAGACTCTCGGGAGCTTCTTTATCTGCCAGTCTAGAGCTAAATTCCGAATTTTTATACAGCAGACACACATCACAGGGTATTGATTTTAAACAGCATCTCCAGTGTTGCTTTTGACTGCTGCTGATCCATCTCACTCTCTACTGACCACAACATTTAACAGATTCTTAAGAACCGGCAGAAACAGAGGAATATCTTTTGGTCTCAGTGAACCCTATAGCTATGTATGTAGTTTTCAAATGGCACACCCGTTAGAAAAATTCAACGTGCCAATTGACAAATATTTCAGCATTTTCAGGTCATTTTATAAGCCTAACCAGTTTCTGCCAGTAGATGGCAGCATTGGACTTTTGTTTTTTTTGCAAATCCAACCTTCAACTGTATCAAATCGAATTTCATACAGAAAGATGTACCTTTCACAGACTGAAGATAAAGGTATTTATTATCTTCTTAACACAATATCTCAGTACACACCAATGATTTGTAACACAATGTCCTTTATTTCTGCATTTGTTATACGTGTACTTTCTACAATTGTGGTTTTTATTTTATATAGTACATGCCCAGTTCAGAAAGCCATACACACAAACAGACATCCGACGACAACAAATTTCTGCAAGTGCTGTTTTACAAATATTGAATTTTGAGAGAAAGGCACTTTCACAGTATTTCAGGAAGTTTATGTTGTATATTACATGAATGTGAAACATAAATATAAGTTAATCATAGGACATGCAACAGACTCCGAAGATAGTGAGGAAATTGGGGGAAAAAACTTTTTCATACATCATACCAATAATTCAAGTGAAATAACTGCCGTGATATCCTACCAAATAATTATATATTTTTTTCACGACTCCTTCATAAAATTAGATGCATATATCAAAAAAAATTTCCCTGACTTTGTTTGTGCTCCTACACTACAAAAAAGAGGATTTCATGTTGCAATTAATTTTTTATTACAATGGTATAAGTTAATATATCAACGCATATAATTAGGTAGGAATATATAAATGATGATTTGGTGAAGATGTACCCCTTTCCCCCATGCCAGAATGACCATAAATTATTTCTTGGAAACTAAACTCACCACTCAAACTGCATAAAACAGTCTAAAACATCTCCTTTAAGAACCCAGTGTAATCGTGTCAGATAAGGCTGTTCATCAGTGAGATTCTCGCTGATTATTCATTCTTGTGAGTGGACGCATAATATTCGACCAACACTTTCCAGGCTGCAGGGGCCATGAAACCATCCGGAGGGTTCTCTCCATTCCGAGCCATGTTCCTCATCTTGGTGCCAGAGATGAACTCAAAGTCATCACGTCTAGGAGGAGGAATGAAGAGAGGTACAGATTACAAAGTGGGGACAGTTGGTTATTTGGAGTTAGACTACATTTAGATTTTGGGGAGTTTTCTTAACAGTAACATATTTGTGTTAGTAAAAGTCTGCAGGAGCATGTAACAGAAAACCAGTAAACAATTACTGGTTTCAGTTAAAGAAAATTACACTTAAAGTAGCAGTACTAGTGGCTGTTTGGTTGAGTAAACAGCAAGTATGGGGAATAAAGACACGATGGAGGGTGTGTACTCAAGCAAATCAATTATGAAATATTTTACCTTAGAGGAAGCTCTTAATTCCCAGGTAGTCAGAGTAACATAATATTGATTGTAATTGACAAGAGGATCTACACTCACTTTTCTGGGTTGAAAAAATCCATGCGCTTCTTAGTTTTGTTATAGGCAGCTACTCTAAAGGGGATGATCTCCACAGAGGTGAGGCCCGGAGCCATGGTGAGCACCTTGGCTCCGTGTGAGGCTTCATATAGGTCCTTTTTGGTTTCTGGGTGAGGCATGCCTGCAGGATCCCGGCCAACGATGTAGAAGTTTGCTCCAGCAACCATTCTTGCTCTACAGTGCCACTGAACCTGATGAGAAATTAGAAGGGACACAGGTTAACACCCAATCAAGCATACCACTAAACCTCCAAACAATAAATATAGCAGATGCATCATTAAGTCAGACTAAACCATAAGCTAACCCTAAGCCTCACCTCTGTGGGTCCTGCATACATCATAGGTGAGGGGAAGATGGCGATGATGGTGCTGGCTGGGTCCAGTACGTGATCCTCCATGAGAGCAGCATGCTGCTTCATCCGCCAGGCCAGAGGCACATCATCATCTTTGGTCCAGCCACCCAACGGGTGCAGTAGGAGGACGGGATTCTTGTAGCCTCGTTCCAGCAGACGGCGTTTGGTGTCCTTCATGAGCAGGGCATGACCATTGTGAACCGGGTTACGCAGCTGGAACGCAAATACTGCATCTAAGGAGGGGGAACACGTAGAAGCAGACAAATAAGTTCACTTAGCAGTATTTGCTGTAACAGCTGTAGCAATACAGTTCAGAGGAACAAACGACATGTGCAGGTCAAAATACATGCAGGTTGTCGTGGTTCTGTCACAGCAAACATGCTCAAACTCTCTTTCACATACCTCAAATGGTTTTACTTTCCATTACATGGCTTGTAACTTGTTCATGAAAAGAATAAGTCTGTTAATATTCCATATTTTTCAAATTGTTAACACATAGATACAGAGCTCTATATTATTCACAAACTATTAAAAACAATGATCCACATTGCTGGCCTGGTGACTTCCTTCTTTTCTTTAGCAATGAGAAACTACAGAATATTGTCACCCTAATGAATGAAGTGCACGTCACAACATACTTTTTAACAGCAACAAAACTCAAAAGCAAAATAATACTGAAAAACAAATCATGATTTTGTGTTTTAGTGCATAGTGATGTGTAATTGAGAGTAAAACCAAGTGATCACACATCCTTACTCATTACTGTTCCTTATGCAACTGTCTGCCACCATTACTCACTGAACACAAATTGCATACCATGCAACTTTAAATTTACCATTTTATTTCATCTGGTCCTTTGACAAGTTCCTCTGAAAGACAAATGGGGTATCGCTAAACACATTGCCGATTCTGTTACCAGCTTCCGTGCCTATAAGATTTATGGAATGTTTTTGAAAGTCCCAGTTGTAGTGACTTACAGCAATCAGTGTGTCATCTTCAGTTAACTGATCGTTTCACTATACCTGTGTGAGCAAATTTGATTTTCTAACCTGCTTTCATATCCTTGAACTTCTGCTTGAGCTCATGTGGAGTAAGGCGGTACTGGTCAAGTCCATCGTTCCATTTGATTCGTTCTAAAACCTCCAGCTCTCCACCGACCAGCCAATCACCTCCTTCCATAACCATCTGCACAAACAGAGATTCCGAGTTGAATTCTGTGGACTCAAATAGGTGGTGTACCTGCAATTATCACTAATGAATTGTAATGTTATGTTGCCCAACGTGTCAATTACAGAGGCACCCAAGTATCTTAAAGTGCACTGTAATCATGTGATAGACTTAGAAATAAATACAATGTATCATAAATATCTTATTACCTTAATGTAAGGGTGCTGTGGGCATGTGGTACCCCACTGTCTGGCACAGCGTTCCTCTTTACGGTGCTCATAGAACTCGGCATTTCTGAGAACAGCCACACGTGACCCCTGGTATTCAAGAGCTATAGCTGCACAGCCATCCAGCTTCTCCTTTATCTCAGTGCTAACAGGTAGGACAATAGGAACAGTCAAGTTGATGGCCCCACCTGAAACAGAGAAGCATGAAGTGATCTCAACCACACAGAGCAAATATCATTTACAAATTTGATTGCTATTTACAAAAATTCTGCAAACACTAATATAAAAAACACTTCATGTTCAGTGACACTAGTAAGGATAATATATTAGTTGTAACACATGAATACCAAAAGTTCATTTGAGGTTATGATTAATTGAGTTAGTAAGCAGTAAAAGTTGAGGTCATTGTAAAATTAAATAAGTAATGAGTTTTAAAAGATAAGATATGGAAATAAGAATAAATAAGTGTTAAGTACAATTGAAATAGTTTTCAAAAATAACAGGATGACTGGTTAAACTGGTTAGTCAAACATAATGAATAAAATACTTGAACATGAGAAACAGACATCGAGCAGTGGATGCATTCATGTCTCACCATCAAGAAGGTTTCCAAAGTGTAAGACCTGAAGAAACTCTCTCTCTCTCATGAAACCCTTAAGGGGGCTAGCCCACCCCTCTGCCAATATCTGCACCCACTGTAGATCTAGCTGTGGGTACAAAACAAAAACACCACTATACTAACAACATTTGTAGAGAGGTTAACAAATGTTTGCAATTCAGATAAGCTTTTAATGTCGTGCAAATATTAGTATAATCGTCAACTGCACTGAAGAAGATTCGAAGATGACAGATGCTGAATGGAACACGGAAATAGCAAAAGAAAGGACAAACACATTGTGCTGTGCTTGAACTACTGTATGGTCAGTGTTTTTACATCTTTAATATCCCTAATAACAACATGGATAAATCATGATCTCGAATAACAGGCTGAAGTATTGGTAGTTTCCAATATGGCCGGTAGTTTATTAGGAAATTATCTAGACCTAAAAGTGACAAAGTGCACTTCAACTGCTCACAACTGAGAGTGAAATAACCCGCTGCCTTAGCGAATGGCGGAGATATAATTTGGGAAAAAAATCTATTTATTAATGCATTTGTATACAAGTGATATTGAACTGCACCTGTGTGTTACCTACCATCTTCAGGAAATCAGCTGGGGATATTTAATGTGTTTAGTCAGCTTCCCTTCACTGATTGATACATGCTGCTTGTACTGTTATGATACACCAACTGCATGAAGTTATTTTATTGGAAACAATACTTTATGTTGTGGTAGGTATCTCTGAACAATATTACAACAACACAAACAGATTGATATTTGCCTGGTTGGTTTTACAATTACCCAGTAGAAGTACCCAGGTAATTTTATAATTGAGCCATACATACTTCTTTGAATTGTCGGGAATATTTATGGGCTCATTCCAAGCACCTCTCTGTCATGTTCATTACTGAACTCCCTGTGCTTTTGCTGTGTGAGAAAAAGAAGCCTACACTGCGATGCTGGCTTACCTTGGTGATGCTGATGGCAGGAATTGTGTTTGCTTCAGATATAGCAAGATTAAGCTTGTTCTCTGGAACATATAGTTCATGCAGCTCCTCCATTACCTCACTTGGTACAATATTCTGTTTTTGAGGAGAAGAGAGGAAGAAAAAATGTTATAGTTGCATGCTTTGGGTAATGGAATTGTGTGTGAGCTTACTTTCATCATCATTTCATCTGATGTTTCATCTCATTACTAATTAAATAATAAGATAAGTGTACAAAATTTAAAAAAGGTAAAAATAAAAAGAGTTTAATACCCTTCACAATGTGACTTCTTCAAATAACTTATTTTGTCCAAACAACTGTTCAAAAAACAGCTCCAAAGTTATTTGATTTAATTTTATATACCAACAAGAAAAAGAGCATATAATGAAAAGCTTGAGCAAAGAGCAATGGGCATTTTTACATGAAAAGCAATAATATAAATAAAGCTGCAAAATTAACTTTATCTTCAGTGGCATTTTTATTCATTGACTAATTGAACTATCTCCTAACTTATACGTCGATTGTCTGAATGTGTCTTAATGTAGTGTGGATGCTTGCTAGGTCATTACTTATAGTTCAGTCATACAATTTCTGCTTGTTTTTTAATCAAAATTTTTTTATCA
The DNA here is from genome assembly GCA_013358685.1 of Antennarius maculatus. Classification (NCBI taxonomy): domain Eukaryota; kingdom Metazoa; phylum Chordata; class Actinopteri; order Lophiiformes; family Antennariidae; genus Antennarius; species Antennarius maculatus. The sequence goes on along the minus strand of CM023616.1, from coordinate 12,808,104 downwards.
ACAAATTTTTATCAACATTTTCAAATCAAGCTGTGAGGTCGTGTATTCAATCTAATCCAAATTTTTCATATACTGTCATTGTACATGAAATGTACTGTCATAGTACAGTAAGTTGAAAATTAAAAACCTATTCTAAAACATCTTAAGCTATTTGGCATCAGATCCAAGCCTTGTGTAATCAGAGAGGAGAACATAATGTAAAATAATATAATTTTTTTAGACTTTGCTCTATCTGTGAAAGCGAAAAGGCTACATCTACATGGAAGACAGATCTGGAGATCTGCCATTTTAGGATAAGCAGATGCTTCAGGACCTATTTTAATTCTGACAAACATTGCAGACACGCCTCCGATCAACAGTAGCCCTGAGATGTTTTGACATGGCACGGAAATAGTTTCTTATTTGCCAAGGATTTGTTTCACTAGTTTGTAGAAGTAGGCACTCTCAAATAACTAGATTAATTACCTCTCCTGCTTTCAACTTCATAGTTCAATAAGAGAACGATAGTTAGCAACAAAGAATTGACAAGTAAGTCTTGCTCCAACTGGTTGAGGACAACAACAAAAAAAAGTTAATATTTTCTTTGACTAATGAAATATATGTTGTACTTGTTTATGTTGTACTTGAAGTCATGGTTAAATTAGAGTATGGGCCTCTGCTGTATTTCTAAAACCTGCATTATATTCAGCATTGTGTGCTCCAGAAACTGCGGGTTTGTCATCCCACCTGATATTTACCACATGTACAGTATGTACTGTAGTAATTTTGTTATTAAGGTGTTATTCCAAGTCAAAGACTTTTGGGAAAAGGATTCAACATTTAAAAAATGTCTGTCTCACAAACTCATACTGACACAGCACTTTTCAATTTTAAAGTCACCTGTGCTTCACTGCCATTGTAATAAAATATTATGTATTGGATCATTTATGTTATCAACAAATGCTCATTTGACAAGGCTGGAGCTTGGCTGCTGAATGACGCTATAATACTGTTGTGAACTCTGTATCTGTGGCCACACTGGTTATGCATTCTATGGATCAAAGTGTCACAGAAAGCAAGAGAATACCTTATTTTACGTTACTTTTTAGAACAGCCTGACATTAATGTTGTTCTTCCGCTACGTTGAAGAGAGACTCATCACTTATATATTCCTTTAATGGTGGACTTTTGTGATCTATTCTCGCCAAGTCCTTGACTATGTTGACTTAAATCAGTAGTTTGAATGTCAACTCCAAGAGGTATTGCACTTGACACATAAACTGGATGACAAGGACAAAGCAGTGAAATACAGTGTTGACAGTGTAACGTCTTTCTATCCTAAAAGTCTATATTGTATGTCACACCCACCTGTTCCTGAAGCAGCTCCAAGACTTGGTGGAGACATTCATCCACTGAAAGTTCACCAGTTTTCAGTACAAGATCTGGGTTTTCAGGACGCTCATATTCTGAGTCAATCCCAGTGAAACCTGGCAACAAATGTAAAAAACACAGAATGCCATCGAAACCCTACCAGGATTGTTTTTGGTTAAATACGACAGCACAATATCTGGGAAACTGGTTTATCATTGCAAGTAACTCTGAGAGGCATGGTTTGCAAAAAATTGGGAGAAGGTTTGCATTGTGTCGCAGACCTTTGATCTCTCCAGCACGAGCCCTCTTGTAAAGTCCTTTCACGTCCCTGCTCTCACACACTTCAAGAGGAGCATGAATGAACACCTCAAAAAATGGTAGCCCTGCCTTTGTATGGATCTTCTTTGCCTCCTCACGATCCTGAGGAATAGAACAGTGCATACAATGGCGTATAGACAGATCTTGGGTAAAGCATCCTTCTTGTTTCAGCTGTTAATGATAGACACACACTACAACGGCTTTATTTCCTAACCTTGCTGTATGGAGAAATGAAACTGGTGACACACACCAGCCCAGCGTCAGCAAACAGCTTAGCCACCTCAGCAACACGCCGGATGTTCTCCTCACGGTCCTCGGCAGTAAAGCCCAGATTCTTGTTCAGGCCGTGCCGAATGTTGTCTCCATCAAGCGAGTAGCAAGGGATAGCATTGGACACCAGGTACTCTTCTAATGCAAAGCTGATGGTAGTCTTCCCAGCACCAGACAAACCTGTTTGTTATGAGACATATTAAGCATGACGATAGGTTCCATGCGACACTGCTACACTTACCATATTGGCCCGAATATAAGACGGTGTTTTTTGCATTGAAATAAGACTGAAAAAGTGGGGGTCGTCTTACATTCGGGGTCTAGACATTATACCCATTCACAACGCTAGATGGCGCCAGATATCTTTAAAGCGAATGCTGAACTGAACTCCCCAGGCCAAATCCAACCCCTGTCACGAAGAATAAAAATAGCGGTAAGAAAGAAAAGAGAAGAAAATAAGAGAAGAGATAACAGAAAATGGAGAAACGTAGTGACAATCTGGATAAAAGTGGGTCGAAGATCGGCCAGGTTAACCGGCAGCTGAGGAGAAGTTATGATGCAAACAATGTTATTCCTTATTCAGATTTGTTTCAAAACTACAGTTACAGTTAGACTTCACTTTGATGGTTAATGCAGTTATTGCAATTTTGTTTTATCACAGTAGATAGGTTTGTTTATATTCACTTACAAATGTGATTGCACTTTAGTTTACATATTTAAATGTTCAGATTTTAAGATGCAATACAGTTTTTTTTATGTGAATGAGGCAAAATAACATGCTTTTTCCCTCGAATATATTGTTATAATAATTTGTTTCAGATGTACTGTAATTATTTTCTGTATAAAAATTAAATTTGGTGTTCAAAAAGTCTTTTTTCAAACTTGCGCTTTGAAAAAGGGATTGTCTTATAATCAGGGTCATCTTATATTTAGGCCAATATGGTATATCATGTGTATCAGTCCATATCATGTTACGCCTCATCTGCTGTCATATTAAGGAGCCCCATCATGTCAGAGGTATATCATAAGATTTACCAGTCAACCAGATGGTACAGCCTCTGAAGCCTCCCCTGGTGCCCACGACCTGTCCTCTCTTGTTCCGGCTGACATGGTGGGCCTGGTACACCACGTTGGTTGATCTGTGCAGATCCTAAAGCAGAGGATCACAAGTTCATTTAAAGCAGGTCTGAAAAATTCTTTACTATTACGTAAATATTCAAACAGGAAATAAGTTGTTGCTGAAGAACAAGAACACCAAGCCTCTTCTTTGTCTTCTAGGCTAATATGTTGGTATGTGAAAAATGTAGTTATAGTCTCTGTATTTTAAAGTCTGAGCCAGCGTAGCTTTTATGTCTTACACATGTCTATTTAATCAGTCAAAGGTAGAGCAGCCCTTGGATAAATGCTGTATTGACTTCTAGGGAGGAGGGGAAAAGGAAGGAGGGATGGAAGGGATGGAGGGAGGGTGAGGAGAAACCGGACAATGTGACCAGTGTGCTGCCTACATCCAAGTGATGATGTGGCACTACTCATGCCCAAACGTTCACCCTATGTACCCACTCTTCCTTTTTACTCACAGCAGGCCTATGGGTTCAGATTTAAAGATGTGTATGGTTTTTGTGTCTGTGCACTAATAAAGAATTCTAATATTTTGTGATTGCATTTTACACGCATTTTGTACATGAAAATGTACACATTGCACCCATTGCACTCATTTACACATTGCACACACTCAGGGAGGAAAGATAATCTTTGTTTAAACAAAGGTGACACCATCTCCTGTTCCGTCACACACTTTCAACTTGTCCTTATCCCATCTTCCCTCATATCAATAGTCATGGGAACATGATGTTTCTTTGGAGCCTGTGCACCGTCATATAAACCACACAAAAAAGGACTTCTTGAAATTTCACAACTGTGGATTGTTTTTATAGTTCACCACTCTCTTTACATATTATGTGATATGCAATATAGATAGATAGATAGATAGATAGATAGATAGATAGATAGATGGGTGGATGGATGGATGGATGGATGGATGGATGGATGGACGGACGGACGGACAGACAGACAGACAGACAGACAGACAGATAGATAGATAGATAGATAGATAGATAGATACTTTAATAATCCCAGAGGAAAAATTTCACTTTCACCATCAGCACTCTGAAGAAAAAGTATTGCAGCTTCAGTTCCTATGTGAAAAATGGACAATGTCTAAACTGTCATCATAAATACAAAGAATCTCATAAAACTGGTTTTTGACATCTCAGGTCAGGACCTGTTTGTCAGCTGCAACTATGGTCAAGAGCTATGAAATGTAACATGTAAAGGAATGTGGACATTAGTGAAAAGGAACAAGTTGGTGGCTCCCACTTTTTACCTTACGGGCCAGTGATTTGTTCATTATGTTCTCGAGTTGAGACTTAAGAATTAAGTGAAAATTGATTAAATATAAAAATTATTCAAAAATGTGAAAAGAACACAACGAACCAATTACTTATTCATATTTATTTTTTTCTTTTGCAATTCTACAATGTAATCTATGTAATATTTTATTTCACTTATTTTATTTCACTTAGGTAAGCAGAATTTTGTTTCCATTGTTGTCTTCTTTGTATATACAGTATACTGAAAACATTATAAAGACATAAAATAAAAGAAAATGATTCAAAATAATTGCACATATTTAGCACTATAACTGAATATTATACTAAAAGTGTGCCAACCTCGACAGCTGAACAAGTCAATTGTATGGAATAAAGCATGACTGTACAATAAAATATCGCGTGAACACAAAAGCTAATTTATTCTTATTCTTGTCTAGCTGGACAGGAATGCACAGGCTCTCACTGAACAACTACTATTCGTGTGAAGCGACAGTTTGTCGTTTTCTTCGCCCTCCCCTAGTAAATTAAACACTTTCATTTGTCCGTGCGTCAGGCTGACATTGACGCACCGGTCTGTTCAGAGGCAGGACTGTGCCAGCATCACACCTGGCACCAGGACACACAAAAGTTGTGTCAGACGAAAAGTTAAGTCACCGTCTCTTTACTTTTCAGCGTTTTTCTTTCTTGTTCTTTTCTCTCTTTTTTTTTTTTTGAACTAATTAAATCTCAGTGGTAACTCGATTCATATCTACTTGTATATCGTAACAAACTCTTATTTTGAAGAGTCCTGACGCAGTCTGTCACTCATAAACACTCTTCACAACACAAATTTAACACACATGAATGGATAATTTGATGACAGTTTGTATTTCGGTTGTCTCTGTCTTGATCCTTATCTTTCGACTCACCACGCGAAGCTTTTTCACTCCGGACATTTCACACGACAGCTGGACACCGGGCTCGGACGCACAGAGGCCTGAGGGAGATGACTTAGTTTGACGCTGGCTCGGATTGGAACCACCAAACTTTTGGATTTGGTTACCGATCGAAGACGACGACGGGTCTTTATAGGGACTTCCAAGACACGTAGCATTCCTCTAGCCCTGCCTCCGGATCCTCCTCCTTCACCGACGTCGCGGAATCTGTTGAATTTGGAGACTCCCGACGCGTTCGCGTAATGGACATTGAAAGGGGAAGAATTAGTGAAGCTGGACAAAAACTCTGGAGATCACAGTTAGCCCGAACTAATAATCGCTCTGGGAACCAGCGATATAATAGAGTAGACGAACATGTACATATTGTTGAAGGGAAGCTGTAATTCGCAGAGTATTTGTCCCACTTTGACCAGTTCTGCTTCATATTCTGCTGCCTGCCTTAGCGAATGTTAGTGAACCGTAAGCATGAGACGCGTAACAATCAAACGCGTTTGGGTTTACATCACCCTGGCGTCGTTACCAGGTTGTAAACTTCACGCCAAAGCGCGGTACCTTGCGTTCTCTTTCACCGAATAACACGTCGGTAGTGGAGGGGCTAGTAGACGCGCTGTCCTTGTATGACGTTAAAATGTACTTCTTAAAATGAGGTTAGTAGTAAAAGGGCAATCATTCCACGTCTGAGATTAAACATCAACTTTGATGGTTCAAACAGTGCAGGTCGTTTAAAGTACAACCAATTCTCGTGATTACATTGGGAGTTTTCTTCCACCTATCTATAGTTGGAAGCATTAAGTCGGAGCACAAAAGAGTCAATAAATAGTAATTATCCATTAATTAATTATCAATTAATAAATCGATTAGTTATGACCAGCACTGAATCCTCCTCTGTATGGATGTGTTCAGACAAAACCAAATAATAAACAACACATGCACATGTGGAGACACCTGAATGTAAAACTAGAACCAATGCAGTCACAGACTGCAACAACCTGCGACACCCCTGAATTCAAAATTTTACCCTCACCTACTTGCATAGGTCAAAGATCAAAGCTAGTGTTCTGACCTAATTTCATAGATCAAAGATTAGCTTTGATCTATGGTCTTACTCACACTGGCATTTTCCCTCATCTTTCTATCTTATCTGGTTCTGGAGTGTACAAAAGTTGAAATTTGACCTTGATCTGGTTTTCTCAAGGTCGAGGTCATCATCTCATTTTCATCCCCTTTACTGCTTGGGTAATGTGCTTTTCGTTTCATCTCTCTATCTGCAACTGTTGCGAAGATATTTGGTGGACTAACGGAAGGACGGCTGGACGAACACACAAACACAGACTATTACATCAGCGTGATGTAATAAAGAGGCCACATGTTTGAGCTGGGTGCCAGACTGTAAATGTTAGGGATAGGGACTGCTTGATAAACACCACTGTTCCACTGTTTTTCTCTTCGTAACTGAAGCAGTGGACATGACTTAAGTTTAATTATCTTGTGATGGTATTTGCATGAGTAAGGGGAGGTGAGACTTCAGGATACTCTGTTTACAGTGTCACACTTCAGACCCTAAGGGCTACAATATGACTCCTGGGATGTTGGTGGTGCATTATGCCTTCATCTACCTCTCCTGACTACTGATGATCGCTGTAAAATGCTGGCCTGCTGGCCATAAATGTAGCAATACACCATTCATTTATTTGTCATTTTGAAGATGGGCCAATTACAATTGTCGCTTATCTGAATACAGGTCACTTTGAACTGGAGCCTATTCCAGCTGACAACGGGTTAGAAGTGGGGCAACTAGACAAGTTACCAGTAAGGCAATTCATACCTATGGTCAATTTAGAGGGGGCAATCCACCTAAATAGCGTGGTTTTGGTGGTGGGAGGAAGCTGGAGAAATTTTGTTGTGGGATCAGTCATCAAAAGGCCATTAATCTATAATACATATAACATATTATATTCAGTTTTATTTGAGAGCGGTAATCACTAAAATTATAAAATAAATGTAGTGGTATAAAAATTACAATATTTGACTTTGAGACTGAGACTTTTTGCTTCTGCAACAAGGAAATTTTCATGTTGTGGGATCAATAAAGTTTATCTTAACTTACTTGAATGTACTTTGTTTACTTCCACGACTGATTAATGGTATCCAAGACTTCAAGAGATAAATGTAATAAGATAACCCTTTAAGAACTGATCTAAGGAATATTTGAAGGAAGTTGCTCTTTTTATGCGGAGCGATTTAGCCATCACTTATATCTAAAATATCTTCTGACAGATCCAGTTTCATTACTCTGCCAAAATATCTATAATCTGTAAAAAATGTGTGTGAAAATTACATTTAAACTAATACAGCATCTCTGAACATGGTTAGGATGTCAATGATTTAACAACAAAGAAAAAGTGTACTCTGTAAAAATAGACTCTTTAATTCCTGTTTTATTTCAAACAACAATAGAAAGCAACCTCCCCAACACTGAGGTAATACTGCAATGGTAAAGGTAAATTCCATTCCTAGTCTGGGATCTTGGTGCATTTCTGAAAGAGACTGAATTTGCTTTTCTCAGGTACAGATCTAGGTCAAGTCAAGTCAACCTAAATGGCACAAAGTCCTGATCAGACAGTGATTATGCTATGTTGTTAGATAGTACAGGGGAATCATTCACATAATCATGCTCCCACTAAACTCTAGTTTGCATAATATAGCACAATAAAGCCACTGTAATGTCTCCATTTCTAGTCACTGTCCACCTAAGCAGGAAGCTTGAACAGCTGACACTCAGTCTCAAAGTCACAGCCCTCCAACAGTTCCCTGTAGTTCTCCCTGACGTCTTCATAGCGCGGCATGGAGCCACCCTGTCCGGTCATACCGGGAAAAGTCACAGGCTTCTCATTGAGCAGTGGCTGCAGTCTCAGGTCTCCTCCTCCGCAGTTGTACAGCACAAACACTAAGTTAGCTGCATAGGGTAACATACGACTGGTGCGGAAAGAGCGTTGAGACTGTGTGGCGTAGTTGGTGGATGTCAGAACATCAGGGTCCTTGAAGAGACCTAATAGGGTGAGCAGTGGCAGGAGGGTCTCTGCATGGCCCACCTGGACCACCACAGCTTCAGTCACCTGCCTTCCTGACCTGACATACACACACGCGCACACACACACACACACACACACACACACACACACACACACACACAGAGACAGCAGACATTTGGTTAACTCAGACTGTCCGTTAAGGTTGATACTCCGGACAAGTTGCCAGTTAATTGCAGGCCACGTTAGTATGGGATAATCCAAATCATATTCACATTTATGTTTAATTTAGAGTGAACAGTTCACCTGTATTGCATGTTTTTGCTGTGGGAGGGAACTCTAGAACCCAGGAAGAACTCACACAGATATGAGGGAGAGCCTGCAAACTCTATACAGTAAAGTCTATGGCCATTGTGCTGTAAGACAAAAGAGCTATACACTGCTCCACCCATGGGGAAAGAAACCTTAAACTACTAGTTTACAGTCTAAACTAATAACACTAACGACACTAATAATAACTAATAACTAAAATCATAACTCTTGTACAAATCCTCTACGAGGGAAAGACAGTAAATTCCGCACACTGAAAGTCAAACTTAGTCATTACAACAATGTCACTGATCAGGCAATGGGTTCAGATATCTACAGAATAGTCTATTGAAAAACAGTGGTATGAATCCTAACGTCATTTCAACATTTTCGATACAAGTTTTGTCTTTACGTTGTTGTTGTTGTTTTCGATATCAATGGGAAAAAAGTTCCTTAATGTTAGAGCTACTCTTACAAGATTACCACATGCCTGGATGATGATAATGCGTGTCACAGTTGATACAAGTCCAAACACCACAAAAAACCTTATGAGCAATATTATTTCTGAGTTGCCTTCCTGTGACAATCCATATTTAGGCATGTTATGTTAAGTAACCTCTGACGGTCAGAAATATGAGAGGACTGGGTCTAGATATTCAGGGTAGATATCAGCTGTTGCCGCAAGACAATCATGAAGGTACTCAGTGCAGGGAATCACATATATATTTAATAGCCATAATAATAAACATCCGCGGTGCACTGGCGTCGTGCCCGGAGTGTCCCCCGCCTCACGCCCTATCCCAGCTGAGATTGGCTCCAGCTCCCCGGACCCGCCACGGCGGATGAAGCACCAGAAAATGAATGAATGAATGAATGAATAATAAACATATAAATATACATTTAATAAAATTAACAAGACTGTTCTCACTTGTTGTCATTGGCTGCATTTTCCAGTCGACTAAACAAATCATGAAAGAGGATGCAGCTGGACCTGCTGTTGATGGTGTGACCATAGCCCCTTTTCCAGAACTGCTTCAAGTCATTAGCATACTCCAAAACCTGTTGAACAAGATAGAAAACCCTTCTGACTGTGTTGGGGGTGGTTAAGCAAGACTGTCAGCCTCTGAGATTGTGAAATTTATAGCTAATTTTCAATAACACAAAAGTTCCTGTCCGATGACATCAGAGTAAATGAGAATGGATGGGAGAGTGATGTCACAAAGCGGTGGAATTCTTTCCGACTACTGGGGCGACAACATTTCTGTTATCTTTGTGAAAATATGCATTCTCCTCTCACTGACTGTAATTACTTTTTTCTTATTGAGTAAGTGATGGAAACATGTATTATAAAGGTCCATGACTTCCAATCTAAAAGTTAAATTATGATTTATGGTTAAAATGTCTTTCTATCAGGGTGGGAAATTGCCTTCAGCTCACATATAAGAAAGATAAACACTATACAGGTCATCCTACATATATATTTAAGAACATTCATGACACAGAAATGAAGATTCTTTTGTTTTTTTCATACAGTATTTGCATGTTCATGTTCTGTTGCTCTAGTGACTCAGTAGCTCCTTCCAGATCTGTGAGGCTCGACTTGACTGAAAAGAGGATGGGATGTTCTTCTCCATCTTTATTCTTTGTCAAAAGTGGAATCAGTCTCTTTTGGGTTTGCTTGCCATTTACATAATCCTGTTTATTTTTAGGATTATGTAAATTATGTAACGTTTAGGAGATTGCAATAGAAAGGAATGTAAAAAAGTTAAATACCAACCCAAGCTGACCAAGCTGCTGACTAAAGCTTAAACCACTGAGATGTCTGAAGACACTCAGTGCCACCATGAAGATTAGCCTGTATGCTGTCAAAGATTTACTCAGACATTTGATCACGGACGCAAGTTAAAACATTAATTCACCAGGTCAGTACCTGTGCGTCCACCTCGTCAAAGAGCCGGCACCAGGGAGAGTTCACGGTCTTGATGGCAAACTCATATGCACACAGGTAAAATGCAGCTTCTGTCATTTCTAGAAAATAAAGGTTAGAATAAAACTTAATGAGTCTTCAAGTCAAACAAAGACATTAAACACACCAAAATATCTCTACCTACAATACTATAATCAAATTAATTCATTAGCATTATTGTAAGGGGTTTTCAGTAAGGCACCTTGGAACCAGATGAATCATGTTAGACATGTTTGATTTACTATGACAGATATTTGTGATATATATCCTGACAGTGAAACGAGTGTGAATTTGAGATGTCACAAATTCCACTGTTCTTAGCTTTTGGTCGATGCATTTCACTGCTCTGACCGGTTTTAGGTCTGTACAATTATCCTTAAAGGGCGTTCAGACCTATTGTGTGCTCTTGGAAAAAAATGCACTCGAGGATTGTTTCTGTGCATATAGATGTATCACTTTTCTACTGACATAACTGGCCTCAACAGTTGGGGATGAAAACTACTCAGCACAACACCGGAATGGAAGTACCATCCGTGGCAGACTGACAGCCAGCAGCAGAGAACCAAGACCAACAAACAGGTCTACAACATATCACAATAACGTGGCTACACTGCAGGTGAATAACTCTATCTCCTTATCATGGTAGTGGGTGGGAGATATTAAGCAGAAAGTAAATATTTTGTCCTCAAAGGAAAAATGGTTCAATCAGTGACTCTGACCACCTTCAGTGATGCTGTGATACGGGACTCTGAGGCGGTCTGCAATCTTCTCCTGGACCCTTCTCATCTCTGGTCCCTGCTTGAACCTGTCCATCTCTAGCAGAGCTGAGGGGTTGTTATCAACTTCCTCCACAAACCTGGTGCACTGGTCAAAAAACCTCATCAGTGCATCATTCACCCCATGATCAAACTCCTTATCTGTGAAGGAAAAAGGGACAGATTATGAAATGGATCAGTGTAACAGTGGATCACAAAAAGCTTCATGAAGATCTTACCTGTGATGGCCCACAGCTCTGTCAGTCCTGCGATGAAGGACAGTGTGCTGTTGACACACCTGTGCTTTGAGCTGGTTATAAACTTGATGAATCCACCCCGGAGCTTCTCCTCTGAAATCAGAGAGGGGAACAGCTTTGACAGCCTGATGGCCAAATGTTTGAGGTCGTTGACACCTTTGTGCACCAGGCGGCCATCCATGTCCTCCGTGTACCACATAGTCCACTGGGTCTGGATCTCTTGCAGCCAGCTCTCCTCACCCGAGGCGCTGCTTTTCACCAGATCATACAGTTTTCGCATCTTCTTGATGTTTTTGATGGTCGGGTATCGTGTGCCATGTCTCACGATGGCAGTCAGCTGAATTTCGCGACATTGAGCAGATGGAGGCTGTAAAATCGACCGATTAACAGCAAGTATGTCCTCAATGAGATACGGGTTCACTTCCTCGTATCTCCCTTTCGTAGTGAAATATTTGGCGATTGCCGGAATGTTTGGATTCGCATCATTCCAAAAACAGCCGCAAAACCCGAGGACAGTGATAAATGGGACAATAATTTCCAGATTTTTGATCGGCATGTTGCAGCGTAGAACCTAGTATGCGTGACCCCCATCTAACAGCCAGCTCTTCGTGACGTCATTGTCCAGAGCCGGACAAATAATTTATGGGGCCCCAAGCTTTAAAATAAGGCAAATTACGGATGCCCTGAGGGGGGACCTTCTTTAAATCTTTAGTGCGCAACTATGATTCCTGTGTTCACTTGATCATTAATTAGATGGACGTAAGTTAATAACTTACTAATGTACCAGTTGTTATCAGAACGAATCCCCAGCTCAGACTGTATTGATTTGCTGCACAGGTTTGAAGAAGCCACTCACATTTATTTTGCATTTTCTTACTCACATAAAAGTATTTTTCATTTATTAAATGACTTTCTATTTCATTTTTCTTTCTACTAACTTAATCCAGCACTGTCAATATACATTTTTAATTCAGGCTTTCACAAAATACTTAGAGAATTTTGATTCAAGTATCAAATAGCAAACCATATCAAGCAAAAAAAAAAAAAAAGTATTCAGCCAGTTGCATTTTTGACAGGCATATATTTTTCTTTAAACCAAACCTTGAGAAACATTAACATCAAGTACATGTCCTGCATCAGCAGGAAGCTTGAACAGCTGACACTCGGTCTCAAAGTCACAGCCCTCCAACAGTTCCCTGTAGTTCTCTCTGACATCTTCATAGCGCGGCATGGAGCCACCCTGTCCGGTCATACCGGGAAAAGTCACAGGCTTCTCATTGAGCAGTGGCTGCAGTCTCAGGTCTCCTCCTCCGCAGTCGTACAGCACAAACACTAAGTTAGCTGCGAAGGGTAACATGTGGCTGGTACGGAAAGAGCGTTGAGACTGTGTGACGTAGTTGGTGGATGTCAGAACATCAGGGTCTTTGAAGAGACCCAATAGGGTGAGCAGTGGCAGGAGGGTGTCGGCATGGCCCACCTGGACCACCACAGCTTCAGTCACCTGCTGGCCTGACCTGACACACAGACCCCCCCACACACAGACACACACACACACACACACACACACACACACACACACACACACACACACACACACACACACACACACACACACACACACACACACACACACACACATATACAGTGTTAAACATGTTTCTGATGTAACATTGAAGGACCTGTCTTACCGAAATTGACCTCACCAAGAGATATGACTCATTTTCAATTTAATGTGCTTAATCTTTAAAAAAAAAAAAAAATTATTAATCCAAAAGGAAAAGCTTTTAAACTTTTAATTACATCAAAGCAAACTAAACTGAAGGACAAACAGATAAAACCAGTGACACCAGTGACAGTTTAATTTACTTAAATGACGTATGTTTTTTTGGACTACATTTTACAGATCCACCTACTTGCTCTGGATTGCAGCCCTGTTCATTCGACTAAACACATCATGAAAGAGAATGCAGCTCGACTTGCTATTGATGTTATGACCATAGCCTCTTTTCCAGAATTCACTCAGGTCACTTGTGTACTCCATAATCTGTTGATGCAAATACAAGAAGTTTGTTTGTGCGTTTTTCAAGCAAACTGAGTATCAGGTCACTTTGTAACTGGAGACATAAAAGCCCCTTCCTTTTACATATAATGTTAGAGCACGAAGGGTGTCGGGTAACTGGAGTAGACTATTCATTCTTTCTGTCTGTCTATCTGTCTATTTGTCTGTCTGTCTATCTATCTATCTATCTATCTATCTATCTATCTATCTATCTATCTATCTATCTATCTATCTATCTATCTATCTATCTATCTATCTATCTATCTATCTATCTATCTATCTATCTATCTATCTATCTATCTATCTATCTATCTATCTATCTATCTATCTTTGTCAGGTTGGTACACTGGAACAAGCAGCAGAGTTGTATCTGTCAATCCTGACCAACATCCAGGCACATTACATAAGAGATTTACTGACCTCCAGCCAACAAATCTCTTGTGTAATTTAGACAAGGCCATTTAAAGGTGGAACCCGATTAGCAGAATTCTAAAACTGTTGCAAAAATAAGCAGTCAGCGTGAGTTGGCTAGAACTGGTGTACTGTGCTTGTACGTTGTGGTTCCAATGTGCAGCAGAATTAGTTGGAGCTGTTAAAGGCAACTCTGAGTGCTAGCAGTGTTAAGTAAATGAGATTGTTCAACCTGTGTAAATGAAATCACTAACTTTGCACAAATCCAGGAAAAAAAAACTTTTCTTTTTAGCTTGAAGGAACAAGACTAGACAACATTCTTAAACGGGAGTCTCAATGGTTTAAGATGAGCTGGCTGAGAGGGAGCTGACATTGTTAATAAATAATAATCATTAATAAAGAATTATCCAAATGATGAGTGGCTTATAAATGAAAAAAATTTCTATTGGACAAGTATGAGCAATGAGCGCAGGAACTGCAGGGCAATGGCCTTAAGTCCACTTTGAGGTTTACTGCTTTAACATTTTAGGGATTTAGTGTGACAACCCTTTTTTTCCTAACTTCGTGGTTTGCACTGTTGGACTACTTGCATGGGTTTCCTGCGTTTACAGGCTTCGCTCACTATTAACATATGGTTAGGTTAATATCCAGTAAGTGTTCATGACTAAGGCACCGTCTAAAATCTGGAGTTAGTGTACAGGTAACGTGTAGTGGCTGCACAGGGATGATGTAAGAATGAGCATCACTATAATAACTGTGTTGTATGTGACTTTCTTCTTCCGCTTATGTTATACACACACAGCAATATAGAATGCTCCTTAACAATGCTTAGACTTACAAAAGATTTTATTATAAAAGGGGGAATGAAAGAGCATTAATAAAAACAGCTATAACTGAACCACTACAGCTTTCACAGCATCTGACAAGACGGAAAATTTTAAAATCAGAGTACAGTATTTTCTGCATTATAAGGCGCACCTAAACACTTTTCATTTTCTCAAAAACCGAAAGTGCAACCTTATAATCCAGTGGGCCTTATTTGTGAAAAAAAGTTTTGAAATAGGCCACTCATTGAAGGCGCACCTTATAATCAGATGATCCTTATAATCAGATGCACCTTTTAATCCAGTGCACCTTTTATATGAAAAAGGTTTGAAATAGGCCACTCATTGAAGGTGCGCCTTATAGTCCAGTGCACCTTATTGTGCGGAAAATACTGTAGTCTGCCTGTCTCCACTAAGGCACGTCTCCATTACCATAAGAATGTCCAAGCTAATAGAGATGATTCCATTAATAATTATAAATGAATTAGGAGGTTCATTTGATGCTGCCTTCCCACCCCATCCACAAAGTTAATCACTAATTGCTCCTACCTTTGCATCATCCTCGTCAAACAGCTGACACCAGGGGGAATTTACGGCCTTGATTACAAATTCAAACGCGCACAAGTAAAATGCTGCCTCAGCCATGTCTGCAGGGGAGAAGTTGATGGAAAGTGTTTAGTAGTACGACTGCACAAAAATTAAGCCATTTTAAAATAACAAAAAACAACAACATATCGGAATAGCGCCATCGTTAAAACAGCTATTCTTACTATTTATACGATAAGTCAAAGTTTTGTTCTAATCTTAAACCTTAACCTAAGTAGGAATTGGGTACATAAATCATTAAATGAATTGGAAAGTTTATTACAACCTGATGAAGTTGACGAACCACTTTTAAATGATAAAACAGCGCCACCCAGTGGATATTTACGACACCACGGATGAGGGGTGAATTCTTGTACAGTACTTTGACATGACGTAATTAAATAATCTGAAGAAAACAGCACGTATTTCCAGCCGGGCATTAATGACAGGTTTTTCAAGTTAAAGGCATGGAATTCTAATGATTAACATACTATAGACATAATTTGTTATAAGTGGCATTAAAAAATATATGGCTGTTTATTCCTACAGATTGTCTTGTATATGTACGCATCCAGACACTTGTTCTGGAAGTGGGGATTTTAATTTCCCTTTTTGATTTGGTATCATTGAGTGGTTATTAACATTCATCCATCACAGCTTGAAGATCCTACGTTTTAATCTTGACATAGGACTTGACTTTTGTGCATATGCATGGGTTCGATTCAGGATTCCATAAACATGTGATATTAGTGACTCTGAATTAAACAAATTCATAAAATACAGTTAAAAATTTTAAAAGGTCTACTGTGAAAGTTTTAATCATTTTGCTCCATCATGGCTTCTTCCCTTAGTATTGAACTACAGGACAGAACATTCAGAAACAGACTAAATAATAGAAGCATGCAGATGAGACCATGTGTGATGAGATTGAATGGTACTCTGAGGCGATCTGCGATCTTCTCCTGGACCCTTCTCATCTCTGGTCCCCGCTTGAACTTGTCCATCTCTAGCAGAGCTGAGGGGTTGTTAATAACCTCCTCCACAAGTCTGGCGCATTGTTCAAAAAACCTCATCAGTGCATCATTCACCCCATGATCAAACTCCTTATCTGTGAAGGAAAAAGCAACAGATTATGAAATGGATCAGTGTAACAGTGGATCACAAAAAGCTTCATGAAGATCTTACCTGTGATGGCCCACAGCTCTGTCAGTCCTGCGATGAAGGACAGTGTGCTGTTGACACACCTGTGCTTTGAGCTGGTTATAAACTTGATGAATCCACCCCGGAGCTTCTCCTCTGAAATCAGAGAGGGGAACAGCTTTGACAGCCTGATGGCCAAATGTTTGAGGTCGTTGACACCTTTGTGCACCAGGCGGCCATCCATGTCCTCCGTGTACCACATAGTCCACTGGGTCTGGATCTCTTGCAGCCAGCTGTCTTTGCTTGAGGCATTGTGCAGAACAATATTGTAGAGCTGCTGCATCTTCTTGATGTTTTTGATCGTCGGGTATCTTGTGCCATGCCTTATGATGGCAGTCAGATGGATTTCACGGCATTGAGCAGATGGAGGCTGTAAAATTGACCGATTAACAGCAAGTATGTCCTCTTTCAGATATGGGTTCACTTCCTCATAACTCCGTTTTGTGTTGAAATATTCAGCGAGTGCTGGTATTGTTGGATTGTCCTGAGTATGCGCACAATTTAGTAACCAGCAAGAAAGTAAGAGGAAATGACAGACAATTAATTTTCTAAAAAACTGCTTAACGCATAAACAAAGAGCCTGTTGGATGTCAGCTGTGTCCATAACTGAACCTTTGTGTTGAAAGTCAGACTGAGCAGAGTCCGATCCAGTTTGTTTACTTAAATTTCCTCACAACATGACCTGATATGTAAACACTTTTTGAGTTTGCCTTTGATAGGAAATTTCAGAAAACAGAACAGAAACTACAATATTTTTTTCTTACACTAGCAGATATATGACCACATCAAGTTACACAAAAACCTTCCTTGGAAGTTTCACCAATGTGCAACATGAAATGCATTTTTTGTCCAAATATGCTTTCAAAACATAGAATAAATTGGAGAAATTCTATCTTAGGTGCACTTTTCTTTGGTCGGTTTTATTTTAAGACCTTAGACTTCATATTTACCTTTTAACTGTTTACCCACTGTTAAAAAAACCCCAAAAGATTACATATAATTTCAATATTTTTAGTGATTTTGAACTGACGTATCAACATACAGGTTTGATGTCACGCTTACATTAAGAGATTTTTTAAATTGCAACTGAAAATGAATTATGGCACTCTAATTTAAAAATTATCTTACATAATGTCATAAACTGGTAGATATTTACCTGAAATTCATAACTGAGAAAACCACATGAATTTATTTAAAAATACATCAGTCATTGGTCTTTTTTTTTGACACAACTTGAGTAATTGTATTTCTCTCTTTCACTGTATATCTAACATAGGACAGGCTTTTGTGAAAGTTCTTAGCATGTGATATTTGGTTTGATTTTTGATAATAATATAGAGCTGAGAAGAAAGAGGTAGATAGAGAAATAACTTTGAAGCTAACCTATCATAAAAACAGCATAAACATCAGGGAGAAAACCACATCAAAAAGAACAGGACGGATATTTCCAGGACTGTTGCACTGGTATGCATGAGAATAATGACAGCAGCTGTTTTGGATTGGCCAGGGTGATAGCTATGACCTATTGTAGACACAAACCTGTAGGCTTGGTTTAGTCAGAGTGTGAATCACTTCCACAGACTCAGACGCAATTTCAGACAGTTCTGACTAAGTAGTGGATTGCCAGGGGATGACATCATCAGGAGGTTGTGTCAGTCAATGTCGACTGATTTTTTTTGCTTTGCAACCAAAGCATTTTTGTTCAGCTGGTTTCCCATTTAGTTCTCTTAGTTTTGATTCACCTTTGTTTCTCTGTTGTTATCCTCATTTAGATTTGTTTATTTGATTTCATACGTGAGGTTTGAGTTTTGGCATTGTCTTCTCTGGAATTCATATAATGAAATATGGACTCTACATGGTCCTTACATGTAGATGGGTCCCATGCAAAGGTCAGCCATTTCAATACCGTATTAATAAACAACAGATACTTTAGGGGTGTCAAACTCATTTTCACCTAAGGCCACATCAGCATAATGTCTGTCCTCAATCGGCCAGATGTAACTTATAAATGTAACTCAATGTAATGTAAAATAAATGTAACTACTCCTTAATGTTAAATAACTCTGAATTTATTACTTATTTAAGTGACAAACATTACACTTAATTAATTTTTTTCAGTTGCACAGAAAAAAATATGTTTGTTTCTTTCTCTGTTAGAAATTTGTCAGGTTATGAAAACCACATAAGTCCATCAATCAAGAATCAAACTATCCAAGTGAATAAAGAACAATAACATCAAACACAGGCGGCACGGTGGTGCAGTGGGTAGCACTTGATTACTGTATTGTGAGAAATGTAGTTTTGCTCAAAACAGCTATTTGACCTATTTATTTTTAGACCCTCTGACCTTTTATACACATATAAAATTATGTGGGGCGGGGCACATTTGGCCCCCGGGCCTTGAATTTGACACATGTGCTTTAGGTGATTAATTGCAAAGCTGACTGAAGCTCATATTTAATATTTTAGTTGATCAAAACTGTCTCATGAATCAAAAATAATGTTTTTTACTATAAACTTTCATAATACATGACCTGTGCTTGGTTGTAAGAACTATACAGTATTTGCTGCAGGCAGACAGTGAATTATGGCCTTCACAGCAAAGAGACCATTTCTTAAACAGATTATGTCCTGTGCCAGTTAAGGATGATTAGATTAAGTTTTCCACAGAGACAATAAATGTCAGACTAAACAGAACAAAAGAAACTGTCCTCCCTAGGTAGATATTGAGATTTGCCGCTAGATTACCTACTCAAGCGGTACGAGCGGATCAAGAGTATTAAAAGCAGCGTGAAAGACGATCAGAACAACGACAATATGCATTAAAATGTATTTTCTAATCCTGAAGGTTAGAAATACATTTTCATCAGACATATACAAAACAATTCCCTTAAATTTTCTAATCTAGTGATTTATTAAACTAATAACAAAAGAGAAATGATGAAGACTTGTGTATGAAGGTCGACCTCTCGTCCTTAGAACAGTACTATTGAAACTAACAGACACGGTCGACCCTAACCAGCAGATGGCTACCTTCAGTGAAGTTTCTCACGTCGTTCCAACGCTGCATTTTTTTGCATCTTTATCACTGTTGTTGCATTCAAGTGCTCCTCTTGTGCCCCAGATAAACATATCACGTATTCAAGTAAATGCATGAATCGACAATAAAATCCAAAATTCAATTTGTTTCAGGATGTGCATTTTAACATGGTATGTTTATGATTGATGTAAAACATGCTACCGCCGTCAATCACTTTTAAGTTCGTGGTTTGATGTGCTTGAATTGGTACTTTCTGATTGTCCCTTAAGGAAGCACGGATGACGGCTTAAAGGGAACTCCCTGTTTCTCCAGTAACAAACCAAACGGTTTACCCAAGACAGCGGCATACGGTCGCGAAGGGATTCGTACCACATTGCGGTGAAGCCACTAATTTGGAAGAGAAGCCGCTCAACATTTTGGAAACAAAGGTAAAATCACTATACACGTTTCCATAATTATCTTGTCTGAAATAAACCCAGGTAACCACTCAGCCGTGTGTGAGGTTTGTCACTTGACACACTGCCTCCAAGTCGTGTCAAGGTAAGTGGACTGTTACTTTACGTGTTGTGCTGTCACGGAGTCTTAGTTAAAATGTCTTCTATCATAAGATAAGCCACGGTGTTTGGGTTACGTAAGAGAACACTTCTTACTTCTTGATGGCCAAACACGTTAGCTAACTACCGTACTCTTGCTTACTGGCCTTGCGTTTATACATTTACCCACGTATCGAGAGAACATCTGCGGTCGTCTTAAATCAAGATATGTTGTGATTTTCGAAGAACGTAACTTTTGATTTGGTTCGTATTGTGTGTTTGTAGGCACAGATAAAATGTTAGATTTGTTTATATGCTGGTCTTGGTTACAGATCGACAACATTAAGATCTCTACAACATCCACAACAATATAGCTAACCGTTACACGAAATCGCGCTATGAATCCAGGACCCCAGTGTGTACTGTATTTTAGCTAGCAAGCTAGCTAGCTAAAATATAAGATGCCAGCTTTCCCATCTATTTTTAGTTGGTCAGACTATAAGCTCTTAAGCCACAGTTTACACTGGCGGCCAAGGCCTTATTGTGAATATAATCAATGTTTCAACACATTAAACCACCTGTGTCAGCCACGATTTTTATATAACACTGTTTCACAGGTGTGTCGATTCACGTTACATTCAATGCTAATCGCTTCATGTATTCTTAGGTCTTTCTCTCTCTGCTAATATGAACTCTGAGTCGGCCGAACATTTGTTTCGATTCCTGCCTGCGTTTTCTTTTTTGCCTGTTTTAAAATCGAGGCATATCTTTAGCCTCTGTTATTCACATAAGAAGGGCGCGGAAGGTTTGGCCTAATTTTGAACGACAGTTTCTTTATAAATTATCTGCACGCACGTTTAGATTTTGGAAATGACAGAACAAACGTGATCACAGGAGTTGACACAGTTGTGTATTTAGAAAAAGAGACACACGCACTGTTATGCAGGAGGTGCTATTCATGACAGTGGAACTAACATCCGGTCAGGCCACAACAGAATTATGGGCAGGCAGAAAAGTGATTTGAAATAAACAGTGAGATGTCTGTGTAACCAATCTGACGAGAAAGCAAATTTTTAGAGAACTAAACATTATGAGTGGAGTGATTGTCTGACAGCAAGTCAATGGGGTTTATTGTTGCTTTTGCATCCAGCACAGTTGCAATGAAATCTTCACTGCCAAAGCAAAGCATGTAATATTACCAACAACTGAAAACAATGAGTTATCTGTAGGTGCAGCTATGATTCAGCATTGGAAAAGAGTCAGCCAGCTGTAAAACATACTGAACAATGCAAACGAAAGTCATTAACTTCCTTTTTCTGGTAAAAGGTGAGTTTGTATCCTTTGTTAATAAATTTAGTTTTGCTATTAAATGAGTACTGTGCATCACTTCAAAAATTCTGTGTGTAAAAATGCTGTCAGTGCTGTTTGTTGCCTGAAGATTATTTAATTAAATTTCCTAAGAGCCTTTACTGAAGTAATTACAGTGACAGGCAATTTTGCTGAATAAAAACAACATGGCATCAATGGACTGAATGGTCAGTGTGGTTGAAGAGCTTGTACTGTAAAACGTTCCCCTGCAAACTGGTGTTGGTGACTTTCTTAGTGGTGGTTGCATTTATTTTCAACACATGTTGGTTTCAGCTTTTTCAAATGACTTATCTTCATTTTGAGTGAGAATGGGGGGAAATGGAGAGCACTAGAAAAGCAGAAGGGATGCAGATATTTAGAAGAAAGGAGGATGGCAGATTGGAGACGGACAATAACTTTGCACGGAGGCAAGATGGTAACGGATGAGTTGTGAGAGTAACTTAAAGTATGCAGGGAAAGAATAACTGCAAAGTAGAATTGTACTATTTTTTTATGAGCTGCAGTGTATTGAAAGTGTTTGTATTAACTAAATCTATATTTGTTTTGTTTTTTTCTATTTAAATATAATTCTGGGGTAGGCTTAGGTAGATGACCATAATGATACAGATCACCCTCAAAATGTAAAGAACTCCATGATGCCCTACTTCTCCCAAAATGTGAGCAAAAGAAGTTCTTTAAATGACTCTGTTAATGGTTAAAGAGCCACAAACATTTCCCCAGACACATTGGTAATAATTCAGGTTAATGTGGCACAACTCATATCTACAGTCTGATGCTACATTTAAACACCATAATATGAAGTTCAAAATAGTTGCATTAGATTGCGGTAGATATTGGACCAATTGGATTGTCTCCATCATTCAGAATTATTTGTATATATTTTTGTCATGTCGACTATGTCACTGTAATTGTTTGTCGGTCAAAACTGCCTCAGGCATCTGTGTGTGTTCGGACATTATAAATTTGGTGCAACTGTGCATGCACAGTTGCACCAAATCTCCTCCTCTCCAGTCTATATGGCTTTCAGTATTGACAGCAAAGCTAAAAACAAAAAGACTGGCCATTCGTTCAGTTTTCATCATGGGTTTGTCTGTAGTAAAACAATATTCAGTTGCTTCAGTCTTGTTTCATGAAGCATGAAGTTTTACCTCCCTCTCTGATGTACTGAAGATCATATTAAACTGGGTCACCATGTGAAGGAACTGTTATGGTAGTTTTATGTCATTTTATTTAACTTAACAAAAGATCTATACACAGTATGATGCAGATAAACAATTAATATAAAGACAAAGATTGGTTACATGGTTAGGGAGTTGGGCTGGTCGTAAGGGATTTTGTGTACTGCAAGCTATCCATGTTTTTCTATGTGACGCTGATGGCTTACCTGTTCAAGTACCTTACCTGAGCCAGGTATTCTCTTGTCTTGACTTGTTTTAAGTACATTTTGCCTTCTCCTGCATTCCTTAGTCATACCCACTGATTATCAATGTAACTGACATTGAAAATACACCACACTCACCTTAAATGCTACATGTAGTTAGTTTTAATGATTACTCAAACTAAAAACACCATGTTTTTTTCCTTTTAGCATACTTTGGTGGCTGTTGACAGATCTTTTGGCCTGAAGTCTGAAACACATGATGTTTTTGTTTGTGAAACAGAAAGTTAGAGGGATCTTAAAAAAAATAGAACTGTAATATGTAACAGGCAATGTTGACGTGATGACATTTTGCTCATTCAATTTAAATTTTGTATTGTGCATAATGATACAGCCAAGTAATGGTTTGCAGAATTTATTGTTTCATCAACTGTTACTGGTCAAAACGGCCTCCAGTGTGTGCTAGTAAAACATTGTGTGTATCTTCGAATATTTTTAATTTGGTAAACATTTTATGCTAGAAATGCATGCACAGTGGCAATGTGTGTAACTGCTCTTCTCCAGCCAAATGACGGTATTTAATGCAAAGCTAGACTATAAGGCTGGCGTATAATTGCCCTGGCCTATTTGTTTGTAGTCTATGATGTTGCCATTGTAGTACAAGTTACTAGCCATTAATCATTTAATTTTCATCATTGGTTTGTCATCTAAAGTCATTACGTATCTGTTAATCTCTCAGACCTTGTAGTTTGAGTACTTGACAGATGAAACTACGGCTATATGCTGTACTATACTTGTGATTGGGGTGTAATTAGTGTACCCTTTTGTGAAGTAATAAATGTTGTCTGCACCACATGGCAAGTTGCTTGAAAAGGTCCTGAGTGACCAAAAGCCACAGGTGGTTTCCTTATTAGCAGATGACACCTAGGACCAGGATGTTTGCTGTGGCTTTCATTTGAGCTCTCATGAGAGCTCGGATGAAGGCGTCATCCATGTCTTACCAGTCTGCTTTATCATTGTCCATGACGAGACAATCCTGCTTTATTTAATAAGGGACTGACTTGACATGTTTTTCTGTGATAGTGAAGTTAATGAGGTCTGCTTGAAGAAGCACAGTTGAAAGTAGGTTTATGTGACATGGTAGATCACATCTATTTGTTACTCTGAGATAATATAAAGAGATTAGCATAATTGTTCTGTTACGTAATCAGATATTAGAATAGTGCTTTTGTAACATAGTAGCACAGAATTGAGGAAGTTGCCTGTGTATAATCATATTTATAGTTTTGATTACATGGGGGTCTAGGTGCAACATAGTCATTTGGATGAAATTGAAAATCAGTCGTTGCAGTATAAGATAACTGGTAATACATATATTATTAAACAAACATGCTGCATGTTAAAATTTGAAATGTTTTAACTCATCTCAGTTTAAGCAGTGATATTGAGATTAATATGTCATCAAATTTTCATAAAAAATTCACAAGAACAGTATGAAAATCAAAAATTCTATTATGATGTTTGAGTTTAAAAGGTGCATAATATATGAACCCGATTCTGCCTGCATAAGCAACATCTGAAGTTAGGTAATTACTGGACTGTGTACAGTGGTTACTTAGTTGTTAAGTTTTGAGTATTCAGTAGTAAAGTTTTAAGTGAGATAACAAATGAGAGGTAGTTCGGAAGCTTCAACAGTAGAGCTTTATAAATCAGTAACATGAGATCTCCATGTCTTCTAGACTATAAGGAAATCCTTCCAACATAGTTATATAGAGAACAATGATGAGTACGACGTTTGTGACTTGCAGTAGAGCTTGATTGATTGTAATACATAGGGTTTAACTGCTGAAGTGGTGGTGGAGCAGCATGATAATATAAAACATTTCCACAGTCAAGAATGAATGTAAAATGTAAATGAATGTAAAATTTGAATGTAAAATCTAAAATATAGTTTGCTGTCAAGCCAACTTTTAGATAACTCTGCTAGTGTGATAAGAGTATCATTTAAAGTTTGAATGGCATAATCGGTTGTAATAATTAAAGAATAGAATAATGTGTCAGTTGTTTTGCCTCCTGTGTTAAAAGTTAGACTGCAATTAATAAGGAATACTTAATAAAACTAAACCAGGGCAGTTTTCTGGGTTGAGTAAACTTAATAAAATCTTGTTTTTTATATATCGAGTCAAAAGCGGCAAGGAAACGCCCAAGGGGCAATCCATTTCCAAAGATAACCAGTATTATGACCTGTATAACAACCACACTCATGTGGTTTGGTATATTTAGTGAGTCAATAAAGGAGCATAGCTGTTAAGTAAACAATGATTCTAGTAGCATTGCCTAGAAACGAAGCTGAGATATTAAACAGTACATTATTATTATTATTGCATATTTTATGTACAACATCTGAATGGAAACGAAATGACAACATGGATTTTTCTTTCCTTATGTTTTAAAGTTCTGAGTGGGTCATTATTTGACAGAGTGATTATGCTTGTGAAGACGGGAGGAACCATTTTCACGTTTCATCCATCAGTTATCGTTTTAGTAAAATACTGAAAGTCAGAAATTAAATGATAAAAATTAATGATAAAAATTTATTAATCAAAATAAAATTGACATACAATGCAGACTCAGGAATGCTCAGTGATTAAAATGCAGTAATGCAGTGCTTATGAAGGTCCAGTTAACATTGTGTTTAGATAGTGGTGGCTTTAAACATTGGCATGTTAGACTTTCTGCACGGCTGTTTGATGTTAAAATGTTTTTTTCTTTGCATGTGTTTCTCTGTATGCATTTGTGTGTGAGTGTGTGTGTGTGTGTGTGTGTGTGTGAAATAAGTGATTTAGATAAGCCAGCCCTTTTCATCTCCAAAATGTTGAACATTCCAAGCTTGTTATTCATCCACTCTGAACGTTGTTGCTCCAAAGTAGTTTAAGAGATAAACAGAAGCACTGCTGGTCACTGTTTGTCTTCCAACAGCGTGTAGCCAGAGTTGCTTGAGTTGTATCCGTGATATTCAGCAACTTTTTTTTAAATTGAATATGAACTTCAAGTTTCTTAGGAGAACAAATATGTGGACTCACTTCCATAATTAAAGACCTTTCTTAGATTTATTAACTTGCACATACAACTCATCATTCAAGAGTCCAGAGCAAGAGTATATTTGGTTTAATTTTATCCACAAAAGCTTTCACTTTAAAACCACTACAGGCCAGGTTAGCTGTGTCAATATTTACCCTGAATTCTCTGCCTCTGCTGCATTTGCATGTGAAGGGTAAAGTGATACAGGTGAGATTGTGGTGTTCACCCATTGTTTTTTTTTGTTTTTTTTCACAGCATGGAAAGAGTATCTGAAAAGGGATACTATTTCAAATTCTGTAATGATAAGGACAACAGCCACAGGACACAAAGCAAGTTAAGACAGATGCTTCCTTTCAAAAGCGGTCTTTTGAGGAGGAATTTCAGCTTTGTTTCTCTTTTGACAAATCAAAACTTGTTTGGTTGTGTAGTAATCCATCCAAAGATTTGACTATTTACATGGTAGGGTCCCCTACAGATAGCCAAAGCTGACAAGAAGCCCTCTCCCCCACCTCAACCACAACCACACCCACATTATATTGGTTCAGAAAGCCCTGTGGGGCTTGGTGGGAAAGTCAACCACACCTACTTCTGAAACAACACCTACCATTTCACTCCATCAGCACAGCCAATATATATATAAAATATTTGCATAAGATGATTCATAATTAATCTATAAATGATCTATAAATGATGCTGCCATCATGCATGCAGTGTTTAGCTTGGAGATGGGTTTGCAGTTTAATTCAATCAGTTGTTAGTGTAGACAAAATTATACTGTGTTGAGTTTTAAGAAATGTTGTCACCTTTTGCAGAGGTGGTATCAACCTGCTTGCTCTTGTTTGTTTTAGAATCTATAACATAGTTGCATATGTACGTAAGCTACTATCTCATCCAGACAAAGTCTTGTGTAGGATTACTGATATTTATCAGATGTTTTGTCAGTAGGTAATTGTCATCACAGGGCTCGAAATTAACTTTTTTTCTTTGTAGCACTGGTGCTCCCAAATTTAGAAGTTAGAAGCACCAGCAAAGACTTCAGGCAGTGACGGAGCGATAGAGACCGCTCCGTCCATCTCCGTTCCTTGTGCCTCTCTCCCTCACCCAGGAGAGCAGCCACAGCTGCGCTCTCATTGTTTCCTGGCAGGACCGCAGGAGCGCGGTCCAGCTCAGACTGTTTTGCGCAGATTCTCCGGCAGATCCATACTCGCGTGTCCGCATCAAACAAACTGCCGCCGTAGTGCGTTCGAGGGTGCACACTTGGCGCCTACGCGTTATCCCCACCTCCAGACAAAACTGTATGAGAGACGCTTACCTGAGGATGTTGCGTTGGTTCGCCTCTGGGTCATGGGCCAAACCGAGGCACAGGTACAGGGCTGTCAGGCTAGCCCGGTACCTAGACTGAACCATTTTGGTTATTATTGGATTGTATTTTAAAACATCACTAAAAGATGTTTTATGTTGCCCCAAACTTCTCCATGCCTTTAGTAAACATTAGTTTGGATTTTTCTTGTTCATTTTGCCCACAGCTCGGACTTCAGGGAATAATTCTGCGCAAAAGATCTGTGCTTTGTTTCGTAGTGGCGCTTCATGTTACCACTTTTAATTCATGCTGCGTGTTCAGACCATATGAGGTTAAATTGTTTGGAACTGCCTGATGGAGGAATAAACATACATTTTGTCCTCTCATTGTTAACCAGCGGTTTTCCTCGTTAACCTCCCTTCATTTGGAGCTATGCTGTCTTCCTTCTTCTGTGCTCCTGTAGTAGTAAACTCACAGCGGCAGCGAGCTGTCTCAGTTCCTGATGCACTGACAGCGCAGGGTAGGCAAACAATCTGATTGGCTGAACTGAGTGGCGCTATTACTGGATTAACTGGAGGAGCAGCGCCCGCTGTCTGTAGCCGCGCACTGCAAGTATAAATGCGCCAAGAAAATGTACTCTCGTGAATTTATCATGAAGTGGTCACTGGTCCGGACAGAACCATCACGTGGTCCGGATCTGGACCACGGTCCGCCATTTGGTGACCCCTGCTCTATGGAGAGAGAGAGAGAGAGAAAGAGCAAGAGAAAACGGGGGAAAAAAAGGCGCACCAGATTTTTTCCCCTAGTCGCACCGGTGCTCCCAAATATATTTAATAGTCGCACTGATAAAAATTTGGGCGCATATGCGACCAAAGTGGTCACAATTTCGAGCCCTGCATTACCAATATACTGTAATTCCGTAGTTACCCTTAAGATTAAGTATACCCGCAGTGAGACAGAGTACATGAGTATGATGAGAGGGATCCAAGTGGAAGAGTGAGGTTACAGGGAGAAGAGATCAATAAGGTGGAGGATTTTAAGTACTTAGGGTCAACAGTCCAGAGCGATGGAGAATGTGGAAAAGAGTTGAAGAAGCGTGTACAGGCAGGATGGAACGGGTGGAGAGAAGTGTCAGGTGTGATGTGTGATAAAGACTTTCAGCTAAAATGAAATGAAAGGAAAGGTGTACTAAACTGTGAGACTAGCGCTGTTGTTTGGCCTAGAGACAGTGTCACTGAGGACAAGACAGGAGACAGAGCTGGAGGTAGCAGAGATGAAGATGCTGACGTTCTCTTTGGGAGTGACCAGGAAGGATAGGATCAGGAATGAGTACATCACAGGGACAGCACATGTTAGAGGTTTTGGAGATAAAGCGAGAGAGGTCAGACTGAGATGGTTTGGACATGTCCAGAGGAGAGATAGTGAATATATTGGTAGAAGGATGCTGAGTTTTGAACTGCCAGGCAGGAGGCCTAGGGGAAGACCAAAGAGGAGGTTTATGGATGTAGTGAAAGAGGACATGAAGGTAGTTGGTGTGAGAGAAGAGGATGCAGAAGACGGGGTTAGATGGAGGCTATTGATTCACTGTGGCAACCCCTGAAGGGAAAAGCAAAACGAGAAGATGTCTTGATCCCAACCTTTTTTTTTTTTTTTTTTTTTTTTTTTTTTGTGCATTCTTTTTATTAGTCATAAAGCAAAGACAACAGAGCAAAAAAAAAAAAAAAAAAAATCAATGCATAACAAAAGTAAATAAACTAAAAATAAGTAAATAATAACAATAATAAAAATAATAATTCGGCAAGTTTAACAAAATACAAGAAATTATCTCATGGCCGCTTGTACAAGCCCACGAAGGGGAATAACCTACATGAACAAAATGGGAAAATACTTCTAACCATTGACCAGTTGGAAACAATCTTTAGCTGGCTCATATTGATAACCCGAAATATGTGATCACTGGACCCCATCTAGCAAGGAATACATCATATTTAAAATGAAGCTGAGCAGTTATTTTTTCCATCAAGTATACAGACATTAATCTATCTCTCCATTGTTGTATGGTGGGTGGTAGGGGATTAAGCCAGGCCAGAGTTATCATTTTTGTTGCCACTAGCAAAATAATTCTTAACATGTACAACGTTTCATGACTGATGCTACCCTCTGCAACTATTCCCAGAATGTAGCACCGTGGGTCCAAAGGCAAATCAACATTCAGAATTGCTAATATTTCTGCACGAATATCCGCCCAATATGATTTCAATTTTGGGCAGTCCCAAAAAATGTGTGTATGGTTTCCAATATTTTGGCATTTCCTCCAACATAAATTTGTTTTACTTTTATCGAATTTTCCTATTATGGATGGAGTTTTAAAGTACCTCATCTTCAACTTCCAACTGAATTCCTTCCATAACGGACTACTGGTTAATTTATGTCCCTTTTCACATACATGTTCCCACTTCTCTTCTCCGATAGTAACATTCATTTCCAACTCCCACTTTTCTTTAATATTGAGAGTACTTCCAGATATCTGTAATAATAAGCATCTATAAAGTTGTGAGACAGTTTTCACGCATTCCTTATCTTTTATAATTTTTATCCAAAACAGTTCAATGTGGGTAGGAGGTTGCCTGAGAATGTTCCACTCTTGATGAGACATTAAATAACTTCGGATTTGAAAAAATTTGTGGAGATCATTGGACCTTATATTAAAATTTTTTTGTAATTGTGTAAATGATTTTAATGTATCCCCTTCAAAGAGTTGATCTACCGTAAGAAGTCCTTTTTTTGCCCAATCCCTGAACCCTGCATCTAAGGTGCTAGGTAGAAATTCCACATCCTTGGCAATTTGCATTGCCCTTGATATTGTCAAGGGGGCCCCAATTTTCTTCCGAACAATATTCCAAATCTGCAGGGTGCAGTTCATCCATTCATTGTCCATCCGACGTTTTCTCACATTCCTTTGTCCTAGGAATGGTAAAGTATCAAGGGGCACTTGAGGGCATGACTCTTTTTCCAAATCCAGCCAGTTTGTTTCTTCATTTTGCAAGAGCCATTCGGCCAGTCCACGGAGTTGTGCTGCCCAATAGTACAGTTTCAAGTCTGGAAGGTTGAGCCCTCCCAACCTTTTTGGGTAACATAGTTGTTTAAGTTTGATTCTTGGTTTCTTTTTCTGCCATATAAATCTGGAAATCATTTTCTCAAGCATTTTGAAAGTTGTTGCCGGGATCCAAATGGGTAGTGATTGATACAGATATAGTAACCTTGGGAGCAAGTTCATCTTAACAGTTTCAATTCGCCCGAGAAGTGAGAGTGGCAAAATCTCCCATCTAACAAAATCTGATTTTATTTGAGTTATTAATCTACCATAATTTTGTTTATATAATTGAGACGTTTCTGGAGTGATAAACACACCCATATATCTAAAACCCAGTGTTGACCAATTAAATGAAACCTCTGTATCCAACTGAGATGGCCACCCGCCCACCAACATCATGGCCTCAGATTTTCTTTCATTAATTTTATACCCGGATACCATGCCAAACTCCCTCAGACATTTAAGAAGATTTGGGATTGATGTGAGAGGTTCACTAAGGTACAAAATGACATCGTCAGCGTACAGTGAAATTTTATATACTGCTACACCATTTGATACTCCATATATTCCCGGTTCCATCCTTATTATTTCAGCTAGGGGTTCGATGCTTATTGCAAAAAGCAACGGTGACAAGGGGCACCCTTGTCTGGTGCCTCTTTTTAATTCGAAGTTGCCCGATATATACCCATTAATTCGGACCCGTGAAAGTGGTCCTTTATACATTACTTTAACCCAATTAATAAAATCAGAATGAAAGCCCATTTTTTCTAATGTGATTTCCAAATATAACCAATCTACTCTGTCAAATGCTTTCTCAGCGTCTAAGCTGAGAAGCATTGATGTTTGCTGAGACCTACGGGCCAAAGTAATTATATTCAGGGTTCGCCTAATGTTATTTACTCCTTGCCTTCCGGGAATAAAACCTGTCTGATCTGGTTTAACTATTTTATTAATACAGTTCTGGATTCTTTTAGCCATTATAGTACTCAATATCTTTAAATCCGTGCAAAGCAAACTGATGGGTCTATATGATGCACATTCTATTGGGTCCTTACCTTCCTTTGGTATCACGGTGATAATTGCCTCTGCCCATGTTTTAGGAGGGTCCCTCTCCAGAAGAGCATAATTAAAAACTCTTTGGAGAAGGGGTGTGATCTCATTTCTAAAACATTTATAAAATTCTCCCGGATATCCATCTATCCCCGGAGTTTTATTGTTTTTCAAATTTTTAATAACATCTTCAATTTCTTGTTTTTTAATAGGTCCAGCCATTTTTTTGGAATCTTCTTCATTTAATTTGGTCAGGTTAATTTTGTCAAGTAATGATCTAATTTTACCTACTTTATCCTCTGTCACCGGTGCATCATATAACTCCCTATAATAATCCACGAAAGCCTCAGATATTTCTTTGGGGTGGGAAACTATTTTGATCCCAACCTTTTGACCACTTCACAATTGACCCATCCCAATCATTACTTCATGTGTAGAGGCTAAGTTTAGTGATTTGTGCATTAAATGTAAAGAGAAAACGGGGGAAACATGTAAAAGGTATCCTGCCATCCTGTTTTACGTTCGTGGATATGGTATGCTTTGTTTTGATGCTTTTAAGGTCACAGAAAATCACCGAAACTCAACATGAGGTACTCTTGTATCTGTGGAAAGTGGAGATGACAGGTTAAGCCACAGTCCAAACTACCATTGTAGCTATGAGTGTGTGTGTGTGTGTGTGTGTATTCACAACATAAGCTAAAGCAAATCATGTTTGTTTAAGAGGGGGTGAGGGTATTCTGTTAAGGAAATGGTAGGGGAGCCACTGGTGGACTAAAATGAACTGCAGGAAACAAATGTGCAGGAATTGAGTGGGAGAAAGTACAGGACAATGACTTGGCCCTAGTTCCTGATTGTACATACAGGGAGGAAAGACTGAAAAGCAGAAGGTGGTGATAGGCCAGAGAAACAACTTTTCCTGCTTCTTTATGCTAATGCTGTCAAGCTAATGACAGACAAGGGAAATTTTACACAAATTGTATTGCACCTTCTACTATGATATTAGTTTTCCTTTAGGAACAGATTTCTAAAATCCAACTTGAAATCTTTAATTTTTGATTTTAGCAGAAGCAGATTTTAACATTTGTCTGCGTTCAAATTGCAGAATGTTTAAATGCAATTTCACTCTTTTTTCAAGGCCGGTTGGAGTTGCTGTGAGTACAGTAAGTCTTCTTGGCTGCCTAAAGATGGGCTATGGATTGTTTATGTTGGTGTCGACCTGACATATCGTTGCTCCTGGGTGGGATATTTTTCAGGTGATGTCACATGTAAACCCTTCTGCTAAACCACTCAGCTTCCTTTTATCCTACACTCGACCCTACTAGTTGAGAATGATTTGCCACATGATGTAAAAGAGCAGTTGAGAGGCTTTTAATCAAGTCCCGCTTTAAGACTGGAGCAAATTTATCCATCTTGTTTCCAATGCTGATGTCAGTTTTACTTTTTTTTTTTTTTTTTAAACTAACATTTTTGATGTTATTAGTTTTTCAATTTGTTAAGAGTTCAGTTAATGGTTCTTAAAAGTGTGTATAGCATAAGTGCACATCAAATGAAGGGGGACCAGAGGGTGTGTGCCAACTACAGGGGCATCACACTCCTCAGCCTCCCTGGGAAAGTTTACTCCAAGGTGCTGGAAAGGAGGGTCCGGCCGATTGTTGAACCTCAGATTGAGGAGGAACAATGGGTTCCGTCCTGGTCGTGGAACAACGGACCAGCTCTTTACTCTCGCAGGGATGCTAGAAGGGCCTTGGGAGTATGCCCATCCAGTCTACATGCGTTTTGTAGACTTGGAGAAGGTGTACGATCGAGTCCCCAGGGATATACTGTGGGAAGTACTGCGGGAGTATGGGGTCAGGGGGGCCTCTCCTCAGGGCCATCCAATGCCTGTACGCCCAAAGTGAGAGCTGCGTTCGGGTTCTCGGCAGTAAGTCGGACATGTTCCGAGTAGCTGTTGGCCTTCGCCAGGGCTGCGCTTTATCACCAATTCTGTTCGTGATTTTCATGGACAGGATATCGGGGCGTAGTTGCAGTGAGGAGGGGTTACGGTTTGGTGGCCTGAGGATTGTATCGCTGCTTTTTGCAGATGATGTGGTCCTGTTCGCGTCATCGGCCTGTGACCTGCAGCACTCACTGGTCCGGTTTGCAGCTGAGTGTGAAGCAGCAGGGATGAGGATTAGCACCTCCAAATCTGAGGCCATGGTCCTCAGCAGGAAACCTGTGGACTGCCTTCTCCGAGTGGGGGGTGAGGTCCTTCCACAAGTGAAGGAGTTTAATTATCTTGGGGTCCTGTTCACGAGTGAGGAAACAATGGAGCGTGAGATTGAATGGAGAATTGGGGCAGCAGGAGTGGTATTGCAGTCGCTTTACCGCACTGTTGTCACAAAGAGGGAGCTAAGCCGAGAGGCAAAGCTCTCCATCTACCGTTCAATCTTCGTTCCTACCCTCACCTATGGTCATGAGCGATGGGTCATGACCGAAAGAACGAGATCGCGGATACAAGCGGCTGAAATGGGCTTTCTCAGGCGGATAGCTGGTGTCTCTCTTAGAGATAAAGTGAGAAACACTGCTGTTCGCGAGGGGCTCAGAGTAGAGCCGCTGCTCCTTCATGTGGAAAGGAGTCAGCTGAGGTAGTTTGGGCATCTGGTGCGGATGCCTCAGGGGCGCCTCCCTAGGGAGGTGTTTCTGGCACGTCCAGCTGGGAGGAGACCTCGGGGCAGACCCAGGACCAAGTGGAGGGATTACATCTCAACACTGGCCTGGGAACACCTTGGGATCCCCCAGTCAGAGCTGGTGGATGTGGCCGGGGAAAGGGAAGTTTGGGGCTCCCTGTTGAAGCTGCTGCCCCCGTGATCCCATTCCGGATAAGCGGTGGAAGATGGATGGAATAAGAAAAATAGTTTGTCGCTCTATCGCGGAATTCATTAATCGCGTGTGGTTCCTGGAACACATTAACCGCAAAGAACGAGGGAGCACTGTACAGCGTTTATTAGTTTCGGGATTAGTTAGTTTTTCCCATGATTATTAGATTAGTCTGCAAAATTATTCTGTCACTGAGCACATTATAAGATGATTTACTGACCAAAGGTCTTCGACACACAGTACCTTACTGAATCTCTTTTCACACATGTACTACTACTCTGATTTTTTTCTGGATATCACCTGGAGGGAATTGTGTGTGTGAAATACATGCAATTTCCTCCAGAATTAATAAAGTATCTATCTCTCTATACCTGTATATCTGGGAAGTCT
This sequence comes from Antennarius maculatus, assembly GCA_013358685.1. Classification (NCBI taxonomy): domain Eukaryota; kingdom Metazoa; phylum Chordata; class Actinopteri; order Lophiiformes; family Antennariidae; genus Antennarius; species Antennarius maculatus. The sequence continues at coordinate 12,773,356 of CM023616.1, read as the reverse complement.
GCACTTAAAGCACGTATTGTTTGTGTCATTTCAAATCTATTGTGGTGGTGTACAGGGCCAAAAAGAAGAAAATGGTGTTGTCCCAATATTTATGGGGACAACACCCTGTATATTAGATTTGTGGGGCCATTTTTTAAAATTATATACTCAAGTAATCCCCAAAGGGAAATTAGTGGCACACTGTAGTTAGTCCAGATCAAATCACATGCATGTTAGTTAGTGAGTACAGGCCCTGAACACACACACACACACACAGGGGGCCTATATTCAAGCAAAGGAGGTAGAGTGGCGGGCAGCTCCTGCTTGGTGCGCCCCGAATGAGCAACTTGTAAGGGGGACGGCGCCTTGCTCAAGGGCGCCTCGCTCAAGGGCGCCTCGGCAGTGCTCCAGGGGTGAGCTGACACCTCCCACTGTCAGCTCACCTCCGGGTGTTTTGGGCGGGAGCGGGAATCGAACCGCCGATCTCAAATCATTGGACGACCCGCTCTACCGCATGCTCTACCACTGAGCCACTGCTGCATTCAGGTAGAATGCAAGATATTGTATTCATCAAGGTTAAATTCCAATTATTTGAACCTGTTTTGCTGGTCATAATTAACAGGCCTATAAACTAACCCACCCTGATGAGCACCTGTCTCACCACTAAACAGGCCAGCTTGCCAGTGTATTAAGCTGCAACTGGCCTTAGCAGAGATGGTGGTGCTGAGGCCTCACTGCCAGCTGATAGCCTTCTTCACAAGGGTGGGGCTCTCTGTGTTGACCTTCACCGTGATTAATGAGTTCCTCCTTTCAGTCTGTCTCCCTCCCATCCTCCCTCTGTACTCATAAGCAGCGGATCAGACTTTGCATCCAGCTGTACTGCATGCTCTCTTGAACACTAGCAAAGGCACCAATGAGTTCACCACTGACATCACATCTGTAAACAAATACATGATATGTGACAGATGTTTGTTCTCTTGGTGCAAAATTTGGCTGACTTTTGCCTGGATGAGAAATATCTTGGAGAACCATATTCAACAAAATAAAACAAAAAGGCAAAGAAATAAATGACATGGTAAGCAGATGAAACTGGCTACCCCATGTGGTGGACTGTTTTAACAGGCTGGGGGCCAATTTCTCAGTGTTAGATTAGCATTTTTCCTATTATGGTCATCCCTAGTTTTACAGAGGTAGATGGTAGTTTGTTTTATAGACTATTTTCAGATAGACATTTTCAAACTATAAAACTAAGGATTTGTGATAACATGGTGATAACATTAAATTTGAGACTTTAAAGAGCATGTTGATACTTTTGACAATATACCATGTGAAACTGTTAAAGTGTCCGCAACAAACTGGTTAATTCTTGTATCAACATTGCTGAAAGAGGTTAATATGATCATTATATTCTTGTGGAGAACACTGGCAAGGACAACTTCTTGTTTTGACCCTCTGTGAAGTTAATAAACCTTGTGTTCCTAGGAAGAATGTAAACATGGTTATGCTTAGGGTAAAAGGCTAATATCTGGAAGCGGATAAGGGTATGAACGTCTGTCAAAATTCAATGTATGAACTGGTTGAAAACTTTTAATGTCTGAGTTTGTTGATTACATATTGTAATGAGAGAGATGTTTGTTGATTCTGGGGGACGGGAATTTCACAAGCCTATTGACTTCTACCAGTCAGTCCTTTTTTTTCGGATGTTGATGTTGTAAATGTGAAGGTGTGAAGTCTGTCATATTAACATGTCTGAAAAAATAAACTTAATAATCATGAAAGGTGTGGCACTTGTTTACAATCCATTTTAGAGGTGTTGTGCTTTTACAAATTTCTTTCACTTTATTCCTATCTTTATTCTCTCTACTTTATTTTTGCCTTTGGGATCATCCATTATTTTGTATCGTCACTAAAATAGCCAAGAAGGTAGAGTTAATGTTCAAAAACCGATAATGTTTGTTAAAGATGACTTTTAGTTAAACTGTTATTACAAAAATGATACTTCACATTTTATCAAAAAGTAAAATTTTTTTGAATCAGTGTTGAATCAAACAGCTTGTATGTACATGGTTCAAGTGACCTGATACCAATTTTTTTTTTCTCCCATGATGAATGGATGAAATTCAAATAATAGTGAGAGTTGGCCTCATCCCTGTGTGCAAGGAAGTTGAGATATGAATCAGTTATGTATGTTTGTTTGTCGTTTACATGGAAGAAATTGGATTTTTCCTGTCGATGCAGGTCATAAGGCAGTTCAGTTCAAATTCATACACCCAGGCTGTGCCCTCTTCCTTCTCTGCCGTAGAATGCAACCAGTCATTTGCAAAAATGCTGTGGAAAAATATAGCCTGTTGAATTTACTTTTCTGTATTCTTTGTAAGCTGTGCCCCTTTTACTTGCATGTCAGTCGAAACATTTTTGATATGCACTGCCCAAGGTGTTAACCAGCTTGAATGCAAGTCATTCACAAGTGGTTTTTAAAAGAAGTTCAGATAGAGACCACAAATTGTAAGTATGAGATCTTTGCAGGGAAAGAGGGTTGACTTACTGGACATTGTGCAATTTTAGCAGACTTGTGATTAATTTCATTTAATGTTGTCTGCATTTGTTGATTCTTATTACATGAAAAATAATCACTGACTCTGTAATTTGTCCTCCCTTCTATCATTTGCTTTTACCTTCAGGTCACGTCAGATATACAGTATATTGACACTGGCGTTCAATAATTGTTGCTTTTGAATTACAAACCTGTTAAAGTGCATAGTATGGACGTCCCACTGCATAGGCTACGTGTATGATGACACTGACCTCATGTTGATTCAGAGATGTTTTTCATTTGTCTGTGCAATCACATATAAAAGAGAGCTCAGATGTTACCGCTGATGTATGAAAAGGTTTCTGTACATGAAAAGGAAACTCAGGCGATCAGTTTAGACATTCTACGGTTCATGTAAAAGCTTTATTATGAAAATTTTAAAATGATGTGAATTATTTATTTAATGTTTCATGTCTGAAATGGAGCTTAAGTGGTTTCATGACCACACCCAGTAGATTTGTGTAAGTGGATATTGTAGTCGTAACTGTGTTGTGATCTCAATATTTTATTTTGCTTTAACAGGGGTGCTGTGTGTAACGAAGAGTGGATGAGTTGAAGTCAACCAAAGGAAGCCACTTGGATTCATTGGGTGTCTATTTGCCCTTAACCTGCTGCCAAACCCTCCCCATTATCACTTCAAGAAGAGGCTGAGCTCCACAAGGGTGCAAGAGAACAACATGTGTCAAAAGTGTAGAGGACATATCACCACCCATTAGAAAGCCAAGCCTCCTCTGAACCTTCCCCTCTAGTTTGAGGACCCTCTTTTTCCGTGTTATTGCTTTCTGGCCGAGATGAAGAAGTTGGCAGAATGGTCAGCAGAAGATGTCTCCAATTGGTTGAGCAAGGAGGGGATGCCAGAATACTTAGATACCCTTCGTCAGATGGATGGACCCGCTCTGCTTGGACTCACAGAGGCAGATTTCCTAATTCCTCCCCTCTCGCTAGTGTCATCTGATGGTGGGCAACAACTGTTGGAGCGATTGGAGACACTGCGGATTGAGACTCACATTGAGGCTCATAAAAACGGCCATGCAAATGGCCATGTTGGTGGGCTGTCTAATGGAACTAGCAAGCTTCTAAGGAATGGCATGTTGGGAATGAAGGACTTCAGGATGGAAATGGTCCAAATCCCTATCCCTACATTGGAAAAGACTTCCTCCTCCTTCCCAGCCGAGTGGGGGAAAACTGGCATAGCATTCATTTATGCAGTGGTGTGCTTTGTTGCCACCACCATTGTCATTTCAGTGGTCCATGAGAGAGTACCCCCAAAGGAACACACTCCGCCACTTCCTGACAAGTTCTTCGACCTGTTTGACAGAGTGGAGTGGGCTTTCTTCATCTGTGAGATTAATGGTATGCTGCTTGTAGGACTGTGGCTCATACAGTGGATTCTGCTCAAGCACAGGTACAGGCTAGTTACCCAAATATGTTAATGAAATCTAAATTACAATTTAAATTAAAATGTCATTAATTTCGTCTCTTGTTGTTCCAGATCAATTATCGGCAGGCGGTTCTTTTTCATTGTGGGCACACTCTATATGTACCGGTGTATTACAATGTACATCACCACTTTGCCTGTTCCTGGGATGCACTTCAAATGCTCTCCAAAGGTATTGTCTATTGCACTCATGTTTCACCCTTTCTGTACAATCGTGCTGAAATCAAGCAAAAAAAGTCTCTTTTGTGAATGAGCTCCATTGAGCATTGATTATAAGATATGTTTTTTCACACATCAAAAAGTATGTGTGCGCACGCAGATGCGCACACATGCCCCCCACCCTGTTCGAGGGCGGGGGGCATGCACTCATAATGATATTTGGACGATAATAATCGGACTTCCAATGAGATCGTCTTACAATTTAGTGGAGATAATGATGACAATTGGAGACAGTAATCATAATTTAATGGATAACAATTGTAAAAAACAGTTATGAAATGCAATTTTAAAAAAAACCCCTCAAACGATGGAAATATATTTAGAGATGAGAATCCAGACTCAAGAGAACACCATAGGAAATGAATCAAGGGATTCCGTGGTATGTATGTCGTATATAATTATATTGTTAAGAGACCAGCAACGTTATTTGGTCTAGACGGTGTCACTGAGGAAAAGACAGGAGGCAGAGCTGGAGGTAGCAGAGATGAAGATGCTGAGGTTCTTTGGGAGTGACCAGGAAGGATAGGATCAGGAATGAGTACATCAGAGGGACAGCACATGTTAGAGGTTTTGGAGATAAAGTCAGAGAGACCAGACTGAGATGGTTTGGACATGTCCAGAGGAGAGATAGTGAATATATTGGTAGAAGGATGCTGAGTTTTGAACTGCCAGCCAGGAGGCCCAGAGGAAGACCAAAGAGGAGGTTTATGGATGTAGTGAAAGAGGACATGAAGGTAGTTGGTGTGAGAGAAGAGGATGTAGAAGACAGGGTTGGATAGAGGCAACTGATTTGCTGTGGCGACCCCTAAAGGGAGAAGATGAAACGAGAAGAAGAACAATCATACAAAGTTTAAACTAATGGATACTTTTCTTTCAGCTTCTGGGAAACTGGGAGGCGCAGATGAGGAGGGTGATGAAGATGATTGCTGGGGGTGGCCTATCCATCACAGGTTCCCACACCATGTGTGGAGATTATCTCTATAGTGGCCACACCGTCATGCTAACCTTAACATACCTCTTCATCAAGGAATGTAAGTTCCACCATGTCTGTACTCGAGCATACTGAGAGCTCTACGTAAAGCCTTTTCTTTATATTTGATATTGTGCACCAGACCATTTTGTCAATTTCATGGCCCTATTACTTCTTTCAGAAGATCAGTTCACAACCCATGTGACTCTTTAGGGCAAGACGGTAATAATGTGTCCATATATCAATTTATTGCAGTATTTTTATCATCTCTAGTTTTATTAAGCAGTCATTCTTTATTTGGTGTTCTGGAAATATTACCACATACTTAGCTCTTGATATCTTTAAGTGGTTCACAAACCATGGCTTGCAGTGGCATCTGTATCTTCCTGATAACATGTAATACCCTTTGGCTTTCACAATACTTCTCTACTGCCAGGAAATGTGGAGGAAATGTCACACTATCGACTTACTCATTCGTTTATGTGATGGCTTCAGCGTATTAAGAAGTTGTCGTTACATAACCACATTTTCTATTCCTCTTTTTCATCATTGATCTACTTCGTTTATATTTCCCTTGCTTCAACTCCAAGGGTCAGAAATAAAGGTATTTTAAAAGCTTGAATAAGTGATAGTGTCAGGCAGGCTGTTCCCTCACATGATATTGCAACACTATCTTTCAGGTTTAATGTAGTGGTGACATCTAGTGGTAAAAAGCAGAAGAGATTAAACCAAAGACAGTTTCTGCAATTTGGCTGTTTAGGAGTTATCATTTACTGTTGCGTTTGTAATGTTGTATTTTACTCAAGTACTGAACCTTGCTTCGGTAAATTATAGATTCCTCCAAGCGGCTCTGGTTGTACCATTGGTGTTGCTGGAGCTTGAGTGCCATTGGAGTTGTCTGCATCCTTCTGGCACATGACCACTACACTGTGGATGTGGTGGTTGCCTACTTTATTACTACACGCCTCTTTTGGTGGTACCACACAATGGCCAACCAGCAGGTGAGTGCAATGCTGCATATGTTATTTAACTCTTACTTAAATTCAAGATTCCACAGTGTAAGTAAAAAAAACATGCAAGGGGTTATTCCGCACACTGATAAACTAAAGCAGCAGTGTCAAACTCATTTTCACCGAGGGCCACATTAGCATCATGGCTGTCTTCAGATGTCTCCAGATGTAACCAAATGTAGCTCATTGTAATATAACATAAATGTAACTGCTCCTTAATGTTAAATAGCTCTTAATATATTACTTATTCAAGTTACAAACATTAAAGTTTTTTACCAAAATTAAAATGGGCTTAATTACTGCATTGTGGGAAATGTAGTTTTGGTCAATGCACACTTTTGACCTATTTTTAGACACTGAGCTTTAATGCTTTGACAGGCCACATAAAATAATGTGGCGGGCCACATTTGTCCCCTGGGCCTTGAGTTTGATATATGCGCACTAGAGCTTCTCAGTATGTACCGGACCTTTTAATAACCCAGAAGTTACAACATTTTAATGGCACTGTGATATTTCTTGAGCTTTTGGATATTTGTTTTTAACTTATTAATTCAATTTACTTATTTACAATTTACTTATTATTACTTATTAATTTACTTTTAAGCGTAACGACTGTATATACTTGTATTCTTACTCTTTTTCTACTGTAAATTATTGCACTGCAAGGAATTGCTCAAATCTCATTATACTATGTATAGTGACAATAAAAGGCTTTCTATTTCTATTTGTCATGTTAATTTAGCTATAGATTGTTTTTCAAGGACATTACTATATAACTTGTCAAGGGCCAGATTTTTTTCTGCACAGGATTATTTGGAAAGGTTAATAGATGTACAGCTGACATAATATGACAATGGATTGCTTCCTAAATAATTTGAAGAAATGTGCTGAGAGCAGAGATGATCTGTATAAAAAAACATTACATTAGATAATTAAACTGCCCACTAAATGCATTTGTCTGTTTGGTTTCAGTTGCTGAAGGAGACTTCACAGACTAACCCGTTCTCACGAGTGTGGTGGTACAGACTGTTTCAATACTTTGAAGAGAACATCAATGGCTCAGTCCCTCGTAACTATCAGTTGCCGTTTTCATTGCGAACGTTGCAGTGGAACCGTGGTGTGAAGTACAGCAAACTGGACATCCAGTGACCTTAGCATGTCCAAACAGGCATGGACTCTGACCTCCATAAGTGCTGCTTTTACCCATAGAAGATGGCACTATTAAATGTAGCCCACTGTCCTTTCCCCTTTAACACAAACAGGAACAGATGCATTCTTGTTAAAATGGGTAGAACTGTGACCCATTTAGTCATTTTTTTCCTCTTGTGGTTATATCATTGGCCATCAGTTTCTGCTTTTGTGGCAGATTTAAAGCATTTGAACAAGCATTATCTCTGTAAAACTACTTTTTTATCATAATGACTCTGACTTACTTTTTTAAACCTCTGCACAAAATCATACTTAATGTCCACGTATTTTATAGTGCAAAAGGTGTCAATCAGATGTACATTTGATAACCAAAATGCCATAAGCATTTGTTTTTTTTATAGCAAATGATGTTTTGTAAGCTGTTCTTGCTAAAATGAAGAGCAAAAAAAAATTAATAATTATGTCAAACTTTATTTTTTAAAAGCAAATGATGTCCAAGATTTTTAGATTTTTATCTTTTTCAAGATGGATAACTGAGAGCATAAGAATCTAATGTGGTGTAACATTATTCCAGTGCCTTTTCTTGCTTGATTGTAAAACAAGTACTATGTGTCTTGTGTCTTACTTCCGTGGGTTCGACCACACAGTGGTGCGAGGCACTTAGTTTATAGTCTCGTTCCCATGAATGTATACGACTATGCCAGCCTTACCAGAAAATTGGTTTTCCCAAAATTATGTTCAATGAGTGAAATGTCCCATTTCTCTATGACTGCTTTATGATGTTAGTATGTATCTAGTTGTTTAATGACTGTTAATTGTATTTTCTAACGTCCAAACTATTTCAGATTTAACGATTAGTCCCTTAACCAACACCAGGCATGTTCAAAGCTTTATCAATTTTTCTCCATGTCTGCTAATTTTGTTTTCCAACATACCTTCATCTGAACATCACTGCCTGACGGGAAATTACTGAAATTGAAGAAAAGTCCCAGGTGCAGTGTTAGGTTTTGCTGGATCTCACACTCTTTTGCGTAATTGCTCAGGAGATAATGAACCCTGCTCTTTTTCATGTCATTGCCCTGTTTTTTAAGCTGATTTATCCTCATTTTTGTCCATTTGTTGATGTTATATTGCAGAAATATCCAGTGAGACACTCACTTAGTTTTGGGAATGTCAAAATTATGAAGACAGAATTTTATGGTAAATTTTCTGAGCATGATTTTGATCAAACCATTCATGCATTGTTTTGTCTTGCACTATTTGAGACTGCTACCTTATAAATTGAAGAAAATATTTTCTGCATCCCCCTTCAAGTTCATAATCACAATGGTCTTCTTTCTCTAAGGAGCAAAAGCTCACTATGGTACTTCTGTGTTTGGGGGGAAACACTGATACTGTATATCTGGCCATATGTGGGTAAACAGGCTAACATGGATTCAATGAACTGTGAAAATGCTTCTTTATTGATTATAGTAATCATACATATCTTTTTATTAGTTTGCTGTTTGTTTAATTATAACTAAACTGTAAAGAACATTATTGCACAATTCCATTCATAGGGAAAGTTACCTCATTATTTGAAGCTAATTTCAGATTAAATTTATTAGTTTTTATGAAGAGAAACTGCACTATGATGTAGAAGGCATAAATTCCAAATCAGTACTGATAAGTTTTTTTAATTAATGCGAATCTTTCAGTACCAACAATTATTATTGTTTGAGACTAGAGCACAGGCTTCCCCACCTTCCTGTGGCGTTATCTAATCATTTCAAAAGGAAATTTGTCAGTGGTAAAGTAAATTTCCTCACATACAACCGTGTTTTAATTTGAGCTGATGTTGGAAGTATTGTTCCAAACATGGCACTGTAATCATTCTTGAAGGCTTTGTTGAGGTTGATGATCTGAGTTCATCTTTTCATTGCAATTTACCAATCAACTTAGAATTTTTTTTTTTTTGTCTTTATGAAATCAAAATTGTTTTTCCAGTACATTTCTCTGTAAACTTCCCACCCACTTTGTCCATTTTTGTGCTGATGCCAGATGTTTGTAAGATATAAAGGATTATACTTGGGATGCTTTTGAATAAACATTATGATGTATTTAATTTACTGTCTGCCATCATTTCTGAATTTTTCAAAATTTCTTTCATGCAGCTCATTCTATGTGTATCAACTCATGTTGCAAACAAGTCGGTCAGAGACTGCAACATCACGCGACACCCCTAAATTCAACATTTTACCCTGACCTACACATTTTTGTTGCTCTGGCTTCCTGAAAATGTTGCTTTTTGTTTTGTGATTATATTGTCATCAGGTTTGAGATGTGTACCTAAAAAAGGTATACAGTACATCCTCATTCTTTGCGGTTAATGCGTTCCAGGAACCACACGCAATTAATGAATTATGCGACAGAGCGACAAACCAATGAGTACAAAAGTTTAAATTTGACCTTGACCTTGTTTTCTCAAGGTCAAAATCATCTCATTTTCATCCCTTTTACCGCCCGAGTAATGTGCTTTTTGTTTCATCTTTCTATCTGCAATGGTTGTGAAGATATTTGGCGGACGGATGGATGGATGGACGGATGAATGAATGAACACAAAAAAACTGACAACTAGGCAGTCAGAGACTGCAACATCCGGCGACACCCCTGAATTCAAAAAATTGCCCTGATCTACTTTCATAGGTCAAAAAAGTCAGAATAGAAAATATCTCAGACCATAGATCAAAACTAGTGCTTTGATCTATGGTCTTACTCACACTGGCGTTCTCCCTCATCTTTCTGATCCGGTTCCTGAGTTTACAAGTTAAAATTTGACCTTGACCTAGTTTTTTCAAGGTCATCATCTCATTTTCATCTCCTTTGCCACCCAAGTGATGTGCTCTTTGTTTCATCTTTCTATCTGCAACGGTTGTGGACGTACGGACACACAAACACTGGTAATTACTTATACATCACCGCTTCGCGGCATGTAATAAATCTCAGCATAGCAGACCCATTAGCTGCCAGCAGATGGTCACATTGAGTTGCGTGAATATCAACAGAGTAATATTGAATGACCTCTCTAAAGGATTTTTGCTCCTTTAGTAGATATTTTTTAGGGGATTTGTTATTTTACTCTGCATATTCGTCATAAACAGGTTGGAGTGTGTGCAGAATTAATTTGGACACTGATGGTTCGTGGCTGCAAACTTAACATTTTCCTGATCTTTTAAACTTGAATCATCAAGTTTAAAATATCCACTTGAGAAGTTTACAGTGAACTGCGCTTTAGTTGTGAATCAACATGTGTCACCCAGAATAACCTTTTAGGCTGATTCAGATATAAATATTTATTGCTTGAAAACAGCAAAACTACATCATTGCATTTTTGACCCAGTGTCCTCCTGTTCGAACTTTTATCGTTTAAACTTTGACAGGAAACTTACGCTTTATGTTGCATGTCGTCAAGGTTTTCTTTGGGTCAACCACAAATTAAGAATTAATCCCTCACTTTGACTCAGTGAATTGTACAACAAATATCTAAAAATAGTTCGAAAAAATTCCAGTCTACAAATTATCAAAGGACTAGATTCGGTACCGATAACTGCTTCTAGAGATCCAAACTAATTCATAAATGATGAGAGCAACTGCTTGAATAGGTAAAATTTGCTTGGGTTTTGAGTCACCTTTTGTGTTTCCTGTGGTTATCTAAGAACGGGGGGCGGGGTGGGGTCTTCTAAATTCCTTGCATGAAAAGAGGCATTTTTTTATTTATCTTGACCTGTCTCTTTGGCCAGCTGGAGGATTTGCTGGCTCCCTGGAGAGGCTGTTGGCCCGCCAAGCTGAACTCCCACACACTACTACTGTACACAGTCAAACGAGGGAGGTGGAGGGGTGAGACCGCACACTAAACATCTACAGTAACGTTCTCAGTGTTGTTTACAGCTTAAGGTGCTTGGAAATATTTTAATTTTGCAGTTGTGTGTCTGCATTGTATATAAATAAACAGGCTTAATTATTGTTACTGGGCAATTGATTTTGGAAATGTTTTATATGTTGTTCTTTCATGCAGTCGCAATGGTCAGGTATTTTTTGTCTCGTAAATGGATTTCATAGAGGAATATTTTGTAAGCATGTGAAAACGCGGCCTCTGCTCTGGTGTTACCCACACAGCAACCGTCTGTTGTCCAATCTGGCAGTTCTTTCAGCTTCCCTCAAACGTTTAGCAACAGAGACAGGCTTCTACTCACTGTACCTCTATATAAGAAAATAAATAATTACTATTTGAACATACACGATGGCATCACAACACACTCCTCACTATTATAGAGCGATCTACCCTCACTCAAGGCTGAGAAGCCAAGTGAAACAACAGCCTGATTCATGGTCTCACATGGAAATTCTATTCTCAGCAGTGCAGCTCACTATAATACCATACTTAGTCTGTGAAGATAATGTTGTCGGAGTGCAAATGGTTTTTGTCTATTAATGGATGGCTCAGAAAAGGGGTGGTATGAGGAAAAGGGATTTGTGTAACAAAACTGACACAATGTATAGAATTATATCCTAGAATGTTGTCTTTTTTTTGTACAGTACTGGTGATAGTTAATGGTTAGGAAGACATGCATTTACATAGGTAGAAAATTTAAATCACATCTGTTTTTTCAAATTTTCTTGCATTTTTTTCCCAGAAATCTCAGCAATCTATTAAAAGCTAAAGAAAAGAAAAGAAAAAAAGAAAAGAAAATGGATCTCTGGAATTCAGAGCCTTGACCATAGTCAGAGTGCAGAAACATATGGATTTTTGGTTGAGCATTTGTGATCAGAAATTCCACAAAAAAAAATCTACATCATTTGGTCATTGTGCATCCAGCATTGAAATAATGGATACATTTATTATTATTTATATTATTATTATTGATATAATTATTATCGATATTATTATTATTATTGTTGTTGTTGTTATACCATTGATTATAATAATAATAATAGTATCATTGAGCATTAAGACCAGTAGGTCAAACTACCATCCATTAAAAACTGAGAGGTAAAACTATTACAGTTATGACATTAATGTCAGATAGGAAGGGGGGGGGTGAAGACAGACACTCATGGGAAGTTCCCCAACAGCCTAAGGGGCGGGGCTAGACACAGCCAGCCTTCGCTATGAGTGTTAAAAAAAAAGTTTGAAACCTGCGGTGAAATGTAGAGAGTGTCTGCCTCTTGGACCGACATTGGAAGATGATCCCATAGGAGAGGAACGTGTTTCTCCACTCTGTAAAGATGTAATACTTGTACAGTCCTGTCTGCATGAAACTGAATATCAATTGGTGTTTTTACCACTTTGTCAATTTCATCAGCATAACAAGTGACAAGGCTTTTATATGCCTTAAGGGGTTTTGTTTGTTTATTCCTCCTATGGCTAAATCAGATAAACATAAATGTCAGAAAACTCCATTCATGGCTAAATTGCTGTCCATGGATCACCAGGTCTTTGCCAGGATCACTGTCCAGTCCTGGTACTTTCATTTAAGAAGAACATACCTGTGCTAGTCCCAGTTTGACGTACTAAAGGTTATCACATTGCAGGATGTTTTGCTGCTCAATCTGACTGGGGGAGTTGCTCCAGAGATAAAGTGAAGCTAGTTTATATCTTCTATTGCTGATTGCTTTGCAGATTTGTGGGCAGCGGGAACATGTTGAAAACTTTGACATGTCATTAAGTTCTACCTTGTTAACAAAGTGTTCCTTTTTAACCCATTCAGCAGGTATGGAGAAATGTTATTCTTAATTTGGAGTCCAGTTTTTAAGCTATTTTAATTTGGTCTTGAAGAAAATTCCTGGATCTGTTTCTGTAGTAAGCCCTACTCTATTCACTGGCTAACCTTCAATTATGTTTTTGGTTTGTTTTGGGGTTTTTTTGAGTAAAAAGGGACTCTAAAGTGCACTTCTATAGGTCAAAACAATATGACTAGTTATTATAAATTAGGAAACTTTAACTCAGTATAAAGCTCTTTAAATGTGTGGGGAACAGTAAGTCGTGTTCATAAATCTATCTAGGTTCATTATATTAACTGACTGTCATACAGCCTTAACCATATATGAACTGAATGTTCTTTATGCTGCTTTTGTTCACTTTGCTACAAGCAGAGATTTGATTAGCAGCAGAGAGGCTAAAACAGCAGCTTTAAAGACGCTTCAAGATTAATTTTATGTCTCTTTTATGTCTGTAACTCTTTTTGAGCATGAAGCGAGCAACCCATCACAGTTTGGAGGCCTCTTTTCATTTCAAGTTTCCTCTCCAGAGACCTGATAGGTTCGAGGCAATCCAGGCCGATTGCGAACATGTCCACTGCTGCTAAGCACCACAACAGCTCTAATGGTGATGGTTATTTTCATCACATGCACCATTATCAAGGCTGCTGAGATGTCATGTCACATACTCCATCATCAGGACTACACACATTCCTCAAGACGTCATAGAATGACCAGAGTTTAGAGAACCGTGTCGCAGACTCCCCCACTAACCATCGAAGGTTATCTGTGCTTCAGTGCTTGCTCATCAACTCTCCACGCTCTGTCAGTTGGGTCGTTACTCCCTACAGCTTTTGACCACTTGAAATTGTAAAACGGTTTCAGTCCATGTGCCACTGAAGTGGTGACTCAGAAACTGGCAGTCCGATAAGCCAGCATGAAAAAGTGGCGATTTTCAGCTGTGGAACGCACTCTGAGAAGGTATGACACTGTCCATCAAACACCAGCTAGGACCAGGCTTTTAAACTAGGAGATAGTAAATGGCTTCGCTTTCCCTACCTTCTATAACAATAGAAGGTTTGGATCAAGTCCCTGTTCAATGTGTCAGAGTAGAACATGCTCAGTAATGTACCAAGTTAAGAGTCAACTCACCAACCGAGAAGATGGATGAAAACAGTCTGTGTGCCATCTGTTGAGAGTACTGGCCTCCATCAGTGGCACTGGCCTCCATCAGTGGCACAGCAAAGACAGACATCCTCAGAAATCCCTCTACCCTACCTGGTAGGCTGATATTTAATGCATCATCCTTGAATACACACTTTGATGCTGACTGCTCGGAGATTACTCTTATTGTGGGTATTTCAGAAAAAGGCCACGTTGCCAACACATTTGGGTGAGCAGATGGGAGTCTCAGTCCCTTCCTGCTAGATCCTAGCTGTCATTTAGATGGAGACCACATCATTTCTGAGCTGTGACTCTATTGGCATCTTTTTAGCTTCCTGTTTCAATGAATGTGAATATATATTCCTTACTACAAGGTGAAAAGCATTGTTTCACATGAATTTCTGGTTGAATTTTAGCTCTTTTCAGAATTTTAGCTCTTTTCAGAGTACCTTACTATGCCTGCAACCACACTGGGTGGTTTCATGAGGTCCTGAGACACGTGTACATCACTGTATCAACTCAGTTTGTCATGTTGGCGGAAGTTCTTAAATCCAGACACTTTCACAAAAATTTAATTGAAATGCAGGCAATAGAGAAGCCCCTCCCCCAAATCCCCACACAAATCGATAGGCCTTTTAACTTCACTGTTGTAAGAGGAAGTGACGCTCTGCTCATCCTGGAATACAGAAAAAGCTTCACATTATAAATTCATGAGGTTATCATAAGGATCAGGTCTAGGCATGATTAGAAGAGAGCAGGGGAAAATCATTTCTCTGCAGCACAGGGAAACTTGTCCTTGTTTAAATATTCTTCATATTGAGTTTACAATCTGCTGCCTTTTAGCAAACATCTCCATGAGATTGTTGATAATGTATTCTAGCGTCACACAATAGTAGACAATAGACTAATAGGTAGCTTTCAACGACTGCACATTAATAAGGCTATGCATGGTTGAAACTCCAGTTACATACAGATAAATTGAAATCCATTGCAAGAGTAACTAAGCTTCTAGGATCAAACTAAGTAAGGACCAGAAGCTACTATGGCAGACATGGTATGTCTCTGTCCTTTCACCTGACACAAGCTCATAGCTCTCCAGTCATTATAAGAAACTAAGTATGGCTGTCCTCTCAGGTTATTCAACAAATCTACAATATCCCATAATAAAGCCCAAGATGAAATTTTTGAATTGTTGATATTATTAGCAGTATTACAAGAAAGTTTTAAAGCAAGAGAGCATATACCCTGCATGAAGGACAAAATTCTGATGCACCATCCCCTCTTCTGTAGTCTAGAAGAGCACCACACTGATGGGTGAAGAGATCACAACCTGTAGAATAATCTTCAAGACCCGTATTATTTTGAACATCTTACTCTGAGTCTGTAATCTTTCAAAGTCAAAGGAGACACTATATACTGACACTGTAGCTACATAAATTTTAAAAACTGAAATGGTGAACCTTTTAAAGCAGGTCATGTTCATCTCCATTGCAATTTTTGGAAAGGGTTTTAATATGACTGATCCCCTTCAGTCCTCTTTCTTAGGTATTTTTGCTTCTTTGCCTGTCTTTGCTTTTCTCTGATGTTAAATACACACACACACACACACACACACACACACACACACACACACACACACACACACACACACACACACACACACAAATAGTACTACAGTTATACTGTTTAACTTTCACTAATGGAAGAAATGATAGAATCTATATTGGGTGGTGACCCACAGAGACACACGGTTTAGAGTATGTATGAGGTCAAAGGGTTTCCATTATGGAGACCTGCATGGCTCATTTATTGCAGCACGAGCAAATGAAGGATGATCACGACCGTGACATGAGGACGTGGTGTGTTTCCTGGCAGCCATGCTTGACTATAACCCAGATATCTCCAAGCAATCCTTCAGGCTGAATCATGATAGATAGATAGATAGATAGATAGATAGATAGATAGATGGATGGATGGATGGATGGATGGATGGATGGATGGATGGATGGATGGATGGATGGATGGATGGATGGATGGATGGATGGATGGATGGATGGATGGATAGATAGATAGATAGATAGATAGATAGATAGATAGATAGATAGATAGATAGATAGATAGATAGATAGATAGATAGATAGATAGATAGATAGATAGATAGATAGATAGATAGATAGATAGATAGATATGATAGATAGATATGATAGATATGATAGATATGGTGCTAGATGGAAATCTAGCACCATCTCCTTTCTTCTTGGAGGATGTTGAGCTAGAGCCCATTCCGGTGATGCCACTCCACATAGTCCGTCACCGATCTTCTGAACTCCTCCTCACCCTACATGCCTCAATTGCAGTGTCATTGGAGAATTTCTGCATGTTACTAGAAGTCAGTAGTGTCGAGGTTGAATAGAGGGGGACAGAACGTGTTTCTTGGCGGAGCACTTGTCATTCACAAGGAGTCATCCAGCAGTGCTTGTCTTTTTTTTCCCCACAGCATTGATCATTAATATGCTGTCACCCAGAAAAGATTTTTTTACTGCAGTTTTTTTCAATGACAGTGGTCTTTCTTAACTAAATTGAAGGTGACTATTTTGTAAGGCAATATACGCTTCTAACAGAAATGTCTTTCTGTTTTTGACAATTGTTACGGTCTCCAAACAACTTAAGAATAATAATAAATGGCTCGAAAATGGCCATCCGCAACAACAATATCGCTTGCCAATGTAGTCCTGTCCAGTTATTCTGGGAGATCTCCTCTGGCTCCATGTGATGTTGATTAGAAGTGAAGAGGTTGTTGCTGGCTACTAGGCAACTGCAACTCAGTGCAAATCAACCAACAACACAAGAAGAGCCACAAATAAGATCTCAGTCTCTCCTAACAATAATCAGTCTTGTCTTAGTTATGCAAATACTGAGAGCACATTTGTGTAACCTACAGTGAATGACCTCCCTCTTCCTGACGGATGCTTTCTTTACTCAGACATAAAGGCAGATTGCCGCATTCAGCTGCCAATGAAAAATTATGCTTTTATTAAAAAAAAAAAAAAAGAGAGAACAAAAGAAAATCACAGTCACTCCATCTTTTTTACCACGATGACTTGGGAAAACAAATTATTTTGGGCAACACTCTGACTCACATCGAGACAAAATGACAAAGAAAAACAAAAGATGTTCCAATTTGTTTTTTCTTAATAAGGTGATCAAGAGGGTTGAGTTTGGTCATTTTTCTGATGTTTTCCCAGCAGAAGCCCAGAAATGACAGCTGAGATAAACTGTGTCTGTTTTTCCATGACTGTCAGCCCCCACAGACATGGGCAAATGTCAGTTAAAGATATGAGCTTCTTTTTGTAAGATTTAACTGTATCATTTGTATCTGATGTCTCTTTATTGCGGATAAACTATCGTCTCATCCCGGTTCTTTAAGTTGCTCTATATATTTTTTATCCATCCATCCATCCATCCATCCATCCATCCATCCATCCATCCATCCATCCATCCATCTTCGTGGGCTGCTGAAGTCTATCCCAGCTGACTAGGGGCGTGAGTCAGGGGACACTCCGGGTGCAACGCCAATGCACCGCAGAGCCACACATATACAGACAGACAAACATGTATGCACACTCACACTTACGGTCAATTTGGGACTGGCCAATTAACCTGAAGTGCATGTTTTTTGGAGGTGGGAAGAAGCTGGAGAGAACTCACGGAGACACGCAAACTCTACACAGAGAGGGTCTCGAACAATTGTTTTTTACATTTCTTTTATTTACATTCCCAGTTACTCCTCTTTTTCCTCTGTCTGTTACCACTGGAGAGATTTCAGTAACAGGTCCATCCAGTTTGTGGTATGGGCGACAGTAAATGGTTTTATGGGGGAGCTGTTAACCGTAACATGCTGCAGGTGGGGGCTTGCTGAATGTCCAGCTGAGTGAGGAATGCGGTGGCCCTTAGAGTGCCAAGTGGACAGGATCACGGAGGGGGTTCTCTGAAAGAGGTAATGCTAGTGCTTTGGCCTGTTAAAGGTGTGATGAATCTTCAAGTCATCATTAAAGTAACATAAAATGCTTCGAGCATTCATCTACAAAGCAATGGACATCTACAAAGCAACGGTTATAAACTTTAAAGTCACAGTACACATGAGAAGGGTTTAGTTCAGTGACAGGCTGAGAGTCAGCATAATGGCAGTAAAGCTACTTCATCTGAGGGTCTTCACATGCCCTGAGCTTCTACCATTGATTTATTGCCATCCCTCTGACTGTCTGTGTCTATCTTTAGCTGCACAGACCTTTATGAGCCTTTTGTAGCTGTAGCACCATTCTCAGAGTTAGAGAGTAGGTTCAGACGTCTGGTCCAGCCTCCATCATAGATTGTGCAATGCTTACTTAGTTTTCTGGGAACCCTGCAGGGTTAGGCATGTGCCAGAGAAATTCAGAGGTCAAATAACTGTGTTTTTATACCTCTGGACCTCTCAACTGCTACCATCTTGTCACTGAGCACTGGTGGGCTTTAAAAAGTATGTTTACTAGGCTTTTGCACTTAAACACTAATTTTGAGTCCTTTGAATTTTATACCTGTCCCCCACTATACATTAGATATAAATACTTTACAGATCAAGACTTTATATTCAGAAATATGAGATAATAGTATATAAAAGTTAAAATGAACATTTGATCGACAGGAAAACAGTCTGCACCTATGTTGATTATTTGTTTACATGCAAATATATAGAAAATAGATGAAGACAGTTCTCAACCAGAGAATTTGCTCAAGCACGGAAAACTGAGTGATTTTGTTGTTTATACTGAACAAACTCTCAGAGCATTCCTATTTTTTGTTGACAATTTACAGTCGATGACACAGAAGATTACTTACATTCATAAAATACAGCTCCTTTTTAAACAGCAACTGTAAATGCTGTTAAAGTATTCATGTACGAGTGAGAAAAAATCTAAAGCTATAATCTATCCAAGCACATGATATCTCATATATAAGTCAGGATGTTTTAGAGGTAGAGAGTTTTTACATTTTAGTGTTTTTATTTTAAAAATTATTTGTTATTCTTCTATCCATCCATTTTCTTCACCAGTATAACAAATTATATTTATTTTTGTTGTTGCATGCATAAAATGTGTGCACAATACACAAAATACACAGAGCTGTTAACAATTAATGATGCATAGTCTTGTAACGAGAAGAGATAGGTCTTGCTTTTTAGCTTGGGTTGGGTTTGAATGAATAATATTCTGAGAATACTCTACCAGAGCTTAGAAGTGATTCAGGACAGTTTTCAGAGCAACATAGAAGTAGACAATATCTTTTATGTCAATGAAGAGGTTTGAGGCGCTGTTTCAATGATTATTCATTCATTTTGCAGGGATTAATGAAGGACAATAAAATTTTTTGTATGCTTTGGTATTATTCACATATAATTTTCAAAAAACTAAATCTTTTTAAACGTTCCTTTCTAAAGACAATGTTATGATGGTTGCAATGTTATTTATATCATCAATCGATGGCTTTGACCATTTAGTGTCATTGCTGATGCATCAAGGCAATTGTTTAATAATGCTTGTTGTTGATGTTAATTATTTATCATCATCATGATTAGGATTATTTCTATTTTTAGTGTTTACCTCAACTGTCAAGTAGTGTGCAAATATTTAATTTCAAAGTCAATTGAAATCTAATCTGTGGGGAGTCTGTATGCTCTCCCCGTAAATGGGTTCTCTCCGGCTTCCCACCACTAAAATCATGCAACATGGGTGAATTGGTGACTCTAAATTGCCCATGAATGTGTGTGACAGTGTGAATGGGAAATCTGTGAGTTCTGTAAACTATAAAATATTTATCTTTTTGGAGATGGCTCATTTTATCTCAGCTACATGCTATTATTTCCTTTATTTTTCACAGAAGAAATCCTGATATTGTACATCGAACAACTCTGCCAAGAGAAACATTTTACCCATCTCACAACAGAGATAAAGCTGAAGCTGAATATTTTCAATTCTTTAACGTGCTAAGAGTGTGTGTCCAATGTTGAAACACAATGTTTCTTAATACTGTACCTTTTAGAAGGACTTGCAACATCCCTAGAGTGACGCTTGTCCATCCACTACTTTTATTGTGTTTAATTGATGTATTTTCTATTAGTACTGCTAGTTTTACTTAAAGCGACTGTAAAATATATTAAGTGTTTTTAACGTGAACATAAAATTTAATTAATTAATTAATTAATTCATTCATTCATTCATTTTCTACCGCTTCTTCAGCTTCATGGGTCATGGAGGTTGCTGGAGCCAGTTTGGAGACATCAGTTTATCAATATTATAAACAAATAAACACTAAAATGACATTTTTCATTCTGGCAGTGTCTTACCCTAATAGTACTGGATTAACTGCATTTGTAACAACCATTAAAACCTGGTGGATCCAGATTTTCTTTTCAATCCTTATTGAGCCGCAAACAATTATAGATGTCAACACTTGAATTATTGATTGAGAATAAAAAAATCAAGAAAAAGTAAAAAATGCCAATACAAGAGAAAGTGAAAATATATCCTGCATCTGCCCATTTAAATTTTCATGGACAATTAAGTTTTTAGCCTAGATATGAAAAGTGGTAAGGTTAGTGCTAAAAACGTCAGGCAGTTGGAACTGAATAATAAAATCCATGATAAAAAATATAAAAAGATGATGCAAATGTCCTGAAAAGAAGCAACCACAACAACAACTAGGGTGCTTTTATTTGACCTAAAACACTTTAATGAAGGGATAGATATGATCTGTCATGCTGGAGGGTTTTTGTTTTTAACAAGATATCACATCTTAAAATCAAATTGTTAATATGACTGTTGAAGTGATTAGAAATTAGACTTAACCAGTGGAATTATCTTTGTCAAAGCTGTGTGCTCACAACATTACTCTCTTTAGAAGAAATCATGGTGTATAGCCTCCATATGGTGTGGTTTATGCCAGGGGGAGGACCACGCTCTCTCAAACTGCTTTCCATTAAACACATTCCACGTTAACAGGCCGGCAGGCATGCTAGAACGTCCCAGCTCTCCATTTATGTGACTCATCACTCAGGTGTGTTTATAGCTTATTACGCAAGCAAAAGAATCTTCTCAGGAGGCACTCTGCCACACATTGTAACATGTGTTTTTGAGCTCCAAGAAAATGTCAAAGCAACTCATCCTCTCAGGCAGCGCAAATGTGTTGCAGGTGACGACCTTTTCAAACACGTGCTTTTGCTGAAACAAACATTCTGGAGGAGAGGCAGAAATGAAGGGAGTGAGACGCTATTCATGTATGTGTGAGTCTTAGATGCTTAGGGTGAGCTTAAGAAATCAACAGGACCATTCACTTCACATGGAACCATCAACAATATCCCACCTCTGCTGCTATATGAGTTGCATTAGGGCAGCAGCTGCTTGTTGTATCTCAGCCTGAGAAATGAGAGGCTGTCTCCGCAGCTTATTTAACATGTCTCTTCATTCAGTACAGCTGAGGCTTTGTCCATTATTCTAGACGAGTGTCATCAATGTGATGAATGTCGGTATTTCAGTCCATTTTGCACTGATGACACAAAATAAAAAGGTACAGGTAAACAGACTGCATTTTCCTGCATAAAAACCATTGTTTTATTTAGAGCAAAAAAAAAATAATCTTTTGACACAACCATCATGTATCACAGGTTGGTGGAAATCAACACATGCAGGAAGCACCATAGTTGTAAATTCCCCCATAATGACGACATCACAGCTGTGCCCTGCTCTTAGTCTCAGACGGTTTGGGACACATGATAAAAGAGACGATTCTGGTGCACCTCCACACCTCCACACCTCCACAGCCCCCCCCACCTCCACACACACACAAACATACACACACACACAAACACACACACACACACACACACACACACACACACACACACACACACACACACACACACACACACACACACACACACACACACACACACACACACACACACATCACTAAAATAATGAGCTCAGGTCAGAGCAATCTGGAAACGTTTCCGTGGAATGAAATGAGGGATGAGAACTAATGATGGTGTTTGTGATCCATCCTCTCTGTTAATTCAAAAAGAAAACATTTTTAGATACAGTTAAATGATGACAAAACATCAACAATCTGAGACAACGACAATGCTAAGAGCTTTTTTTTTTCAAGTTAACACTTTCTAATTTTTACTAAATTTATTTTTATCAAAAGGGAATAAATTAGTAATTTGAAATCCAACATGGAATTCAAGTTACAATTCAGAGGGAGAAGTCAGATTATTTGAAACCCAGTATTTACCATTATGAATATGCCTCAAGGGGTTTTGCAGTCTGCACAGCATACAGACATCATCTATCCTCTGACCCTATTTCCCAAATTCCCAGACAGCTCAACACATGAAACTAAAGAAAACACATGCATCTGTGTGTTTTACATTTTGACAGCAACATGTGCAGCATAAAAATACTGCAAAGACAGAAAAAATATGCAAAGGGAAAAATAGGAAAATGAATTCTCCTGTTTTTTGGAGTGTATATTTATGAGGTCATGAACAGTGTTATTCACCAAGAACAGCTGGAGAGTAATGGAAAGGCTTCATTCCATTTGGTGACCCTTGACCTTCTGTTAACCTCACAAACACATTTCCCTTCTCTGGCATCTGAGCCAAAGCCCGTTGTCACACTTAGTGTCATCCGTTGAACACAATGCAGCTGTTTTTCATTACTTTCTTGTTTGTGGAACCTCTATCGCCACAACAACTAGTCAATTAATTGATCTGCAAACACAAGATTTAATTACCAACAATTGTCGTCGTTCATTTAAGTCTATTAACAACACCAAACACTCAATGATCCCTGCTACTTATCTGTGAAGATTTAAGGTGGTGTTTTGTTTTGTTTCTATCCTCGTTGAATACATTGGGAATTTGGGTTATGTTTAGGATTAAAAACAAAAAACAAGCAAATTAAAGAATACTGCTTGAGCTGTAGAACATTGTGTTGACCATATTTTAATACATTTCTGAGGTTTTATTTGTTTTTGTGTGGATTCTGTGAATCAAGTACCAACTCAAAGACACTTTAAATCAATCCACTTGACTTAAAGAAAATGTTTCACCTCTCATCCAAGAGGCTTCTTCTCGGATGAGAGTCAAAACGTTTTCAAGAAACTTTCTTAAACTCCAGTGGATTGATTTAAACAGTTTTGGATAACCATGACCTGGCTAACTGAGAACCTACACAGACAACTCAAAGGCAATAATTGATTACTGTTTTTATTTATTTTACTTATTTATTTTGAATTTATCACCTACTGTGGGGTAGTAGGTAGTTGGTAGTAGTAGCTGTGAAAGTCACACTGACATATAATCTCTTTGGAACAACGTGCTGAACTTCCTGCTGGCTGTTTGGTGCTGGGCAGATTGTTGGGTGGGTTTATCAGACATTTTAACATTAGATAGTATCCCACTACATCTGACTGAAATGTGATAAAAGCGGAACCCTTCCCCCCCCCCCCCCCAAAAAAAACCAAAAACATAATTTACGTTTCAAACAAATTTATTATATGATGCAAAAATGTGTAGAAGTGTAGGGTGTGAACCATATTTGACTAAAACAACAGCAACAACAACAACAACACCATAATAGCTGCTTTAAATACCTTTTAAAAATTCTTCACTGATAATTTAATAATTTAAAGTTTAATAAAGATAATCATTAGCTGCGACCTTGGCGTTCATAAAAAAAAAAGTCGCAACCTCCTGATGTCACCATTTAATTTCAACTGTATTTGTCGGAAGGCCGGAAGGAAGTATCAGTGCTGCGTTTTCTCAGTCCATTTCCTGAGCACTGGTGCTATCCATCTCCACTGCGAGCCAAGTAATCAATCTGCAGCTCTGGATATGATATCATGTAATGATGTGAGACTACGCTGATGTGATGTGAGGTCGGCATATTGATATTACTGTTGAAGTGCAGGATTAGCTGCAGACATCTAGTGGACAAAAAAGGCTCAGAAATAGATTGTTTCAGGCCAAAGCATCTCTCCTGTCCTCCTTCCAATGACATGTCTCTCGTCTTTCACCTCCTTCTAGCGCTCATGTCATCCCTCCTGGGATGGTAGACCAAGGCAGACGGCCAGCTGGTGGTGTTTCACTGAGAGAGGCACAGAAAGCACAGTAGTATCAAAGACAACGAAGCCCCGAGGGAGAAGATTCTACAGAGACGCTGCAGCATACCTCCCCCAACGTTACTCTTATAGCACCCCCGTCTAAAGTTTCTATATGGAATGACTGTGTTCGTCTGTCTGCTGGGATTTTGGGTTTGTGAATGATGACATCAGTGTTTGCATGAAGCCATTTGCATTGGTGATAATCATGTGCAAGCATATGTCTGGGTATATGCAAGACATTCTATTTCCTCTGTACTCGTGTGTCCCTGTGTGTGTGTGTGTGTGTGTGTGTGTGTGTGTGTGTGTGTGTGTGTGTGTGTGTGTGTGTGTGTGTGTGTGTGCGCGTGTGTGTGTGTGTGTGTAGGTGTGTGTGTGTGTGTGTGTGTGTCTTACAGGAAAACAGTGACTAATGTCTGCCCTCTTCTCTTCCGTAAGCTGATCTGTCCCAGAGGCGAACAGGAGGGCACACTTTAGAAACATTGCAAAGACAGCACATGAACCCTTTATTACAGAGCAGCAATCATGAACTCGATGGCGCCCGTGAATGGCTGCTCCACAGAGCATCCTACTCTGGGTGCCATAAGGTTAACTTGCCGTCCATTATCTAACCAAAAGGGAGGTGACCCATGTATTGCTCAGACTATACAAGCTGTAACTGGTAGTACAGCATTACTCACTCTCTGCAAACATGGGAATAGTGGAGTATGGGGGCAACACAAGAGCACAATGATGTTGATATCACCATAGAGATCATATGATGACATTGATAGGGTCTGACAATACTGATTAAGGTGGTGACATAAGATCAAAACACATTTTAATCCAAAAGTGATTGATTCTACATCTTCTTGTCTCAATGAATGCCCCTGTCTGGCAAATGACGTCAGTAGCGCTTCTTCAGTGCGATTATATTCTCTATGGATGGGGATGGTGTCATAGGAGGTGACTCTTAATTTACCACTGTTGTAACGGACACAGTGTTTGCAGCATACATAATTAATCAATCACTGTTTTCCACATTGATGACAACCCAGTCCTGGTCCACACCTTGTCTCTGAATGCTGATTACATTTACACCGCTGCTCACGTAATCTGTGAAACACAGAAAGCATCTCCGAACAAGATGGAAAGAATTAGTTCATATATGTTTCATTATGAAAACTGCTGCAATCTATACTTGAGACATAAAGCCAGATGGTGCTTGAGCAGGCTATCACAAGTCGGTTATTACCTCCTTGAAGGAGGACATGTGTTCTCTGGTGCTGGTTTGCTTGTTTGCTTGTCTGTTAGTAGGATTATAGAAAAAAACTGCAAGACAGATTTTTGTGAAAGTTGAGGAAAGAAGGGTGTGTGCAAAAAATGTCACCATCAATTTAATGAAAAGAGACTTTTATGCCTACAGGTCATACTCATGTCTTCCCTCCATTTATATCTGGAGAGCCGCAGGAGCAAGAGAAAAACAAACTCCTTTAAGACCTATAACCCACTTTTCCAGCAACAGGCATTAATTTCAAGCCCAATATGAGGTGGTTGAAGAAGTAACATGGTAAGTAGCTGACAAGACTGAGATATGTTGAAGTATACCAGCAGAAGATCTGTTCTCTCTATTTTTAACTCAGAATCTTAATGTAACACCCCCCTAGTGCCCAAGAGCTCCCTTCTTTTCCTCAATGAATTCATAGAGTTGAAACAGATTTAGGCAGTAATGTGAAAAATGGTGCATAGAAATATTTAGCAGGATTTGGAGATTAATATTACACAAAGAAATGATCTGTTACTGAACTCTCTTTAATCTCCACAGTAGGCTGTGCTGAAGCACACACACAGGTATGAATCATCATCATCATCATTTTGTCCTGTTTGAATAATACTGTATAATAATTTAAAATGACACCTTACGCACTTTTTCTTTCCATGAACGAGTCTGAATCTGATATTTCATGTCTAATAATTATTATTTTTATTACTATTTTATTTTAATCCTTTGACTCCAGATAAAATCCGATCAATCCTGACGACATGCACATAAAATTAATCTCCACGGTGATACTTAAGTGCCACCGAAGAACAGAACACACAATAGCTGTCCTTATAGGGACATTACTTTCACTTCACTGATGCTTACACACCCATATGTAAATTGTGATCGCTGTAAACAAGATCTAGCTCCACTGTACATTGTCCAGTGAAGTCACTGCGGGCGCAGAATAATTGATTTTTGCAATAGGCTATGTCGGGGAGGTGATGTGGGTGTTTAACATTGCGCTCAACGCGGATTGTGCAGATAGTTGTAAACAAATATTTGACAGCAGTTGCATCGGACTTCCTCTGGTGCAGCCTGAGAGTCGCTAAGCTACAGAAGTTGTCTCGTCACATAAGTGTCCAGTTTGACTGCCGGCCTGTGTTCTGGGAGAGGAAGAACTGCTGTAATTGGTTTCTCAATGAAGGATCATCAGCAATTCCCCGGAGGCTTGCTGGACTGTTGCGTGGCGCTGCTTTGTCAGCCGTCCGGGCTTTAAACACCGCTTTGCACGTTTCGACTGAAATAAACAAGAGGGCAGTGAAGGGGGAATCCACGGAGCATCGTCTCTCTGCGCGTGTTCAGAGGTGTGGGGGAGATTTGTAGTGACCTGCGCGAAGACTGGGAGTAACTCGTTTCGGTCCACATCGCGGAGTAATCGCGGAAAAGTTGAACGCAGATTTCATTATGAGTGACCTGGAGGACGACTTTGCCAAGATCCTGCTGCTAAAGGAAGAGAGGATACGAGACTTAGAGAGGCGTCTGGCGGACAGGGAAGACGAGATTCAAGAATTGAAAAGAAAATTACATAAATGCCAGTCTGTTCTGCCCAGTGCTCAACTTATTGGACCGAGGACCCGCAGGGCTCAGGGCATCTCCGCGGAACCCCAGACGCACCAGGACGTGTCACGGCAGACGTTTCAGAAATACGCTAAATCCGACTGGTGAGATTCTTCCAGCTGTTTCAGCTTTGTGTCCCATCTTAAAATATCTTTCTGAGTGTTTTTACTTTTCACCACAAGAGGTTGGTGCGGGTGTGAAACTCTCCCCCAGCAGAAACCTGTGTGACAGCTGATGCGCGTGTGTTGATAGTAACTCCTGTGCTTGTGGCGCTCATTCACTCCATGGTGCGTTTTTCCGTCTGTTTTCTACCTTCTCTTTCTTAAAATGGGAGGTCAGACGTTTGCCATGAATGGACGAGCACTTTCATTCTTGAGGCCGATGACGTAGCTCCAAGAAAGAGGTCCAAATTGATCAGATCCATCATGGCTGTCCCACGGGACACAGATGGGAGGAAGTGCGATGCATTATTGGCTTTTAGTAGCTGGACGCTGAGGACCCGAAGTGCATGTCTGAGGATATTTAATACTCCATTAGAAAACGTTTTGTTTGACCATATGCTTCCTTCATCACCTTTAGGTGCTCGTTTTAGCTTCACAGTATAGTTTGTGTTGATTGGAGTTTGATTTGAGGCCTCATCTTGTTCTCATCCCCTTACCTGGTTTCACACTACAGTATTATGCTGTAATTACTCTCAGCAGAATTAAAGTTCAACTCATATTTTAAAGCCGGCTGTGTTGGAAGCAGTAGGTATTTTGTTTGATTGTATTAAAGCTGGCTGGGCAATTTCCAATCTTCATTCCCAGTAATGAACTACAGACAGGTGAAGTTTTTCATTTGCACTTATCATTGGAGGGATCACTTCGCTTTCACACAAACACAAAAATGCACACGAAGAATCCCGAGGAAAGTACTTGATAATGAAACACGACCCGGTTTGAAAACTGATGACTAACAAACTGGAGCCCATTCATGACAATATCAAGCTCAAATTATCCATTGTCAGCCTTCCCATGATTCTGTAAGGCATCAGATGATGAGGCAGAATATGTTCACATTTCAGAGGTAGATGCATGTAACCATATTGTACACTGTGTTCAGTGAAACATAAGTAACCCTGTTTGCCTTGTCATTGCTCACACTTGAACCAACCGGGGTGGCTGTTTAGGGGCACAGCAGGGTCGGAGTCAGTGTGACCCCTGTTAAAGTCAAGACGTGGCACCAGCCAGCGGCCTGCACAGCTCATCGGGTTACTGGTGCTTGGGGCAACGGATCCTGTTTCTATTGATCCGTATAGGAAAAGGGCTGAACTGAATGGTTGGCGAGGTGAAATTTAAAGCGCAGAGGTGCTTTCAAGGACAATGGGAGGACCTTATGATGATGGGAGGATGTGGGAAAGGAAGTGACAAATACTATTTCATTGATATAGTTAGAATAAATTATGGAGTTTTTTTATTTAATGAATGACGGGGGTTTATTTGGTAATTATCCCCCAAAGTAATGAATTTCACTTTGGGACTCTTAAGTGTTCATCCCAGCTGGTTGTAGGTGCGTCAAATCACCACAAGAGGGCGTCTGTGATCTTTTATTTAAATTCTCACCCTGCAGTCGCTTCCTGATAAGAAAAAGATGCACACACACACACACACACACACACACACACACACACACACACACACACACACACACACACACACACACACACACACACACACACACACACACACACACACACACCTGTCCTTACAGCCAAACAATTCTTGATCATCCGGTCGTTCGTCCTGACTGTCAGCCTGTGGCATCCCATCCACTCAGCATAGTAATTGCTGTTGAGGCCTCAGTAACTCTTTATCCTATCAGATTGTTCTTGGCAGTTTATCCACTTCTGAATTTGTCCAGAGCACATGCGGCCAATTGCTGTTCACTGAGCTTCAGATGACTCATTGGGATAATGCTGACAGACACTGGCAGCACAGAGTTCACGCACAACACAAGATTAGACTGTAAAACTTGGCTGTAAATTCATAGTGAAATCTGAACAGTGTTCTGGTGTCATACTGTGACATGTTGTAAACTGCAATGCAATCTGGGGTTAAACAAAATGACAACACTTTGGGAGAATGACATTTACAGAAATGTACTATTGATGTGACTGTAAACAGCAGAGTATCACGGGAATGCGAACGAGAAGCGAGGGGAATAAAATTTGAGACACTACCTGTTTTTTGACATATGGCCAGAGCTGCAATGACAAAGCCACTTCTACTGAGTAACGCCAATTTCTGTCCTACCAAGAGGTCATATATGATTGTCCTTTTCCATTTCATCCATATGTTCATATGTTGTGAGTCTGATAGGTTCTATGGTTCATCCACACATTCTTAAAAAGCAACGGACAGACTTCAATGCAATTCCATGCAACCTCTTGAAGGGTTCTAAATGTGTGCATCTCATTTCAGTTATGTAAGAATTACATTTTCAGGCATGTTTTGACCTCATTCTGTTATGTTGTTGTTCTAGACCAGTGGTTCTTAACCTTGTTGGAGGTACCGAACCCTGCCGGTTTCATATGCACACTCACTGAACCCTTCTTTAGTCAAAAAATTTTTTTTTTCAAATTTAAGACATAATTATATGTTTTACTGGTGCATTAATGTCACCTTTTTCAAAGAACAAAACCAAGACAGTGCATGAACTCACACATCATGTCGGGTATTTTGTCTTGACCCCCGTCTCCGCCGGACCCCCGAAACCGACTCACCGAATCCCTATGGTTCAATCGAACCCGGGTTAAGAACCACTGTTCTAGAGGTTATGAGCCGTCCACGTCAGCATGAACAGTTTTCCTCCAAAAGCAAGGCACAAACTCTTTTTAGTGACAAAATGAAATGACATACCAGATACAAGATAGATAGATATATACTTCAGGAAATTCAGGGTGACATCTGCTCACAAGAGATACAATAAATACACATAACAGTGACTGGCACAGCCAAAAGATGTTGCATAAATTACATAATTAACATAACGACATAATTATAACAACAGAAAAACAGAAGAACCTAACATAAAAAGAAAGCACAGGAACATGAAAGAAGAAAGAAGCATTAGATGTAGACGATGTAGGATCAGAACACGTGGATGAACCGAGCTGTAAACTGACACTAAGGACCCCCACAAAGTATCCCACAGTGCATTCACAGTGCGTCCCAGGCCCCCCTAGTCTATCCCTTCTCAGCCGACCTTGATGACCCTGTGGCTTCGGCCCCCCTCCTTCTGAGAGAGTGGTTGTGCCCAAAGGAGATCCTGAGTCTCTCAGTGGAGGAGCTTGGTAACAGCAGTCTGCCACCATTATTCTTATCAAAGTGGATCAGAAATCTTTATTTGTGTTTACTTAAATGGTATCACGGATTGTTGTAGTTTTGTACTTAAATAGGAACAGCTTTGGCTCATAGGAGGAAAACAATCATCAATTTTCACTGAAGGTTGATATGTTGATCCTGCCACCTGAAGTTTAGGATTTTAGTGGTATTATATTTTAGTATATATATTTCTCAATGAATACAGGATACATTCTTTACAAATACACTTAGTATACTGTAAATTTACAGTAATGTATTGACAGAACTGAGTTAAGTAGTGAATTCACAAATATATGTTAAGATGTAAAAATGTTTTACCTGTCAGATGAAGTTGCTGCCAGTTGATGACTGTAAATTAACAGAGGATAGTTTTACAGTGTAGATTTGCTCAAATTCAACAATCTGTTGAATTTGAGCACCCACTACCTGTCAATCAAGCACCCAACCAATCATATAGTCAGCCTAACAGAACTATCACTTCTCTAACATTTCTTTTCCACTTGCTCTTTTGACAGATGCCTTTTCCTTTAACGTTAGCTCCTTTCCCAATCTCACCATTAGTTAGCTTTCCTTCTCCAGTTAGCCTGCCAACATTCATCTAAGGCTTCACAATGCCCATCCAGCGCAATCCATGAATTACCAACACAAAGTCGTTACGTCACTAAGTTGATTTTTGACTACGTTGGGTGCACTTGGTTTATAATACTAATACATTTGTTTTCATATGTTTGGTATTAAGTCTGATATTATTGTTTTACCGTGGAATTTCCAGGGGTTCCCTCTGGTATAGTCAAACACAATTGAAGGAGCAGAACCTTCTTCCAAATCGACTTTTATTTCAAGTTTCCATCACCCTCAGTGCTCTTCTTTTTGTAACTCAGCAGCCTGGAGGTGTGCTGCTGAGGTATGTTGACATGGTTTTCAGAGCACTGGCTTTCTCACTGAGTCCATAATTCATTTGAGATGAGCGCGACTTTCTCCCGGGTGACAGACTGCACTGTGCCACAGATTCCTGTAGGCGCCCTTCTCGCCATGCGCTCTCTCTCTCTCTCTCTCTCTCTCTCTCTCTCTCTCTCCCTGGGTCGCAGCCTGACGTACTAGAGGAGGACGGTCCTCTGCTGTCACACCGCCGGGGGAGGGAAAGAGAGAGAGAAAGAGGGAAAGAGAGAGAGAAAGAGAGAGTGAGAGAGAGAGCAAGAGAGGGCAAACTTTGCGCGATTTTGGTTGAGACGCTTTCACCTTGCCAGTCGCGCCAACCCCCGACTGAACATTCCTTCGCTTCAATTTCCAGCATCCGCAGGTGACGTAGAGCGGCGAGGAAACCCCCTTAAGAGAGAGAGAGACAGGGTCTGCATCCTCTGAAGCCGTTCATGCCGGATAAAGTTTATGAGCAACGTGGTAGAGGAGAGAGGATAAAGACTCAGCTGCGCACCATTCGATAAACTTGTTGGAAAGTCTCTCATCGTCGCCGACCGAAATGGGTACCTTACGCGACCTCCAGTACGCGCTCCAGGAGAAGATTGAGGAGCTGCGACAGAGGGACGCGCTGATCGACGAACTGGAACTAGAGCTCGACCAAAAAGACGAGCTTATACAGAGACTACAAAACGAACTGGACAAATACCGTTCTGTCATCAAACCGGCAACCCAGCAGGTTCACAAGCAAAATGAGCTGCACGAACAGCAGCGGACGAAGAGACAGGCAATTTCGGCTGAACCCACAGCTTTCGACATCCAGGATCTTAGCCATGTCACTCTACCTTTCTACCCAAAAAGCCCACAGTAGGTGTCCAAATTATATACTAATAATACTCACATATCTTTTGCTTATTTTCTATTGGTTGTTGCGCTCCCGCGTGAGTTGATTCCCATCGTGTCACCTTTATATTTCGAGTGCGTAATTTTAAGTGTGGCGCAGCAGGTACAGCACCTGTAGCACATGGATGAGACAGAGCTCTATGTTCAACTTGCGAGCGCGCACATACGCGCACGCACGCGCTTGCGCGCACACGCACACACACACACACACACACACACACACAAAAAATTTCAATGACAGAAAATGTCATCTGTCACTCTCAGATATCACCAAGATGATCATCAGTTCAGTAACAAAGTCTGTATATCAACAAGCCTGATCATAGACTAACGTGAAAAATGAGACACCATCCAGTGACAGAATTTCAGGTTTACAAAGATAATGGCACCAGAAATGTTTTATTAGGCTTTGACAGTCTTAACAGGCTCTCTGCATGTTTACCTTATGATTTCACTGGAGCTGGTTTCTCTTCTCTCTCCCTCTGTCTCCATCTCTCTTTTTGTCTCTTGGCCACACATACACACAGTACAAGAGGAAGCCTGTTTCTCAAACTGGCATTAAAATAGCCTTCTGTTGTGTGATAATCCAGCTGTCTATTGGTGTGTTAGTAAGAATCAATATACTTATCTCCTGGGGGATAAGAATAACATTTATTCCTTTATTCTGCAAGCACATGGAAAATGGGATGTATTGAATTTAATCAATAATTCAAGCTTTGTATTGAATTGTAGGACAGTCTAGTTACTTAACCTAAGCAGAACACAAATGTGTGCTTTTCAATCCATCATGAAAAAAATATGGAATGGTTCTAGTCAGACTGGAAAAATTAGATATGTCAGCTAAAAATGTCATTATTATTGTGTTGATACACAAACAAGCTAAGTTCTGAGAATTTCATCAAAGAAGATTCCAAAAATGAAGGGTGCTATTTATGTGAGTAGAACTGTCAGTTTTATAACTGCAAAATACACAGACGTTCTTTCTCGTGTATTTCTTTTTAATAACGTCACAAGTGTACATGTGAGATCCTGGACACTGGCTTAGAAAGACAGATTACTTAAACAGTTGATTTACTGTTTATTTAGTTAATTTAATCTGAACTCCAAAACTTGTATGTGTTAGTTTTATTGTAGAGATCCATAAAAAAAGCTTAAAAACATGAAAAGAGCTCCAATATGTCAAAAATTCTTATTTTGGTTTTTTTTTTTTAAAAAAAACAAAACAAAAAACTTTTTTTAGTGTCCTGGACATTGAAAAGTCTTTGCAATCTTCTGTCAATTATAAGGCAGCCAGAGTGGTTTGAAGTTTGACATTGAAAGTTAACAGATGACAGCAGTTTGTTTGATTGCATTGTTTCTGATGATAATTCCCAAAGGGAAACTCACCTTCTATTTGACCGAGAGGTTGTTTGAACTACAGAACAACAGCTTCAAATTTCTGCTGAGTCTGTCATACCTTTTAAAATCTCTTCTTCTGTTAGATGCTGAAGATTGTACTCCCCATTCCCTCAGATAAATATATACATTGAAAAATGATTGGAGAGTCGACAGATTGTTGAGAGAATATACCAAGAGTGTGCTTGGCCACTGTGTTCTTATTAGATCAGCTTGCTGGAGCTATTTTCAGTAGTTCTTTTTGTTTCAATGTACAGCCATCAATTTAAAGTTATTTTTCACGAATTTTTTTGTTCAGTTAAGAGTAGAGGGTTTTCTTCTTTTTCTAAATATGCAAGTACCCCCATGGAATAAAAACACCTCGAGTTGATTTTAATTTTGTTTTCATATATGAAGTATGGCGATACTGCTTGTTGGATTTGACTTATCAATTATGTTTATCTTTCATTCCCTTGACTTTATCTCCTTCACAAACCGCATAGATTTTCCATACTCATACACACTCTGTCCCTTTCCCCCTGTGTGTCTCTTAATTCCTTTGGCCTCTCCCACTTTTCTGCCACCCCTCTTCTGTTTTCCTTCTAAAAGAGCATATTTTCTCCATTTAAGGAAGGCTGAACTCTCTCAGCCCCAAACTTCACTAGTGGATGAAGGCAAATATATCATCCTCACAAAGCAGAGGCAGGCACATGTTTTTATACGGGTCTGGTTAGAAGATGTTGCTCAGTGTTGCCTCCTAAGACTCAAGATTTGGAGTCCAATAACAGAAATGAAACAAATAGGGTCAATGAGATAAATAAATCAAGAGCTCTCTGCCTTTGTAATCATTGCATACAATTAATTCTATTTTCAAACACCATCAACTCCGTAATGATTTCAAGAATCACCACACAGTCTTTGTTAAGGTTTACTCCCTAAAATTCAACAAGAGCTGTGAAATTGAAATTATCTCCTACTCGTGCAGTCATTAAAATAGAAGCACATTGCAGTTTTGAGAAGCATGTTGATATATTGTCAGGTGAGAAGTTAAAAATAGATGCAGCCTGCTCTTCAGTTTTATCCTTTTTGTTGTCATGAGTAGCTTGTTCTGATTCTCATTGGGAGACTGAAATATCTAATAAAGAATCTTCAGGTTCCTCTGTTAGAGCATTTTATCTGAGAATGGATTCAAATCAAGAAAATCTTTAGAGTTTTGGTTCCTCTGTTTCTTTTTTCATTCCCATATTTGCAAATTGTCGAATAAAGGAGACATGCCCTAACATGTCCACAAATGATGGAAAGACTGGGACAGTGATACTTCCAGAGGAAGACATTGTTGTCTTGAGTTTTGTGTGTATGCTATAAATATCTTTCCAAGGGAGCTGTAGTATAAAAGAATTTCTGATCTGTCACTGAGATTACCATATCAATGCAGAAATACAATTTAAGTCGTATCCCTGAGAAATCAAATAGCTCAGATTTTTTTCTTGTTATATGCAGTATTTCATACCATTCTTCATTCCACCCTCATGCCTTGATCAAACAGACATGTTTCTGAGTGGTTTGTGTCATAACTGTGAGACAGATGTTATATGGAGTGCCTCAGGGGTCAGTCCTCAGTCTCTTCCTCTTCTCTGTGTATACAGTATGTTCCAAAGCAAGACAAGACATTCTCAAGTGTGTTGGTACAAATACCCCCTTGTAAAACCATATGCCAGGACTCTTGTTCTGAAATAGAACTATCAGTTATCTTTGACTTCTGCTGACACTGCTGAACCACTAACATTACACCAATCTTATTGGTCTGCCAACAAGAGCATGGGAACTTTACCACGTAAATATATGCAGTTGTTTCAAAACTCAAGCACCTAAACTCTAGAATGATCTTTCAATCCATTAGCTGAGTTCAGCAGAGTCTGTTAACAGAAAAAACTCATTACATTTCATAAGCTTTTCTATTTGATTGATTCTTTGCATGCAATGCTGCAAGACAATGTTTGATGTGTTTTTGATTCTGTTTTGTAGGTGTGCAGCACTTGTCTTGTGATATTCTGAAAAGCACTTCAGAATCTATATTAATGAAATTTAATCTTGAGTAAAGTGTGTAAAAATTTAAAGTAATGCATCTCCAATAAACTGTGACAGTTAGCTTTGCTTTGTATTAATCGATTTCTTCCGTTCCTCAGTTTTATCCACAAATTAAGCAGCTGTCAGAGAGCAAAAACACAGATGTTTGGCTATCCACAAGTCTCAGAACCTTATTTTAAAAGTTATTGGACTTCCCTGTAAAACTGACAGTTTGAAAATAACACCAGTGATTTATCAGTATGTCATTGAGACTCAAACCAGAATTCATTTTCCTGATTATGGAAAAATGATGCACTCAAATCGTCTGTGGATCCATACCAAAAGTATTCTCTGTAGATTTTCTTCTGAAAAGTTCTTCACAGACAATGTGGCTAAAGTTATAATGTGAATTCATGAGACCTTGAACTCTTGTTTTGAGAGTACCACATTTAACACCCCCAGTCTGATTTTATTTTTCACCTTTGGAATAATTTGAAAATACAAACAGCACCACCTTATAGTCTGGTAGAAATTATTTTAATTTTATTGTTTGAATTATCTTAAGATTTTTATGTGTTCTCTTATTTCAATGTCATCTTGTTTATTGTTGCTTCTACATTTTGTATTCTTGGAAACATGGATAGACATGTAGACTATTTTGAAGTTAATTTTCCTAAGTACAAATCATTGTGCTGTCAAAAAGTTTTATGCACATTTGTTCTGTTTTATTACTTCACAACACAAGTGGAATCTGTTAATTAAAATTCATGTGAAATAGCTTTGGCATAAGGACAACAACAACAAAATAATAACACATTTGCTTGGTTAGTTTGCGTAGAATGAAAATAAGTATGATTTGGTCCTCCTTAACGTTTAGTAAATGTCGTCATATTATATCAAAATTAAAGGGAAAGAAAAGGAAAAGTGAAAAACAACACAGTACATTTCTTTGGATACACAACTGAAGTTAACATTTTAAACATTCAGTAATTAATTTGTCCCCCACCAGCATTGATTACAGCTGTAATCCTCCTCCTCATGGCGGTGCTGGCCGATCCGAGCTTGTTTCTGAGGTGCAGTGGGAAGATATGTCAATCCTAATTCTGTGTCGTTACATGAGGTCAACCAGGGGCCAGGCAGTCTGTTGTTGTTTATCTGGCAACAAAACACTGATGTTGATTGTGGAATGGTGAGCATTCACCACCCTGGCTACTCATGTGGTGAACCGCTTTGCCTCCAGCATGCCAATAGCAGGATTGCGTTCAGGTTGCCCCAGCTGTGGCATTCTTGCAGATGTTATTTTCTCACCAATCTTTGTGCCTTTTTATAGCAGTGGATCATTTAGCAAGGGAGTGGTCATATGGGATAAGCTGGATAAAGGTATTATGTTTGTGGGTTTTTTTTTCAGACTCAAGACTACACACAAAAATGAGTGGTGTGACCAAGCCTTGTATATTTAAAATGGTGTTTTTGAATCTCTTCAGTGTGGATTTGGGGGTCGAAATGTCAGTAAATGGCTTTATTTTAGGGGTTTAGAAATGGCGGGCCATTGTTGACCATTAGAACAATAAACTCAGAAAATCACTTTCTGAAAAGGGCACCAAGCACAAAAAAAACAGAAGAGGCACTTCACCGGTTCTACTTTCAGGAT
Source organism: Antennarius maculatus (assembly GCA_013358685.1). Taxonomy (NCBI): domain Eukaryota; kingdom Metazoa; phylum Chordata; class Actinopteri; order Lophiiformes; family Antennariidae; genus Antennarius; species Antennarius maculatus. Next base: position 12,735,769 of record CM023616.1, on the reverse strand, counting down.
GAGTGCTTTGAATTTTTTTTTAACATAAAGTGAAGCATAAAAAGCTTCCCTTCTCAATAGAATGGGACTCCTTGTTGGATTAACCTTGATACACACTATTAACTTCATTCTTTAAGCTGACATTTTGTCAAAATCAGCCTCTCAGGACAAATCAGACTGTGGTGATGACAGGCCGCAGTAATTGAATGATCTTGATCAAATGTTTAGAATCCGGTCAGACCTCTCTCCTTTCTCTTGACACTCTGTGTCCAGGAGCATTGATCAGACTCTCACTTTGACAGGATCAACTGTCACTGTGTCTAACCCTCATTCACCCTGTTGCTGTCGACATGTGGACACATTTCATCAATAAATGCCTGTTGATGATTCATAAATAGCCTCTAATGTGTGCTCCTTGCTTTAAATGATAATTTGACATAGTGTCACATTCAAAATGTCAATCTGATTCAATTTTACCTTGTTTTCCCTTTCAGACAGCCTGACAAAGTGCTCCTTCACCTGAAGAGCACATTTAACCTTCACAACAGCATGAGCTTTATAGTTAATCACATCTCCCCCCCCCTTTTTTTTTGCATAGTGGTTTCAAAAAGTACTTATTTGTGGAATTCCCCAGTGACTCTGCCGTCTGAAGGCAGATTTGACTTTCAGAAACGCACTCATGAATGGAAACAATCTGCTTCCATTAGGCAAGGATTTTCTGATTTATTGACTTGTTGCAAAATATGGAGAGGATAAAAAGACTTCACCTTGATGTTGTTGAAATAAGGAAATGTTTTTCAAAAGCTATTGTGCAATTTGCCTTGGAGATAGCCGTCATGCCTGCTTAATGAACTTGTCAACATCATTCATAGGATTTTAGTGATCACTTTGATCTTCACCAAGGGTTTTCATACGTTTGATACCTCTACCAACTTTCCTCTGTTGAAATTGAATTGTTTGCTTTTGTCTCCAGGTCTAAGGATCTGATCAAGGAGGCAATCTTGGACAATGACTTCATGAAAAACCTGGAGCTGTCGCAGATCCAAGAGATTGTGGACTGCATGTATCCCGTGGAGTATGGAAAAGACAGCTGTATCATTAAGGAGGGTGATGTGGGCTCGCTGGTCTATGTCATGGAAGGTAAAAACACACGTTAAGATAGTCCATCCGGAAGCACAACTATATTAAGTAGAAAGACCATAAAAAGAAGTATTTCTGTTACTGCTTGTTAGGGGGCAGGGCACACTGTGTTCATCACAGAGCCACATAGAAAGACAAAGAACCATTGACATTCACATTCACCCCTAAAGTGAATTTACAGTCATCAGTTCACCTGAACTGCAAGGTTTTGCTGGTGGGAGGAATCCTTAGAGTCCGGAAAGAACCCATGCAGACAGGGACAAACTTTTTTAAACACTTAACAGAATAGACTCGTGTCCTCAGGTGAATTTGAAGCCTGGACCTTCTTACTGTGAGACATGCTGCCAATTATATATAAATATATACAATCAAAAATGGACTGGATCTACAGAGCTGTGTCTGGAAAACTTTCACGGTACAGTTGTGACAGTGGAGGTAATGAAATATCTGAAGAACAATTACCTGTATGAAGCTGCATGATATCTCATTGATTGCTGTTTTGTGTCAGACTGTGCACACACAGTCGTTTGTCTTTCATTAATTTTAATAAGCATTGTTGCAGCATGTGGTTTATATTTTTGCGCTTTATTTTAAATGAGCATTGATGATGTGGAGCCACCCAAACATTCATATTGATATTTTCGAAAGAAAACTTTTCCTTCACAATATGCCACAAACAATAAAGCTATAAAATGCTTAGAGAACCATCTCCCCTGCCGACAAACAGCTTTGACCTCAATGGAAATGTCCTCATTTAATGCCTGTGTACAATCCTTGACTATATAGCTTAGGACATAGAATTATAGAGCATCTAAATTACAACTATTGCTCTTGTTCTCTCTAAAATCATTGTAACCCACCTTGAACGTCACAAATATGGAAATGAATGGGACAAAACATCTCAAGGCAGAAATACTTTCCTTAAAATCAAAGCAACATGGAAGAACACAGAGAGACAAAGAGAACAAAGACACTGAGCACCAGGGATGTTGAACCTTGTCATGTGGTGTATAGGCAGTGGCATTTAAAGGTTAATATTTTACTAGGAAGACTGCTGATATTGATCGTTGCTTCCGTTGTGGCTGCGTACTTATGTTATTGAGTTTGCAAAACTCTTCCTCGCATTTTCCTGACATGAAATAAAATCACAGCATTTTGTACAAAGCCGCCACAAAAATTTGTATTTTTGTAACGATTTACTCTCTTCTCCATTCTCTCCAAGCAGTGACAGGTAGGTGTCGGGGTGTCTGAAGGGACTCCAGAGGCGGACGTGATGCTGCTCAGATGTTAGTAGAAATGTTATGGCTGCTCCCTTTCTTACTTTTGTCTTTAGTGCGTCATTGAATCGGAGCTTTTAGTGGTGTGTCTGAGATCTGTAACCTTAAAGGTTATTGTATTAGGGAGATGACTCAGTCCTATTGATCAGTTTGCCATCAGTTGTCTTCTGTTGTGATTTCCAGTTATGATTGAAATTAATGCTGTAGCTTTTGAGAAATCGATCATATGGAGTATAACATTGACAGACATATGAATGTATGCAGTATAGATTATTTAGTTGACCTTCATTACCATATACCTGGGAAATAAATTATTTATTAGCAAATATTAGCTAACATCATAAACTCTGATGGTGAACAAAGTAAATATTATACCTACCGGCTTCTTAATTTTTGCATGTTGACATTAGCATTTCGCAGAGATGCTGCTGAGGATGCAGAGCTCTCTTGTTTCATTCATCCCAGCACCTTCTTGATGAGAAGTTATGGAGGTGTTCATGCAGAGCAGCAATAAAATACTAATTACTGTAATGCAATAATTTAATAGTCTCAGTAACCATCTCTCTGAAAGTTTCATTAAAACTACCTCTACACATTTATGTCCTGGTGAATTCATTGAGATTGCAGACGTTTTATATTCAAGGGATGTTTGCATCATCCACCAGTATTCATGTTTCTGCTGAAAGGCAGCACACCTGTTACCCTTATCTGTAGACTGCAAGAGAAGATAGACACATAAAAAGTCTTTACGTGTAATGTGCTTTTTGTAAGGCATTTCAGTCACCAGAGATAAAATACTGGAATTTATTTAAGTATTGAATGCTGTAACAAAATCAATAATCACATCCTTAATCAACTTATAACAAAAGGAAGACATTAGGAACCACAATCCAGAGAATTGCACTGCTAGGTTTTGTTATTGAGTCTTGGAAGAATCTGTAAATATCTAGGTCATGAAGTTTTAGATCCTGAGTCCAACACCAACTCTACAGGTAGTGAATAGATCTCAATGTCTCCCTTGGAAGAAGGCTGTGAGAAATCAATTGCACAAGAGGTGACTCGTCATGCTTCGCCACAAATGAGTAAGTGTCACACTGACATGATGAATAGGTTCCTCCTAAGCTCCACAGAAAAGGAGGAAAAAGTTGGTTCCTATCTGTGAGAGAAATCATTTTTGAAGTTCTTAGTGATTTTCTTTCTGATAGTGACAGAAGAAGCAGCAGTGTAGTTGGAAATAAGGCATCAGTGAATGTGACATGACAACTATATGGTTCATGAATTCCCATTTTCAGATCCAAAGATGCCACAACAAACTCCAACCAGTTACACTGACCCACACAACTAACAAAATGCTGTTAAACAAACAGCGTTATCATAAAGCAGAGAGAATGTCAATAGATTCCAGTCAAGCTAGGATTTAATACATGAAACTTTGTGTACTTGAAACACCCAACTACAATAATCAAAAGCAAGTAACAGAGCAAATTTCTGTAATAAACAACTGGCCCACCAGCATTTTACTACTTGGGTCTGTTTCAGTGTTGTGGACAGTGAAGCACCTCTGCAAAACAAAAGGACTTTATGGTTTGGATATATTAGCAAAGCTGTGGTGACACATTTTGAGGTCAAGAATTCTCCCTTTGTTAATATTGCATAGATACATAAATGTTAAACAGAGACCCCATAAGATCCCCCATGTTTCTGGATAATAAATATACGTGAACATCCATCAAACCTATGTTATGGAAATAAGGGAAGAAGATTTTCAGCTAAAATGAAAGGAAAGGTGTACAAAACGGTGGTGAGACCAGCGATGTTGTTTGGTCTAGAGACAGTGTCACTGAGGAAAAGACAGGAGACGGAGCTGGAGGTAGCAGAGATGAAGATACTGAGGTTCTCTTTGGGAGTGACCAGGAAGGATAGGATCAGGAATGAGTACATCAGAGGGACAGCACATGTTAGAGGTTTTGGAGATAAAGTCAGAGAGGCCAGACTGAGATGGTTTGGACATGTCCAGAGGAGAGATAGTGAATATATTGGTAGAAGGATGCTGAGTTTTGAACTGCCAGGCAGGAGACCTAGGGGAAGACCAAAGAGGAGGTTTATGGATGTAGTGAAAGAGGACATGAAGGTAGTTGGTGTGAGAGAAGAGGATGCAGAAGACAGGGTTAGATGGAGGCAACTGATTCGCTGTGGCGACCCCTGAAGGGAAAAGCTGAAAGGAGAAGAAGTGCGCCCTTGTTAGTCGTGGTTAATGTGTTCCAGGAACCACACGCTAATAATGAATTCTGTGATATAGCGACAAGCTATTTATCGTATTATTTACAGTAATTCCAACATTTATGAACCCTCCCCATACTGATATTAAACCTTCTATCTGTATTACCTTTTCCCACACTCTTATCGACTGTCTAAAGCACATATGTGTCTCACGGAAGTCCGAGTCTTTTAGAACATATTACACTTCCGGATGCCATCAGCCAATACAATTCACGTACGGTATCATGTGACTGCCTACCAAAAATCCGCGATGAGGTGAAGTCCCGAGTTTGGATTTGTGCACTGTATTGAAATTGTAGAAAAACCTGCCTTTTGTGTGATTTTATGAGTACCTCTGCAAGGGCATTGCAGTTGCAAAAAGGGACAGTGTGTTCAGAACAAGTTGATCAGACTGACAAAAAGAGGAGTATAACCTGTGAGGGTTTTATACAGGTGCTTAATGGAAATGAAACAACAGTGAGTTATGGTTGTCACACTGAGACGAAAGGAAGTCAGATTCCTCACTGTTAAAAACCTGACACTTTCCAGGACCTGGAGACAATAAGGTCCTCATTGATGAGATAAAATATCAGAATGTGTGGAAAGTGAAGAAACTGGTCTGGGGTTAAACTAAGGTGAGATATACTGAGTATTATATATGAGACATGCAGTATGTCTCATATATAATACTCTGTAAAGGCAAAGCCCATCCTACTTTCTTCCTTTAAAAGGTTTCCCTGGGTGTAATGTTGAGAAAGCACCCAACAAATTTCCAATCGGACTAGTCAAAAAAATTTGTCAATTGTTTCAACAGCAGAAGTGATTCACTCAAAATTTGGAAAAAAACTCTTCACATGAAGACAGCAAACGTGGAAAATCTGATTGGATCAAAACTCAAGAGAGCAGTGATGTAATGACATTAACAGAGTGATGGGAATAAACTTTTTAAAATGTACTACACATTCATGAAAATATATACAACATGACAGAATTATAGTCTAATTCTGAATGTCACATCAAGGTCTGCTCTCCTTGACAGGCCCACCACTGCTCAGATCCGTTGTTATGGGCTTAACATATTTATTATAAGTGAACAACCCTTCCTTCCTGCTCCAAACTCTTTTCCACTCCAGTTTCAGTTTGTCTTCCTTTTAGATTTCTCTTTCTCTGTCTCTGTCCAAGCGTGTCGCTTGCCTGCAGTTATCAATTTAAATATCCCTGACTTTGACTCATTTTGCATAAAAATCAAGAGCATTAGCCCAAGGAGTGACAATATTCTATGAAGGTCTGTGAAAGCCCATCACAGTCTGTGACTTTTTAATGCAGAGTGACGGGACGTCTGTCAGTGCCACACCATGCCAAAAAGACATCATGCATCATTTCCATAGCAAATGAAGAGCTCAGGCAGTAGAGTCATCACTCACTGTCATTTCAAATATAACATTCTTTTTCAAATATTGGAGTGTGTTATAAATGTTTTCCAGTGAAATACTAGACTGACATCAGACAATATTTCAGCACTGGTTTTTAACAACCTCAGAGCAGTTAGCTTTTCCTACAGATGCACCTGATAATTAAAGATCAGACAAAACAGAACCAATCTTGGCACCAGTTTGCTGTTATGATGGGGCTGTCTGCTCAGCTCTGGATCCTATAATGAATGTTTGTGATATTTTGGTTGCATCCACTGGGCTGAAAATGACACTGGCCTTCATCAATACACTGATTGCAAATGAGACAAAAGCTCATGTTTCCATGGGGATAAGGGAGGATTTTTGATTGGCTGTGTCATAACGTACAGGTGGCTAATGATGATAATAACAAGTATAATCACATCCAATTACTTTCAAGTACTTCCTCAACAGTGAAACCCTCACAATTTCCTTCATTGCCATCATTCAACATAATCTAATGAAACTGTGTATGTGAAAACAAATAGGTAATTCTGGTTGCACCTTTTTCCAGGAACATGCTGCACAAGGAGTGTTGACAGTGTTATAAGTAAGCCCTAAATATGTAAGCCTAATCATGAGCTCAGATAGTAGTGATTAAATGATTTGTGGCATTCATAGACAGAATACTAAAATCCATGAAGGACAAGAAGGGTACATGACTGATTTAGTCTAATTTGTGACACAAAAGTTAATTGCTTTGACCATAAGTTTAGAAATTATAAAAGTTCTGTTCTAAGTCTCAGCTGCACCGGACCTGCAAAATTTGAAGGTCGGCTGCAAATATCGAGTATTTTCATCATTGATTAATACTCCAATTCTTTTTCTAAATTGCTTACAAATTGTAAGAAAATTGGGATAAACTTTCATCACAGTTTTCCACTTAGCAAATTTAAGTATTTAAATGCAAAGTGACCAAAACTGAAAGATACTTTAGTTGTAGTCTATTTTTGAAGAAGTGATTGCATCACACTAATGACAAAAATGGATCGTACACAGACATGCTCACACAAAAATTAGACTTTTTTTCTTCTAGCGACTTTGCATTTTACATTTACATATATTCATATCAGTCCTGATTTGCATTGTATCTTTTATTCTGTTTGTGAAACATGTGCATTTACATCCAACCTGTGTCAGGAGGATGCAGGTGTACGTGATGCTAATTCTAAATCATTCTTTTTTTTTTTTTTCCATTTGTGACTTTTAGGGAGAGCGGCTGTGTGACAGCATTTACAGGGAAAAACTGAAAAGAAAGACTTAAAATATGAGCCAGCTCCAAACCCCATGTGCTCACGGCTTCTTTGACAGGCTGCTCAATGCAACCACTGATGGTCTGCAGACCTTTTTGCTTCATGTGGAGGTGTTCAGGAGATTTGAGAATCCATCCAGGATTTGACAGTTTTGCAACAGAAATTGGTTAGAGTTCCAATTATTTTTCCTGACCTGCTGTTGGGGAAGGCAAATATAACAGTCTGAGAGATTTCTCTGAGAATACTTGAAGTTTGAAGTGAGGCTTAAATGGAATCTTTTAATGTCTGAATGACAGAAAGGAACAAGCGCCGTTTTGAGGCTGATACTAAATTGCGCTGCAAGTTATTTCCCTTTCCCACCAGATTTTAAAGAGTCGTACCTCAGCATATCAATGACAAGCTATATTTACCTCTAATGACTGGATACTTAGCACTGGATGTTTTTGACTCCTTATCATATAACACTCAACATGTCTGGTGAATGATTACTTGCGGGAGCATCAAACATCAATTTGTTTGCATGCATTTCTAATCAAATATAAACAACATTGAGAAATGAGAAGCACACATATCTGTTTGCATAAAATTTCATGGTAGATTTTACCCTGTCATAAACACCCTTAGATTTTACTTGCAGCATTTCTCTGTCAGTTTGAACTCTACCTCACAGGTTGACTTATTAAAACCTGACATGGAAACTGATCTCTAGGAATTAATTTTATCTTACCTGTGTTTTACTTCCTTCAAAGCTATAATATTATGTGAACTTGCCAAAAGATCAAGCTTTGTGGAAGCAGACTATAAAGCTGATCAATTTCCTTAAATATCAGTAAGAGACATAATGAATATTTCTGTCTTACATTCTGATGGTAGTTACGGTTAAAAGGAGTCAACCTCTCACAAGTGCTGAAGGCTGAAATCCCTATGTTCTCTCTGGCCCATGAGGCAGTGTAAAGGTTAGATGGCTCGTCATGGCTGTAGAGCCTCTCTCTCATTGTGAGTACAGCAGTGATAAAATCAACACAAACTCCTGAGGGTGACTCCGTGTCAGAGTTGTGACAGTATACAATGCATAAATCAAATTAGAAACGCTGCATTTATTACTTCTGTTGTCTGTGAAACATGCGGCAGCCACTGCTGTTAGTACATTACATACTGATCTTTTTAATTATAATGATGTATTCATATATTAATAAGCTGATATGAAAAAAGAAAATGCATTGGCTTACAGAAACATGAGTGCGCAAACCCACTGTTGCCTGGCAACTTAACTAGTGCAGCTTAGCAAAGTAAAATGTTGAGGCTGACAGATTTTAGTTTCATTGGCCCTAGAGAATGCAGCATGTAGCTAGCATTTGAAACAAATATTGTATTCTGACAGCTCTGTACAGTTTAGTTAATAATGAAGTGTGGCCTCACCTCTGCTTCTCAGAAAAAATTTCATGGAACTGAAATTCAATATTTTGATTGACACTGTGTTCGTGTGTGCTCGTTTATGTAATGTTATACCATTATTAATGCAGGGCTGACCCTGTTCAAGGCTATTGGCTCTAATGATAGCTGTAGTAAGGCTCCTGGTAGAGGTGTAATCTCAGAAAAGATGACATGTCTGTCTTAAAATGACATTTAAATACTCTCTACTGTAACAGGATCAAGTGTTAGCTCTGCATCTATCCACTTAAATGTGGTAATCCCCAAATCCCCCTCCTCCATAAAAAAATCGAAGCAACTGCAGAGAAACTGCACAGTTAACTTTATTGAATAAAATGTGTATCATACAATTTTTCATGCTTCTTCAAAAGTCATATAGATACAGTATTTGCTGTATTAATGCACTAATGGGCTCACACCTACACATGCATGTACGTGTGTCTGCAATTGAATTACAGCATTTTTTTTGCAGAAGACATGCAGAATTTATTATTGTGGAAAATGCTTTCCTTCCTTGTTTCTTTCAATTCGATTTCTAATTCAGAAATGAGGTTGTAGCAGTAAATGCATAAAATTCTAAAGGAAAATGTGAGTACAGAAGCATGAGAAAAACAGGGAATTGTAAGATTTCAAACTAATTAAATGGACTTATTCAGTGGCAAGAAGATGAATAAATATTCACTTGCATTTCACAACATATAATATCCAAATCATCCAAACAATATAACATCAGCTAATATATTATTTATGTGCAAATGGTGTGTATGCATGTGTTGCAGACTAATAATCTTACCTATTCTGAGCGGAGCACCATCTGTCCTGAACAGCAAATGAAAATAGTCCTTCTCTGGCAAGTGTCTCTTCTCATTTACTGTTGCTGCCCCTGAGTTGTTCCCTTTGCCACTTTCTCTCTTTTTCACGCTCCTACTTTCACACACACACACACACACACACACACACACACACACACACACACACACACACACACACACACACACACACACACACACACACACACACGTTATCAATTCAAAATGCTCAAATACATTTTTCCCTCTATCACTCCTCCTCACATTTTACCAACTTTGACCCCAATCTGTCCGGCTGTTATCATCTTTTCTCCACTTGCTTTCACTTTTTATTTTCCCTGACTGTCTTATATCTCTTTGTTGTTCTTCACCACCTACTTGTCTATTTGCTCCTTTCTAACAAATCCGAAGCTTTTCTTTCATCTCCATCCCTATTCCTATCTTTTTCTCCTTTGATTAGTGTAAAGATGGTCTTTGTTTTTTCACTCTGAACTCAAGAATAAGAATTGATTACTGTTTTCACCCCACAGAGGCTGATGAATACATCTCAGAGCAAGAATTAATGAGTAATTTGTGAATGATCCCTGAGCCTTTATCCCCTTTGTGGCCAACACCGCTTGTGAGTCGATGAAAGTAGAGTGTGTGTATGGGCATGACACAAGAGGAGCAGAGGAAGAAAAACTAAAGGCACACGCTGACATAAAACTCAAGACAAGTTTATTTCAATTCTATTGCATTAAATTGCACCAAAAGTTGTCTCATAATACTTTCTATATGGAGTAGGTTCAAACCAGACTATTTAATTTATATGGAGCCATCATATCCTCTCCCCCGAGAAGATGCTCTTGGAGAATAATGAGGAATAATATGAATAACAGAATAATAGAAATTTGTATGAGCACAATATTCATAATCACTATACTTTTAGAGAACTTATTGTTATTTATATCCAGCAGCTGCTTCTTAGTCTAGAATAGTCCCACAGGATCTTTGCTGTGTTGTTCTTAACCAGTTTTTAGTGGGGCCCCTCATCAGGATTTTGGGATTAATCCGTATACCTGGCACAGATGTTCCTGTACAAAATCACAACCACTTGGTCATGCCTGTCAGTGATTGCTGTCTCAGCTTGGCTCTTACATTCTGCTAATATGAGCTGGAGTGTCTCAAGGGCCTTTGCACAGCCTGCAAAGATTCCAGGTTCCTAATGTTTTCATGGATACTCTTTATTTCATCCTTGATCATGGCTCTGACTCTCATTAATCCCAGACCTCCCTTTTGTCATTCTGAGTCTCATGATGCTGGAAACCTCCAAGCATAGTGAGAAACGTCCTTGTCTTGGTGTCTGTCTCCAGACCTCCAGAGGAAACCTTCCTATTCCAGATTTGTGCCTCTCTAGGGCCCACACACACTTGTGTGTGTATGTGTGCGTGTGTGTGTACAGGATTTTGATCATGGCAGAACCAAATTTCTGCTGAAGACAGACCCTAAACATCAGAAGAGGGACTGCATACATTGAGAGTAGAAAACCAATAGCAGCTGTTCCAGTGGTGATAAGATCATTAACTTAGCTCCAGGTGTAACATCAGAGGTCTCTGTCCAGAAAAGGAGCAGCTGAGATCCCAGAACAATCTTCAAACACTTTCCAACCCAAACCAACCCCTCGCTCCCTCTGTGCATCCGTCCGTCCTTCTATCTATCTATCTATCTATCTATCTATCTATCTATCTATCTATCTATCTATCTATCTATCTATCTATCTATCTATCTATCTATCTATCTATCTATCTATCTATCTATCTATCTATCCATCCATCCATCCATCCATCCATCCATCCATCCATCCATCCATCCATCCATCCATCCATCCATCCATTGTCTATTATAAAATAGTTTTGGAAGAAATATTTATTAAAACATTCATTGTAATGTTGGAATGATTATGAATATTATGATTTTCATCACGTGCTGTGTAATCTTCTAGTCAGTGTGTAAGGAAAATTGAAATAGAGCGTTTTCATTGACTGTAGAGAACGCCACTATGTCAGCCTGTTGGTTGATGTACCACAGAGGTCGGGATGAATTGATGTGAAATCCGGTATAGCTAATCATGCGTAAACTCTATTAACTATCATGTAAAAACAACATGAGGTCAAAAATGTAGATAGTCATGACTTTATTTTATGTCCAAATATCGATAGTAATTGAAAATTAAACATTGCCACTCCTAACAGCTTCAGTTTTGCTTTGAATTCAGAGTCATTTTGAAAACATTAAAAATATCACAGTGTAGTGACCCACAAAAGATTAACATATTAGCTCACAGGGTGCCCAACGTGACTCATGGAGCCGCTAGTGTGACTCAGGTCTTTGTTTATATGTACACTCAACAAAAATATAAACGCAACACTTTTGTTTTTGCTCCCATTTTTCGTGAGATGGACTTAAAGATCTATACTGTAATTCATTCCAGATACACAATATTACCATTTCTCTCAAACATTGTTCACAAATCTGTCTAAATGTGTGATAGTGAGCACTTCTGCTTTGCTGAGATAATCCATCCCACCTCACAAGTGTGTCACATCAGGATGCTGATCTGACATCATGATTAGTGCACAGGTGTACCTTATACTGCCCACAATAAAAGGCCACTCTGAAATGTGCAGGGTTTTTTTTGCTTTATTGGGGGTCTGGGGACTCAGAACCAGTCACTATCTGGTGTGACCACCATTTGCCTCATGCAGTGCAACACATCTTCTTCGCATAGAGTTTATCAGATTGTCAATTGTGGCCTGTGGAATGTTTGTCCACTCCTCTTCAATGGCTGTGTGAAGTTGCTGGATATTAGTGGGAACTGGTACACGCTGTCGTATATGCCGGTCAAGCACATCCCAAACATGCTCAATGGGTGACATGTCCAGTGAGTATGTTGGCAATGCAAGAACTGGGACATTTTCAGCTTCCAAGAATTGTGTACAGATCCTTGCAACATGGGGCCGTGCATTATCTTGCTGAAACATGAGGTGATGATCATGGATGTACGGCACAACAATGGGCCTCAGGATCTCGTCACGCAATCTCTGTGCATTCAAAATACCAACAATAAAATGCACCTGTGTTCTTTGTCCATAACAGATGCCTGCCCATACCATAACCCCACCACCACCATGGGCCACTCGATCCACAACATTGACATCAGCAAAGCGCTCACCCACGACACCACACACGCTGTCTGCCATCTTCCCTGAACAATGTAAACCGAGATTCATCCGTGAACAGAATTTGCCAGACGCCATCGAATGTGAGCATTTGCCCACTCAAGTCTGCTACGGTGACGATCTGGAGTCAGGTTAAGACCCCGATGAGGACGACGAGCATGCAGTTGAGCTTCCCTGAGACGGTTTCTGACAGTTTGTGCAGAAATTGTTTGGTTATGCAAACCAATTGTTTCAGCAGCTGTCTGAGTGGCTGGTCTCAGACGATCTCGGAGGTGAACCTGCTGGATGTGGAGGTCCTGGGCTGGTGTGGTTACACGTGGTCTACGGTTGCGAGGCTGGTTGGATGTACTGCCATATTCTCTGAAACGCCTTTGGAGATGGCTTATGATGGAGAAATGAACATTCAATGCACAAGCAACAGATCTGGTTGACATTCCTGCTGTCAGCATGCCAATTGCACGCTCCCTCAATGCTTGTGGCATCTGTGGCATTTTGCTGTGAGACAAAACTGCACATTTCAGAGTGGCCTTTTATTGTGGGCAGTATAAGGTACACCTGTGCACTAATCATGATGTCAGATCAGCATCTTGATGTGGCACACCTGTGAGGTGGGATGGATTATCTCAGCAAAGCAGAAGTGCTCACTATCACACATTTAGACAGATTTGTGAACAATGTTTGAGAGAAATGGTAATATTGTGTATCTGGAATGAATTATAGATCTTTAAGTCCATCTCATGAAAAATGGGAGCAAAAACAAAAGTGTTGCGTTTATATTTTTGTTGAGTGTATTTTTAAAAGACTCGGAATCTTAATTTGCCTGTTAATGCCATTTCATGCCTGTGGTGATAATGGCAGGCTACTGAAATGAGAGTAGGCTCTAGAAATAAGAAAGGCTTGGTGCTGTTGTTCAGATGCCATAGTAATCTGTACTCTGAATTTGAAGCTGCCTAATTAAATCTGGTTTGCATAAAAGAAAAGCTACATTATTTGCACATGGCATGGATGCTAGCGGCTAATTAGAACTCTGTGATTTGGTCGGTGAATACAAAATGATCGTTTTCAGTGCCCCCTGCTTAGGCTATCAATCAGATTGTCAACACAGGAGCTACAATCTGAGTTTGATGACCAGGAGAACAGCAAGGATAAAACCAGGCCAATTATAATGTCTTATTGAAAAAACAGATTGGAGACGTGCTCCAGGCAAGGGATTTTATGGTATCTCTCCTATTACTTCCACAGACTGAGAGTAACCTTCAGTTTGAAGCTCCGAGGCTTTAAAAGTAGATTCAAGACACTACAGTATGTTGCTGCTGTTTGTATGTCTCCAAGGTAAAATGATGTAAATAGGATGAAACCAGCTGTCCTCTTTATAGGACCAACATGCTGTTTATTCCCTTTGGTGTCACATAGCCCTTGTACAAAAATAGTGTTACTTCTCCACTGATGGCAGGGCATCCTCTTTGTGAGTGCCTCAGTTGAGCTGAGAAGGATGTGAAGTGCTCTTATTGGAAATAATACATGATGTTAAGTAGTCTTCACCTGTAGCATCCGGTGTCGTTCCTCAGTTGTCTCACCCTCTGTTCCCGTGTTTCTACAGTACTATCAACTGTTCACCTCCTTTCTTTTTCACTCATTGGCGCAGTTCTCCTGCCTTCTTTGCTTCCTCTCCTCCCTTTTTCTGTTCCTGTTACACAAATGGCACGGGTGAAGGAGTAACACAAAAGGGGGAAGGAAGGCTGTTTGTCATGCACTCAGATCCAACCTGCGGAGCAGTGCTTTACTTAAGTGTCTCCTCTTGTCAATTTAAAATGATTGGCATCATTTTGGTTCCTAGAAAAAACACACATACAAAATGATTGTGAACTTCTCCTCCTCCACATTCAGAAGGTAATATTCCTGAACCTGCAGATGGTCACACAGAATGCTGCAGGAGATATACGCAGGGAGCTTATAGGAGTCAACAAGCGTATCATTTGGAAGTGATGCAGGCATGCTGCTCTATGGATGTGGATGAAGGTCTCAGTTCAAACATTACATGGTCTTTACATTCACAGGATGGATGTTGTTTAAAATAAAAAAATTGATTTAAAATAATGTATAATTGTCATGTCAGTTGCCAGTTTATTGGGTACATCCAGCTACAACTAGGACAGTCTGAAACAGCAGTCCTGTGGTAAATCCTCCTTTCACAAAGAGTGCAATTTTTAGTGATTATTGAACATGCTTTGGGGTGGATGAGTGTAACTTTCTTTAAGTTAACATTGTATTTGAATGATAAGGTGTTACACAGACAGAGTATTTTGTTCACTGTCGGTAATGGTTGACTGGTTCACTGGAATTCATGATCAAAAACTGAGGATGGAATCAGGACTAGTAAACTGATATCTACATTCATAGAAACAACCAAGCACCATCATATCTGAGTACTGTAGTGATCCCTGCACATCATCCTGCTCCTTGTAACCTTGCAGCTTGATACAGACAGGGATTCCATGACACACAAGCACATTTTTCTCTACACTTCAATATAACATACATATTATCCTCACCTTTCTACCTCAATTAATAATGTAGAGGTGCCATTAGTTCTCTTCTGTCTGCCGTTCTCTTTGGCTTTAACTGGAGAGAGAAAAATAATAGTTTATTCATTTTTGAATGCTACAACAAAAGTAGCTCTCATTATTGATCATGGTCACTTTTCTTGAATAAGAAAGGACTACTTTTTTTTTTTTTTTTACAGTTTTGTTTAATTTAAGAAGGCCTGCTGATAGACAAACACAATCAGAAGTATTTCTGCACCCAGCCCTCCTAGAAATATTTTTCATTGAATATGAAATAGAGGGTTGCATACATCTTGAGATCTATTTACTTAATTTTTCATTTTCTGATGTCTGCACTCTGTGTTGATTCATGTGTCTCATTTTTGAGAACAGAGCACCGATGAATATTTGTTCTGCCAAAAAATGTTTTTATTGAGGTCACATTGAGCTCTTTGAAAAAGCAGAAATTGCTGCTAGTGTTGATGAGAAATTATTCCCAAAAGTCCTTATTCTGATAAATTCAATTTATAAAAATTATATTAATTCTACCTATAAAATGCAAATAATCCAATAACAAAATGTAAATAATCCACTAAGTATATTATAATAAATCCACTGGGCTGTATAACTATTCCAACAAGTTTCGTCAAATAACCCAATAGGGAGTTCCAGATGTTCTTGAGTCAAAAAAGAACAATGACAGAAATATTCTCATTCACAAGTTGTGTACACAACAAACTGGTCCTAAACACCCTAAGTGCTGTATACTCCAGAGTAGACTGATCAGATCCCCTTTGTGCACCCCTTTTTACACCCAATGGCCAGTCGGAAGCAACCACCCTTGGCCTACCACCATGACCCATAAGTTTTAAACATACTATCGCTTTCCACTGATAGGTGTATAGACCATATTTCATTTGTGTCATACCATATATGATCTTTCTCTTTACAATACAACACTAGATGTGAACATTGTCTGTATTTTCTTTCTATACTTTAATCATTAGCATCCCCTGTGATAATAAATCAATGGTAGCCTGTACATAGTGATGTACTGCACATGTGCTTTCAGCCTTGCACCTGTCATCCTCTCATCAAGTAGCAAGCTAGTGGTCTACTATGGCCAACCTATGGAAGGCCTTTAATTTGAGGAGTTTTCTACAACACTAGGAGTCATGAAACACTATCATTTTAGACCTAGCACTTTCAAATTTCAAATGAAGTGCAATGTGGGAATTCTTTCAAACCTCATTGTGGTGAGAAATAAAGAGCAAAGGGTGACTTCTCAACTCTAGAGTTTTCTGAATACAGTACATTTCAGCCCCTATTGAATGGATCCCACGCTTAGTCTCATTTGTTTCTTGGCCTTTCCACCACAAAAGCATTCAAACTGTCAGATGAAACATTACTATTTTTTCACAGGCGCATTATTTCTGACCTTAAGCCAGTAATGTCAACTTGAGTGTTATCCTACCTAAAACATTTAGTTGTAATGACCATTTTTTGGCCTGTGGGATCAGAGGGAAACAATGTTCTGCTGTTCTAATTTCAGTCTTTTTCCATCGCTGTAATGGATTTGGTTACGATCGGGCAATGGAAGAAGAACAAGGCCTTTCAGGATGGAAGAGTGTCTACGTACATGCTGTCGTCTGAGGGATTTTAGCTCCCCTACATCCTGTTTTTTTAAGTCAATTTTTTGCTGCTTGAAAAGAGAAATACTAGAAGAATTAAAGAGTATCCCCCACCTGACCCCTGACTCAATATTATTTATAGAAGCAGTGTAATGACCAGTGCAAAGGCTCCATGAGGAGGTCAACAGACGTCCTTGTCTTCAACTTTATTTTTGGGGTAATGGAGGATCCTAAGTCACAGTGTGTGCTTGAGACCAGTGTTCCCTCTAAGATGTGCGCCTGCACAATTGCGCGCTGCTTGCACAGTCTCAGAGCACAAGAAATTCTATGCTGCGCATAAAATTCAATATAAACGTATTGTGTCACAGTATTAAATACAGTAATATTTAATATTGATGTAATGTAATCTAATTAATTAGACCAATATTATTGTTTTCTGCACCATTTTGCATTCTAAGTCAGTGAGTGACAGGTGTCTAGCCAATAATACGATAAGGTTCACTGACGCTACGCAGTCAATCACAGCATTGACGGTCCTGCATGTGCACCCTGCTATACGTGGAGATTAGCTAGTTAACTACTGGAAACGAACGGGCAGCGACACATCCACTCACCAAGCCAGGAAGCTTGTGTGTTTGTCCAGACACATGAAAAATTAAAAGGAACATTGCTTCAGAGACAGTTAAATTTAAATTCAGTGTTTTTTGATCTGTTTAAAAAGCTCCACAAACACAATTTTAAACCCAAATTACAAACTGAGATAACATGAGGAGACTGAACATATAGTTTGTCATTATTCAGTTGGAATCAATTGCAAATGCTCACAATGTGATGACCCACAGCTCTTCAACACTTTGTGGACACTCAAAATTGTTCATTGCGAAGTGGTGAGACATTACAAGGACATTAGAGGTTTAGTTGTACTCTATGCAAACAGTAATAGCAGAGAGAGATAATTGTTTATTACAGCAGATGATGCATGATAATTGGGGTGTCACAAAACCGTCGGGGCTTAGACATTTCAGGGAGACTATGATTGAAGGTCATCTGCACTGAGCAGCAGAACGTTATACAGGATATCCCGTCCTTGAAGTCTAGACACTGGCGGTGGTGGCTGATGACACTGTTTAGACCAGTGAGTCTGAAGAAGCTGATGAAATGTTGTAGATAAAAAAAGAGATAAGATTTGTGAATTCTGGGCAGTGATGGACGGTGGAGGGTGTCATAACAGCAGCCTGAAAGAACAAGAGGTACAGAGAGAATCACATTTTTAATGACAACAGCAAAGTGATCGGAAAACCATGAAGGAAACCTTTCTCTCTCATTAAACTTGCATTGCTCCATTTTGCTGCATCTTTAGCTTGTTATACTGGTAAAAGCAAAGGCAGGAGGGAAGCCCCTGCTGCCTCAGTGGTTGTGCATGTGCTTGTGTGTGTGTATTGTATTTGTCTTCCCGGTTGACTATTATGCACAACCTGCTGAAAACCTGATGCATCTACAGATGCTGGTTTAAAGCTACGGAAAGGCAGGAATTGACTGCAAGTGTCTTATTTTAGCATGAATTGCCATCAGAGTACATCATTAAACACCACAATCACAATCGGTAGTTAGGATGTACAGTTGTTGTAACTGTAGGGTAGAGCAGAAAATTCAGAAGGTTTAGCATTAATCGGATGGATATTTCATTTCTTTATCTGAATCAGATTATCTTAGAGGAATGTTCAATGTTCTTTTTCTTATCTATGAAGTCTTCAGCACCAGGGTGAGATAAGTCAAACCAAAAGACAGGAGTGTTATGATTTGTAACACAGCCAGAATCTGATGTTGAGCCCGAGGGAAGTCGGCTTTGAGTTCTGTGGTGATGCTGTTCTACATGGAGCACATTACTACATGCATTTAAATGATCATCCATTAGCATTGCAAGAACACCTCAGGTGAAGTAAACATGCTGTGACATAATGACAGCGAAAACTCATTTTGCATTACACTAGCAACATTTTATGCATTTTGAATTTTTCTGTTTTTAATTTCCTTTTTGAGAAGACAGTAAAATTTTTTTACTGAGATTTAAATAAACATTACTTTAATATCAAATCAACAGTGTATTGAATGTGCATCTGTTTCCTTGTTGTATTGTTATTTGAGTTGGAATAGCAGTTACATATGAGGGTGGATTTCAAAAGAATTTTTAGCTCCTGTCATAAAGAGGTCTGCTCTCATTAATAGACAAAACTGAAGAATGAGCTGGACCATGTGTTAGCTTGTGTGAATAGATTCATGTGAACTTCTGAATAACAAATTTCTTGTAAAAGGACCATCTGTGGAGTTCCAGTAATTGCATAACTGGATTACATGATTCCCCAGCAAATCCTTCACAGCCTGAAGTCAATGAGTTGTTCATAAGTCTGCTCAGTTTTGTCAGGAAATATTTACATGGCTATCCACAGTACTGTACATTAATATGTTTTTCTACCTGATGTGTGATTCATTTTGTCCTTAGAGATCTACAAGGCAGTGCCATTATTACAGCACACAAATTATTACTGGTATTTGGTTTTGTGTCCTTTAAAATAGCGATATAGACACATATTGCATCTGTTTCTCACTAGAGAGATGTGATTTGCTCTGAAACAGAGATTTTCTTCTCCAGAGTCCACTCAAAGCAACAAACACACAGAGCTGTTTTTTTGTCTTTTCCTTACTGTCTTTATAAAGCTGTTGTGAAATAATTGGCTTTAGATTCCATCTAAACTATTCACAGTTCAATGATTTTTCTGGCACATGGTTGGGGTCTTCAATCGACTTTCAATGGATCTTCTCAAGGCTTAAATTTTGCAGTGAGTTGAGGCCACTAGACTTATTTATAGACTGTGAGATGCCACACCAAAACTACAAAGGTGATTTCAGCATAGTAGGTACATGAAACATTTTACAGTTACCATTGTAAACAAGAGTTTCTCTCTTTCCTCTGAGATATTCCAAGGTGTGCAAGAAGTTTACACAACCTTTGTGTTGTTTAGATGGAGTGTAACAATAACAGGGTTTTTAAATTGTTGAGGCCAATATTCAAAAGTAAAGTTATTGTCTTTGTCAGGTTCAGACTTCATAATCAATCTAAGGATGACTTTCTAATGGTTTTTTGGGGGGTGTTCTCCAGCAGCTTTTTAATTGAGTGTAACAAAAAAGAGAGTGTCATTGGAAGGTCATAGACAAAAAAAGGCTATTAAACAAGGAAAGTAGGCAGTAAGATAATGACACACTTCAAGATTTCACGGTCTGCATGTGGAGTCGTGCTTTGGGTCAATGGAGAATACATTGTTCATCGTGGCTAAAACTAAGTGCACAAGAGTTTCAATAAATAAAAATTACACCTGAAGCATGTTGACTTTTTTGATGAAGCTTCGGCAATGGATTTTATGGCCCCTATTTACCAAGTTAACCTGTCAAACTGTTTTCTTTATGGATGACTTTCATGCCCCTCAACTTATCCATATTTCATCAGTAGCCTGAGCACACTGTTTTTTGGAGGAATTTCTACTCTCTTTAAGTCAAAGTTATGGTCGTTTTGGAATGCAGCATTTCCAAGAAGGCATGCATGCTTGATGAGGCTTATCTAAACATAGTGGCAGCAGCAGCTCCTCCTCCAGTTCAAAGGGCAAAGGGCCTCTTAAAGTGTTAATGGAGAAAAATACAGATGTATTTGCTTTTTGATGAAGCTACAGTATTGCACAATGTGCATGGTCAGAATAGACCAACTGCTTGGCTTCTGGTACTGCTTTTGGACTTTTGCAAAAGCTGCTCATCAGAACTCTGTCACTTCATTTGGGTTGCTGAAATGCCTTTTGCTGCTGCCCATGGTCCACAGCAGCACATTTATTACTGAGTTTCTTACTGGGGTACTCAGACTGCTTTTCCAAAGTAAACTGTTTTCATTGTCCACAATCCTCTTTTTAGATCGTGGTATGTGGAATTTCTTTTCTTTGCCTGAGTTATTTCCCAGACAGCATGTCTCCTATACCCACCATGGTCCACTTGTTTATTCATTGTTTATTCATTTTGAACATAACCAAACTACACCAAATGCAAAGATGCATATCCTTGGGTTACTTGTGATAGATTTGTGAGGTGTGAAATGGATCTAATATGTATTTGTCAGGCTATGGGGACAACAGACAGAAAGTAATTCCCCTGCATTTAGTTAAGTTTAGTTGAGTTTCTTTTTCAACAAATATCCACAGGTGTTCAGATTGTGGTGGCACAACATAAAGGAATGTACATACTAAGATGCCATAAAACAGAAAAACAATTTTACCTATGTGATGGTGTAAACAAACTGTTATATGTGTTAACGAAACATAAAACATTTTAAATTTATCACTATAGATAAAATGGTCAATGACAAAAAAGGCAATGTTATTAAGTGGATTGAAGAGGAATTTTTATTCCTGTGCTGCTCTGGAAGATCACCGGTGGCAAAATTATTGTGAAATGTTCTGTGTATCTCAGCAGCAGCATAATTACCTCCACCATGAAGGTTATATTTTCTGTCTGGTCTGTTTGTCAGCAGGATTACAGAAAACTATTTCTATAATTTTCATGATCTGCTTTGAAAAAGATGTGCAGTTCAAGGAAGAATCTTATGAATACACAAAGGCCAAATTATTTTCTACTTTCAATGAGAAGAAGTTAGTAGAAAATTGGCCTGCTTGACTTGAGAGGAGATCAACAGTAAAGTCAACAAATAAATGGAGAAACATCTAAAATTATTTTTGTGATTGTTTCACAGCAGCTTTCTGAACAGCCCACAGTTTGGACATAGTTTCCCATTCATGTGAATAGGGATGCATGTTTGACTGGTACTGTACATGTTATTGATTTGACAGTTCTCAATTTAAGGAATATCATGCTGCGTCTGTGAGTCTCTAACATCAAGAATGTTTTTCACGTTGTTAATTCTTCATTTGACAGAGCAATGTATTTGCCCCCGATAAGAGAAAACTAGCCCTTGAAAACACCACATTGAAAAATAATCTCCTTTTTTCCAACCCAATGAGTCAAGAGCTCTCCACCTGGGTGCCCCCCAAAATGAAGCAAAGCCCTCAGACACCTATCATCCACTCCATTTCATCACTGAACCCTTGTTTGCTGCAAATACTGAATGCAGAAGAGGAGACTCGCACACTCAGAAAATAAGGCATGAAATTAAATGCAGGATTTGAATAGAATTATACCTAATGACCTACCTGTATTTCTGTGCATGTTTCAGATGGGAAGGTGGAGGTGACGAAGGAAAGCCTGAAGCTTTGCACCATGGGGCCAGGGAAGGTGTTTGGAGAGCTGGCTATTCTCTACAACTGCACCAGGACAGCAACAGTTAAGAGTGAGTCTTCACAGACATCTGGAAACATCCACAGTGCTTACAAGAGTCTGTTGAATGTCCACACACACACACATGCACCCACTGAAATATTTCTCTGGAGGAGATTAGGGGTCTTTCTACCAATAGCATATCAGTCCTGCTCGAACACAGGCAGAACAATCATACAATTATTGGATGAATGGGGAACATAGTGGCAGTGATGAAACACTACCCTTCACCATTCCATATTTTCACAACACTCCAGTTTTGTGAGCCCTCCAGTGAGCTGAATGTCAAGGTTTACTGCTGCTACTCGTTCATGTCAAAAGCCCCAGATATGAAGGATGCACAGTGGGTGAGAAGGTGGTCTGTCAGTCTGGTGATTTGAATAACCAGCCTGGTAGATTGAGGATAGGAGAGAAAGGACAGGGCAGATGGTGTACTACACACATTTGAGACCTAGTCATATCATAAATGAGTGTGACAGGATGAGAAAATATGTGTTTATGTGAGGTAGAGAACGGGTAATGGCTGTACTGTATTTGGATGGAGTAATGGATAGATAAAAGGGGAGTTTAGATGAGGTCTGCTGGGTGAATGTTTTCCTGTGCATGAAAATGTAGCTCAAATTAAAATAAACAATCACAATCCAAGTAACTGTTCCAGTTGACATGGACGAGAATATTTGATTAAAATTCATATTATAATTTGTATTGAACAAGTCTTTACCTGGTATATAATCACACACACACACACACACACACACACACACACACACACACACACACACACACACACACACACACACACACACACACACACACACACACACACACACACACACGCACTTAACGCTGGTTGATTTTTCCCTGCTTGGGATGAGAATCTATATGTGGTGCATGTATGAATATCTGTGTGAAGGGCAGAGGGTCCCTTGGGCTTATAGACAAGGGTGAGAAGGCCTGACTTGGAGTAATGGAGAAACACAGTTATTGATGATAGCAGCGAGGTTGTATGGCCCTTGCTGCCCACTTTCATATCCCATGAACCTGTACTGCTGACCAGACCAACCTCACAGAACTCCCAACTCTGGTTACTATGGTAACAGGTGCCCACTGGGAGATGAGCCAATTCTTATGGGATAAAATATTCCCCTTCCCACTGGCGACAGTGTGTCTGTCCTCTTCTTTTGTATACACTTTTGCCTGCTGCCAGCCCACCAGCCTGTACTTCCTTTCATGATCATTTGAAGTGTATGTCAGTGCTTAACTCCTCCATAAAGACTGTGCACGGAACAAATGATGTAATTGTCTACATGAACTGGAGTGTGTTTACAGCCAAAGCTGGTCATTGGCACTGCCTCTAAAGGTGGATAACTATAGTTCTAGACATGATACACAAGAATGCACGGAGGAATGTGACCTTAAAGCTAGAGGTGATGGCCGTCTGAGGAAGGCATGCAAACAGTGGAGTTCAGGTTCCAATCAACCAATTAAATTTGATCTGTGTGTTGAACCCTGTAGGAGGATATAGCCTCGGTGTAATTTCAATTCACATCGCATATTCTACGAAGTCATATGCCTGAGTACCAGTAATTACATCCTAGCAGAATTTACATGATGAACTTGCTAATGCTGACTCAGAGGAACTCTTCCATTAAACAGTGCATCTTCATCCACCCTCTATCTGCCAACGTAACTTGTGATATAATGACATTGCGAACTGTGATAATGGAAAGGTCATTGGTGTTTGTCGCCTACTGAAACTTGCAGCAACAATAAAGAGCCTGTATTTGTGACGGCTTGAAGACAAGGGTTTGCCCACAATCATATCCAGTGCTCAAGGCCACCACAATCATCATGTGCAGTTAAAGTGATGACGGAGTTTGCGCTCTTTCTTCTATTTAAAGATTTGTACTGCATGCAATGAAACAAGCACGTTTTAGAAATACAGTACACCCTCGCACATTCGCGCATCAACGCTCGCGACTTTAGCTCATTGCGGATTTTTGGTAGGCAGTCACGTGATACTGTACGTGCTTTCTATTGGCTGACGTGCATTCTATTGGTGGAAGTGCGCTATGTTCTGTGAGTCTTGGTCTTACGTGAGACACAAAAGTGCTTTAAACAGTCGATAAGAATGTGGGAAGAGGTAATACAGATAGAAGGTGGTTTAATATCAGTATGGGGAGGGTTCATAAACGTTTAAATTACCATAAATAATAAGATAAATAGTTTGTCGTTCAATCGCGAAATTCATTATTCGTGTGTGGTTCCTGGAATGCATTAACTGCAAGGAACAAGGGCGCACTGTATTTAATTTGTAATACAATGAGTTTAAACTGTCGTAGTTTTAGGACTAAAGTACAGTAACACAGACATAATATAATCTGACCTGTTCATATCTTCATTTACATTGTCATTTAATTAGTGCCCACACATTTCCATAGATATTAATGTTGTAGCAACAAAGGCTTAAATAGCTATGACAGACAGTGAAAGCAGATTTAATGTTCACTAAGACAGATTACCTATCACATACTTAATTATCAAGATGTTTGTCAAATCATGTTGTTATGTGGAGGCTATTTTTCTCCAGAATAATGATAAACACATTTTACAAATTGTTTGGCAGTACGGGATAGAAATATCTGTTATTAATTTTAAAATATCTAAAATATGCACAATCACTGACTTAATTTGTTTGATTAAGACATGAATACATAAAAAGGAAGCACACTAAAACAAAGTAATAATATTGGCACATTTTAAGCTGTTGAAAATAAATGTGTATTGTGCCATTTTTGCTAGAAAAGTATTTTGACTGGGAAAATATGTGAGCACTCATCCAGTTACACAATTATATGCAGAGGTATCACAGGGATGAAAAAAGTTGGAAGCACATCCAAATAATATGAGAATTTGGTTGAAAATGCATGAATTCTTGCATTTACAAGATTGCAAATTCCTTTAGGGACTGACAAGGATATTAATTTTCCAATAAGCCCCGGCCCTCTTTTCAGCCCTTAGCTCATTTATGTGTGAGCTCTTGCTTGCCCTCCCTATAGAGAAATTAATCTTGTACAGTAAGTTTGCCCTGACTTGAACATTTCAAGTAGCACTTTCCCACAGGTTATGTGTTTCCCCCAGCAACCTCCACCAATCGATATGTTATGTTTAGTTTCAGGGTAGAGGGAGGTAAGAGTGGAGTTATGGTCACGTCTGTGGTTAGGCTCCGCCAATCTTGGTGAATGAGGTGGAGTTTTCCATGCAGCCCGGGGGAAAATATATTGCCAGGATCACAGTTTACAAAAGCCTGTAATCTGTATCATATCATTTTCACATAACAACAATATGGGAGATGCCGGCCAATGAGAAGTAGATGAAAAGGGTGGGTGTGAGAGACAAAAGAGATAGGTGATAAATACAGGCCAGCAGTGACAGCAAAATGAGGCAGCCACCTCAGGGGAAGAGAAATAAAATTGCTATTTTTTATGTTTGTGGAGAGACAAGAGAGAGGACAGTGGCTTGCTAAAACTATTATTTGATAGCATCAAAATGTCAGTGTTTCGTACAGACATGGACTTGACAGCATAACAGGATGCAATTCAGCACTGTGAAACATAAAGCTGTGCAACAGCTGACAATAGTAAGGATCATTGCACCTCAAGACAACAGCAGGAAAACAGAATTAAAATGAATATCTCTGACTCACTATTTCATACAAATGTCTACATAAGACTGGAATTCAACATTATATTTGCAAGCTTCAAAGTTTTGGTGAAGCATTGACTTGGAAGTGCAGCTCAGTAGGTATTTTTTATTATTGATTAATATGCCACATGTTCTCTTAGGGGTTCAGACATATTCAGTTCTCACTGATGCACTACAATGACTTTCAGTACACCACACACCTCTCCCAAGGTCTATTAGGCCCACAGCTGTCTGCTTGGCTCACCTAAATCCATCCACAAAGCTGCTGCATCCCTTCATGATGTTTTCTTGAAATCCGTTCAGTAGTTTTTTTTGTGTAATCTGGAGGAAATATTCAATTTCACTATGTTATAAAAAAATTCTTCAATCTGACTCCTCTTTTAATTAGATTTAATTTTTTAATTAAAAAAATAAAGAAAATTAAATTAAAATAAAAAATGTCACTATGTTATAAAAAAATTTTCAATCTGACTCCTCTTCCTGATCTGTAACCAAGATCAAATTTGATTCAGAAGAAACTCATGACTCTGTCCCTCCAAACATTTTGTGGAAACTGGTGCAATGATTTTTTTTAATTTAAGGGTAGATGTTGAAAAGCATCAACCAACCAACCAACCAACTGACAATATGCTTAATATTAATAATATACTCAATCTAAACCATTCCAGAAATATTTTCAGCTCATATTATTATTGTGGTCGGAAACCTCAGTTTCCGACCACAATTCATTCCGGAAGGCTGTTCGAATACCGATTTGTTCAAATTCCAAATGCATTTTTCCCATTACAAATAATGTAAATGGTCTTAATCTGTTCCAAGACGATAGAAAACTACTTTTTTCAACATAATGTCCATCCATTTTCTGCCGCTGTATCCGCGTACTATATGTTATTTCATAATGTCCTTTATATTGTTTGTATAGTAAGGAAACAAATCAAAGAAATGTAAAAGAAAGAAGCAAACACGAGAAAGAAAGTGTTAAGTATGATCCTGTGACGCCCTTATCCCTGTTGTACCCAGAAGTCGTCACATGTAAATATAATGCTCTTGTTCTGTTGAGTACGACATGCGTAATGTGCCAGTGTTCAATTGTGTGTTCAGGTGAGCGTAGCGGGCTCCGGCTCAATAAAGAAGAGAAAAACTTCTTTTGTTCCGCTTATCATTCACCACGCAGATTCCGGTACGAGTTACCGTCGTCTTTTGGTCAGACGTTTACGGTACCATAACACGTACCATAGGCAATGGAACGCAAATTAAGTGAAAAATTATTGAATACAGTAAGCTAAAATAAAAAGCACATTACAGTTAAAGCATAGGAACAATGTTACTGTGTTTGTTTCGCGTTCGACTTCCAAATTTTGTTCAACTTCCAAGACGATTTTTTTCGAAAACAAAGGTTTGTTTGTACGTATTATTGTTACTCTGAAAGCCACGTGTGTTTCGTCACATTCAGTTTTAATACAGCATTCAAATAAAGGAATAACTAAAAAATAAAATTAATCCTCTAGCAAAAGTAACACACGCACAACCTCTCATTAGCTGAGACATAACCAACCACCGGCAGAACTGAAGAAGCCTATTGGATGAGAGGTAAAACATCTTCAAGGAACTTTCCATAGGTCTAATGTACAGTATTGATTTAAACAACTTTGCAAAACGGTGACCTGGATGAATGAGAACCTTCACAGATGTAATACACAGAGAAGTATTGTCATTTTTTGTCAAACAAAGTTTTTGTATTGGCTGAGTGTTGGAACATATTTTGGTTCACTTTTGGAAAGTGCTGCCATTGTCAGAACTACATAATCAGCAGGACTAAGCATTTGTTTTCTTTATTTGAATAATGGTGGTTGTAGGAAGAGTCTCATACATGCTTCCAAAAACTCAGCTGTGCTGCTGATCATAGATCAAGTTACAATAAATTAACACTTAAAGTACAAAAAGTATAAAAGCATGGCTAAGAAATCAACAACATTAAATTGACTGTGAAATGTGGTGATTTGAGCACCAAAATACTATCAGAAACACATTAAATGCTTAAAATAGCTTTCATGGATCCAAGCAGTAGTATTGTGATGCAAAACTTAACCAAAGCTCCTCAAAAAAGGATCTAACCTCAAAATCAAGAGGTCTTATATAATATTTGCAATGTATTGTAAAGCAAAATCCACCATGTATTATTAATGACATATCCGATGAATACATGTATGAGATGCATATTAATGCTTTCCATTCTATACATGTTTTGTATCAGCTATTCATCTCAAATTCAGAGTTCTTGATCCTCAAAATTTGCTATTTACACCCTACCATTCTCAGATGATGTGGACTCAAGATAATAATGAAAACCCATAATTAATGGGTTGGAGAATGTTCATTTCCTACGGATGGCTGCTATCCAAACCATGACCGAGTCTGTCTTTTTAGATTACAGCCTGCATTTTAATGATGTTGAATGTTGGCCAGTGGTAATGGTACCATGCACAATAAACTGATGGACATGGATTTCTTATAACCACACTTAAATGAGTGTATGGCCCATTTACTTGACCTTTTAACCATTGTTATTTAATGACACATCATGGTGTGCATTTTGCTCACAAAAGCCCTCATAGATAGCAGAGACAGGAAGAACATACATACAGAACATTCTGCTTGTGACACTTGGGCATCAGTGCTCGTATACACACATTGTAATTGCTGAAAGTTTAATGAAAGAAAATTAACAGCAGCATTTTTCAGGAGTCTTCTGTGAATTGTCTTTATAATGGAGTGATAACTCGGCTGCATGAAAATCCTTCCTTCCGCTGGGAGTGAGTAAATGGTCATTTTTTCCCATCCATCAATGAGAGTAATTGTGTGTGTGCCTGTGTGTATATGTGTGTGTATGACTGCATGTGTGTGTGCACGCCTGTGCGCGAGTGTCTGTGCGTGTGTGTGTGGAGTAGGCTCTGTCTGCTTAGTCTCAGGAATCCCCCTGTCCACAATGAGTGAATCCTGTTTTGGCAGAAACAGACAGGTTACCAGTCCGAGTCCTTAGAGAACCAGGAAGCAAGTTAAACATCATGACAGGTGTTGGAAATAGAAAGTGGTGGCTTTTGCTGACGACAGCAATGTTACAGTAATACACCACAAGTGGTGCGCAAGTTACTGATACAAAGGATGTCATCCGAGAAGCATTTCTACATGCCACAGGTGTCTGTGTTTCACGATGGATTTACTTGGATTAATGAATGTATGTGAATCAGTTGTGAAGTTGCTTAGCATTTATCACTGAAAGGGAAACAACATCACTCTGAAAGAAGATATTTGTTGAAAACAGCCTTGCCTTTGTTAAACATGGGAGATGATGCTGCAGTAGATTATCTGCATGGGCGCAAAGAGATAGCTTGAAATGTGGAGTCTGTTACCTACCATTCAGATTAAAGTAGCTACAAGTGATGGCAGTGTCCTAAAACATGTCAGCACATAGTATCTTCAGTATCTCTTGTTTGAAATATTTGACACTGGCAATAGTTTGGACATCATATCTCTAGCAAGATAATTTAACTATTGATTTATGCGAATATGAGCTCATGGTTACTGTTGGACCAGTGATAATTCTACTTTATTGTCAGGGCAAGGACAGGAAAGAGACTGTTTCAAATACTGTGGCTGACAGGGACAAGATTGACATATTGAGAGGTTTAATTTATAGGTTTTAGGGCAGATATGAATCCCTGAAGCCTTATGATCACTTTTAAATGTTGGATCCCTTGGTCTTGAGACATGCAAGAGCTTTGCACTTTTGGCAACACAGTACAAACTAACCTATTTTGAAAATAAGAGGCCAGATTGTTTGTTGACAGAGATGCCGCTCTAAGAAAATGGATGTATTTAAACGAGGATTGAAAATGTTTGGCAGCCTGCTCTGTGCGTGACTAGGTCAGCATAATGATGACAAGAGTTCCAGACAGTTACAACATCAATAAAATCATCCTGTTGTTCCTTACCCTTGAGGAGCGCTGTATGTGAGAGGGGATTTTAACATCTCAACATGATACAAAACAAGTACAGCTCCCACTTGTCAGACTTTTGTCATTCATGCCAAATGCACAACCACTTATCTAAGACGAGAACAGAGACTTCTGAACCACAGCAAGTTGTTGATCTGTGGACCAAGAAGAAAGAAGTTGGCCTACATCATCCACCATGTTTGAAAGAGGGAAGACAGTGAAGTGTAAATAGTGATGGCAGCTTGTGGGATATTTATGTAGTATTACACATGTGCACCAAGCAATATCTGCAGGTACTCATTTGAGAACCGTACCAAACATGTGATTAAACATCGCTGATTAAATTATTATTGCGCATTTTCATTCTTGCAATCATTCACTTTTCGGCTCACTTTAAGTTTGTCATCTAAGAATGAGCATTTAAAGTAGTCTACATATTCAAATATTAGTCTTAAATTCTGCTCAAATACAATCCAGTATAAGCATGCTAGTAAAAGAACAGGTAGGTGTTACAGTTACATACTGATGAATTTGTTGTACAATGTTTTAGGGGATGTCGGCAGATATGCGTCTTCCTCGGATGACTTGTTATATTGAGCTACCTATTTTCTCTGCCCCAGTGGCATCACAACACTCCTGACAAATGAGGTGATTATCTGTCATCTCCACGTTTCTCTCTTTGCGCTTTATCTACAAATCATTAATTATATAACTAACATTTTTTTCTTTTCAGTTTTCTCACATCATATACAGTTACTTGTATCTCTATCAGTGTAGTTTTCTATCTATCTATCTATCTATCTATCTATCTATCTATCTATCTATCTATCTATCTATCTATCTATCTATCTATCTATCTATCTATCTATCTATCTATCTATCTATCTATCTATCTATCTATCTATCTATCTATCTATCTATCTATCTATCCATCTATCCATCTATCTATCTACAGTACATAGATAGACTGATGGTGATTGACTCGATTCCTACCACTCTTAGTCTTCATCTATAATTTCCCTTGGTTTTTATTGTCTGTATCCTCTTTATTCATTTCATCCATATGTCCCAGGAAGTGCAGACTACCTACAATAAATTCTGTCTTCATTTTAATGGCTTTCATGGATGACTTGACAATAAGTGGTGAGATCGCCGTCAGCTTTTCTGTGACCTGGGAGCACAATTCCACAAAATCAGTTCCTTATCCCCACCTCGTGTAACTCCTGGGCATGTTTGGATCAAGAGTAGAATACCAAGTATTTGTTATTTGCCTGGCAAGTAAAGAAAACAAAAGGGTTTTACACAATGTGTTTTCAATGTGATTAAAATCGAATGAGTTTAAGGATTTGAAAGCAGACTGCTTACAAAAGCCATTACATCTTTGCTGTTTGAAAACCAGGCTGAGATCTTTCAATTTACATTACAAATATGAGCATTTTCTCTGAGCTTGATGTTGGAAATATGTTAGAGCAAATGTTTACTTTGCCTTCCATTAATTGTAATTACCAATAGTTAGCAGCTCCATTGGCTACATTTAACATTAAGGCAAATAGCGTTATCTCGCTAGCGATATAATGTAAGCCCCGTATAGAAACAATTCAAGAAGTAGTTTGTGCAAACAGAAGCATTTATCAGTTATCCCTCCTCTTGTTCCTGATCCTGGAGAACATTTACAGGGTTCTTTTTAATCAGCTGGCAGGTTTTCTAGCAAAATGAACTATAAATGCAGTCATCTGTAGAGATGCTTCAGAACAGAATGCTGTTGTCTTTGCTGCCTGTGGGACAGACTTATTCTAGCTACCTGTATTTGCAATGAGCCAACGCTATTTCTGTAACACTACTGGTTAGACCACAGTCATCCCATTTAATGCTGTTTTATTTATTTACGCCTTGGTATTTAGCTTTCTCCTTCTTCTACTGTGAATTCAATTGAAATCATGGGTTTAGAAACTGTTGAATCATGCTTTAAATTTAGCAGCTGATTTGAATAATTCAGTTATGGAACATGAAAATATGCCAGGAAACCCCTTTTGAGGCATTTGCCAGGTTATCCCCTCTCATGGGACTGAATAGGTGGCATGTTTGAGTCTGGTACCTAGCTCTATTACATCTATGGGCTGATACTAGTGTTCTTCGAAAGCTTGATGTTCTTCAAACATGTTTTTTTTCTGCTGGCTAATTATAAAAGTTTCCATGTCTATGAAGTTCTTGTTGCTTCATTTACTATGACTGACCTGCACACGCTGTTGTCCAAGGTAAGGCAACACAAGTCCCTTTTCTTTTTCCTTGTGCTGGTGTGTTCAGAGGGTCAGGACTTCATTGCCCTGGGAAAAAGGATTTCACTGGATAACAAAAGAAATGTGGAAACACACTGAGAGAGAGAAGGAGACAGAAACAATGGCTTTGGTAGATACAATTCCTGTGGGATATAATGGGGAAGAATCTTCTGTGTTTCAATAGCTGCCATGGTAACACCGCTACGAGAGAGCAGAAAGAAACATGGTGCTAAAATGGTAATGGTAATGGAGCGCCAATGTAGATGCAGGTAACTGGTTGCTGCAACCATTTCAGTCAGATGTTTAAGTAGTCCGAGTGGCTTGCTGAATTTCTGAATTTCTGTGTCCATCAAGTTTTTCCCAGTGCCCATGTGGCTTTGCGTGTGTGTGCGTGCGTGTGTGTGTGTGCGTGCATGCGTGCATGTGTGTGTGTGTGTGTCTGTGAGTGTGTATGTGTGTGTGTGTCTGTCTGTGTGTACTGAGAGCCCCTGCTGCTGCCATCGTCCTGACTCTCTGTTATAGCACAGGTGTGAGCCTGCAGCTAAAGGCTCTTCTGGGGCTCCAGACGGCTTGAACGGTTAAAGGTTAAAGCACCCAGAGAGAACCAACCTCTTACAGCACCGATATACTGTCAGTCAGGAAAGTCCCTTGAGCTGTAGCTTTAAACAATTGCTATTCTTTGACTAGATTTATGCTTATAGGCTTTTGTTACAACAATACAAACATGGTTCTTTCTTCAGGGGAATTCCGGGTAACTGAGGACGGCATTCTGTATTTGCATTATCTAGGGGACATTTGCATTGCTCGTCTATTAAGATGGAATTTTATGACCAAAAAAAAAAAAAAAAAAAGCTATTTCATGGACCTCAGTATCAGTGGGGAGCATGGATCAGTAGAGCAGTTTCTCTTTATGATCTTTTTAATGTAGTACTACTTAGTCTGTAATCTTCTACCCATTTTCATTTATGAGTTCAGACGTCATGATATAATCTCAATAATAAGTTATCCAACAGACATAGGTTGTTGAGAACAAAAAAGGCCATCAGTCGTGACAATTGGTTGTATCATTAGTCCAACAAAATGATTAGCATGTCCTAATGTTTTTTTCTTCCATCACAGTCGTGATGCTACCATTAAGTGCACAGATGGTGGGGCTGAATGTGAAATTGTGAAGCAGAGGGAAAGCATGCAGTTGTTATTACTTTAAGGTTTTGCAAACATGAGACAGTCACTAGCACGTACACTTCTTCAGATACCATTGTGTGTTTACGTTCTTACTCGTGGAAGTCAATCGCCAACACATTCTTACTTATGACATAATGCAAGTCATGACACATAGCAAGCTGTAGCTGGTTCAGGGCCAATGTGTAGTCTATCACATCCCTCGGCCAAGAAAAATGTGAAGTAGATTTGAATTTGTTTGCTCAAACCACTTAAAGGAATGCATACTAGCCAATGACCTTGTCAAAGTAGAAATCACATCAAAAGATGGTTTATGAACAAAACACAGAAATTGCAAGGAAAGTCCTCCATAAATCATAATCCACTCAAAATGTGGTGCACCTGTGAGAGCTTCATGAAATTCCCACAGTTGCCTATAAATAGTCAGTGAAACACCCTTTATTAATATTAATGCCCTCTGAATGCATGAGGATTGTCAAAGCCAAGGAAGACAGAAATTCTACACAAAACAAAGAAGAAACTTAACACAATGTGGAAGTAAATCTGGGAAAAAAATAGATGCTGTTTGGGGACATACTGTAACTATTACAAATACAAAGAAGCTCTTAGAGTGGCAACAAATGAATGCAGTGAATGTTGCTGCCTCAGAAGAATGACTGTGGATGAATGTGGATGCAAAAAATAAAAGAATTGCCCAACACAAGCTGAATGTGTGCTGCAGGCGAGGGAATGGGGACACAACATCTCACCTCTCTTGATGAAAAACTGGCAGTGCTTATTGGGAAATCGCTCCTGAGTGGAGTAGAGAAGGGGGCGTAGGTTGATACAAGGCACATGGGATGACTCCAGCACATCATTTGTATTTATTTGTTTCAAATGAGAGGAAACAAAAAGCATTGAGCAGGATTTGATTCATAGAACATTTCCTATTTGTTGTAGCGGGTGCATGTTCCAGAAGGATCAGTGGTTGCTACAAATGTGGAACAGTGTGTTCTCAGTGTCCCCACTCCACCTCAAGGTGCCCAGCCCTCCAGCACCCGTCATCTCCTCACAGAGGTGTCTGTCCAGATACAAATGGACACGATCGATGCACGAAAAGAAGACAACAATAATTTGAAAGAAATTCAAATATGTGCAGTGAAATCAGCCAAAAATTGAAACAATCCCTGACTAAATGCTGGTATTTGTTTCAATTCCTTGTGTTTCTACAACCGCGGCGTTATACATTCTAGTGCTTTACTGTAACACAAAGAGATCCAAGGAAACAGTTCATGGAAGCCAGGAAAATCACATAAGCCACTCATAAACATTGGCTGTAGGTCTTCCTGGTCTCTGAGGATTCAGTCCTTACACTGTCCTCCATTCACCATAACGTCAGCGGAGGTACATTTGCATCATGTTGCTTTGTGATTACATACCTTTTTAACATGCCTATTTGAAAGTATATTCATCGTCATCATCGTCACTGTCATCATCGTCGTTGTCGTCGTCGTCGTCGTCGTCATCATCATCATCATCACCATTCATTCATCGTCTGGGAGTCAAAACAACCCGTAACTTTCTTGTCTTCAGCTGCTTACCTAAATCCGGGTCACGGGGTTGGGCTGGAGTTTATTCCAGCTGACATTGGACAGGAGGCAAACATCTATGGTAAATTTAGAGCAGCCAATCCACCTAAGTTGCATGTTTTCAGTGGTGGGAGGAAGTTAGAGTATCCAGTGAGAACCCACAAATGTAGACCCAGGTGGAATGGAACCCATGACCTTGTTGCTGTGAGGCAACAATGATACCCAGTCTGCCACCATGCTGCCCTATAATGATAATATTATAAACATTTTTGAGTACACATCAGACGGTTTCAGTCAAGCAGGTCTTTACTGTAAAATCAGCCAATATCAGCTTTTTTTCAAATACCCTCTTCATGTGTGATTAGTGAAAGTTAATGTTTGGTATTGATGTTTTCTTTCTTATATCAGTTTCTCAGTTATCCAGTTTGTGTGTCTTTGCAGGGGTCAGTCTTTCTGTGAAGGATTGTACGTTTTCTGTCAAGTTTGTTATTTTTTGTGTGTTTTTTTAATCCTTGTGGTTTCTCCTTTTGTGTTTAGGTGACAATTAGAAATGAAGCTGAAGGACGTGGTTCCAAGGCAAGACAAAATATTTCATAGGAAGATGCTGTTTGAGAGAAGCATGAACACTGAACACTTGACTGTTAAAGTCAATGACTCGTTCCCTAGGCTATTAAATGGAATGACTGAGTTTAAGAATTTGATGATTTATTTATGAAAAAAGCAATGGATAGTCTCATACGGTGTAGAAAAACCTGCCTTAGGAATCAAAGTGAAGGAAAGTTTTTTAAATCTAAGTTAAATGTAATATTTCATTTATTTTTTCAATACAAAGATCAACCCTGTGTTG
Organism: Antennarius maculatus; assembly: GCA_013358685.1. Lineage (NCBI taxonomy): Eukaryota > Metazoa > Chordata > Actinopteri > Lophiiformes > Antennariidae > Antennarius > Antennarius maculatus. Next base: position 12,699,838 of record CM023616.1, on the reverse strand, counting down.
TCCACCAGCCCATAGTCCATCGGAGTTCATTTTAGCTCAAGAAAGTAGTGCATCCCTGGGATGCGCTTCAACAAAAATTTGGGCATCCCAACATGATGTTTATGCATCCACTCACACATTTAATTCTACGGTCAATTTGGGACCGGGCAATTAACCTGACTGAAGCACATGTTGTTGGAGGTGGGAGGAAGCCGGAGAACCTGGAGAGAACCTCCACACAGAGCGGGATGCAAACCCGGAACAGCCTTGCTGTGCATTGACAGCGCTACCCATTACACCACCGTGCCGCCCCTGGTTGATTTTAATAAGGCTGAATCAAGTAGATAAGTCTCATGACGAGAAACTTGCACAAGATCAAAACACGATGGCGATTTCCGGGTTCGAAATTTAAGTGGAGAAATGGATAAATTGTCAATATTTTTGTTGAATGGAAGTGCATTTTTCCCAATATTATATCGTGGAAAAAAGTAGCATATTATAACTTGCGTTGTTGATGATCGTGCGTCCCTGTCAAAAAATTTGCGTGAAAGATGCAAGGACACACGCAAATGAGAACATTGGTCCATGATGTATAATTCCAGCCAAATAAGACTGACTAAAAGGACTTACTGCTGGTTCCAAATAGAATAGTGGATGGTAGCTGGTGATTTTCACAACACAATTAACATGGGCAAAAAAGAGTTCACGCTACCGATACTATCATGATATCTAAGCTAATAGTATCAGAAAAAAAATGTAAAAGAACTGGTGGTTCTGTAGTTGCCTAGCAACAAAAAAAAATCTGCTGCACTGCGCTGTTTTAAATACTTCCATAGAGGTAGCAGAGAAAATTGAATTTAGATAAATATTAAGGAGCTTTTTGTAATAGGTCAGATGTTATAATATTTTAACAGGCTTGGTTTTTGTAAAATGGAGAAGGATATTTATTATCATAGGTTTATTAACTGGTTTATTTTTCTTCTACTGCAATAAACACTTTATCCAAAGATTTCACAGGAATGGGGTCGAATACAGGACGTCCATAGAAACTTCTGATCAGAATATCCCCTGCTGTAAAAAAGAAATGGTGTAAACACAAAACAATGAATTTTCACTCCCAGGTTGACGTGCAGTGACTCAATCAGTCATACACAAAACATTCAACAAATTCTGGCAACTCAAATTAAAAAGCTCTCGCTGTGGTATTCATGGATGTTGCAAAACATCTACTTTGGCTGTCAGCAATTCAACAGCAATGCGTGTTACTATTTTTATTGCCAAAAGTGGAAATACTAATAGCATAGGGATATTTTTAGAGCAGTTGCACTACAATGGGTGGCAATATGTGACACATAGTTGTGCATGCATTATGTCTGATTATCTGAGAAATAATAAAGATTTCTATGTGGAGTTTGAGTACACCACAGACTTACAGTACCTATACAGTATAGAGAAATGTGTCATTGATACAACCTGGACCAGGACATAAAAATAGCCCACTTCCTGATAGATGGCAAACACTCTTTATTTCCACCATTTCATTTTCTAAAGCCAGTACACTGAAATCTATCAGGTTATTTAAACTGATTTCCTCTGTGGAAATTGTTTCTGCTTCATTGTCTGTAATGATGAGGACAACAAACAATTAAAATTATCTCACAAACTGATGAGAAACCCATTTATAATGAAAAATAAATGAAAATTTATGCTGCAGGCAGTGTATGGCTACAATGTTTGCTCCCTCTGCCTTCATGTAGTGGTTGTCCTTACCACTGATGTCGTCAGCTCAGGTACTTACTCATATGGGAGAAATTATTTCTCTGTAGGAAAGAAGATTCACTCCTTGTAATGAAAAGAAAACTTAAGAGAAAAGATGTTCTTGGACTCTGTTACTTGATGGAGATGACTAAACTCTTCTGAAGACAAATTTCTCCCATTTCTGTTCATTTCTGTCGTTTGCTGTCTGGCAATTATAAAATCCATAAATTCCACTTTTGTTTTTGATCTAACACCTGATTAATGTCAGTCCTACTCATCTCCCTTTAATTGTGACTTTTGTGATTGAATTTCTCTCTTTCTCTTCTTTTGTAAAACACGTACATCAGAATTTCTCCACTGGCCTGTCAAGATGTCTTTATACTAAATTATCGTCTAAAAACTCCTATTGACATCTCTCCTCTCTTCACCTCCTGTTTTGTTCAAACACTAACTCATACTTATGTGATCCTGTCCTGAGCAGCTACTCCTCCTCTTACAGTTAGTGCTATCAGAGTATGATGAAGTCCATCATTTACTGCTTTGCTTGAGGTATGAATAACATCAGTGAACCCTTCTATCGTGCTAACTCTAGATGAACTCTCCAGGATAGAGGAACGATAGAGGAATTTCTTACTGGCCAAACTCCGGTTTTCTAAATGTGTTTGTTTATAATGAACTTCCTAACAAGATCAGGGAGAATTGATGGATGCAGTTTGGGAGTGAGCTTTGTTTATGTTAGAGATGAGCGGTGAATGCTATTTTTATCTCAAGAATGTCTTAAGACAGACGGCTGAAAGCACACATTTAGTAATATTTTTCCGTCAGCTGCAGACTGGATGTTTTCAAAAGTAATATATTGAGAGTGTCCTTTCTGTGCTCAGTGTAAGATTTATGCTTTTAAATATTATGACTCCCAGACATCTAGGTGTCATTATCCCCCACTAAGAACTCAGCGAAGACGGGTATAGAGGAATGGGTTTGGCTCTAAGTAGTTTGATATGTTCTCACAGAAGTAATGTACACACATCAGTCATGACAGGAAGTGTTGCCAGTATCTACTTGAGAACTTTCATTGTTTGTGTTTTCCCATCTCTGGAGTTACAAGATGAAATTTTCTCAACTGAATTTGCAAAGATGAGGATTTCTAAGCCATAGCTCGTCACTCTTAATGTACTATTTCCAATGTAGTAGAGAGATACATTTGGAATTTTGTTTGATTAATATGATTTTTAAATCAAATCCTTACAATCACTGCTACCAAATAGAAATGCCTGGTCTCGTAGCAATTAATAACTTTACTCTAAAACAGAAAAGTTGAGTTATCAGTGTTGTATTCAGTTTAATATGGGTGAGCATTGTGGGTGGATTGCTGATGGTTCAGCTCAATATTTTTCAAGCAGCTGCTGTTCCAAGTCTATGGCCCCTTGTCTCCCACGTGGGGTGAGCATTGCCAGAACTGGCAGCTGGAGACTGCCTCTAATGAAGCCAGCTAGTTGTCTCTGTTGGGACTCGCTATATGAAAGCTATCTTAAGAGCACATGCTTCCATCCCTAACTCTAGGCGTGCAGTGCTCCAGTTCAAAACAAATCATGTAAATTACCGTTCCTGTTTTTTTGCATATACATTTTAGAAATCACATTTGAACTACTCCTGAACATGTGCTCCCTGTATCTGCTTTTCCTTAATTGTCTTGTGATTTTTTGTGCCTCAATTAGATGCAAAGTGATGAAGAATTCCCCCAATGTTTTTACAAAACCTTTTTAAGTTCCAAGACGTGTTGTTAAAATGACCTGTCCGGCTTTCACACGCTCTAAAGATCTCATCTAGATGTAATCAGACTTGGATGATTTTATTAATGACTTAGGGGGAAGGGAGATTACTCTTGTCTTCCACCTCACAGCTCTGACAGCATTGCTTCCTTAGTGCTTTCCAAAACATGACATGTCGGAAGCCTCAGAGGAGTAGAGGGGATTTCACTGTGTGTCTCAGAGTGACTTAGAAGAGATTGTTATGGTTCTCAATTTCTTAACCATCCTGTATAATAAATCAAATTTGATAAATCAGAAATCTGTGGTTTGTGAAAATTGTGATCTTATTCTTACTTTACAGATAACATAAAAAATCCATTATCAATGAACTATGGGTATTTTATTCAAATGCATAGTATCTGTGGTCTTGTCAGCCATAACTTGGTGATGGGTCACACAGTCACAGTATTGTGCTCAATGAACAGCAATGCTGTGTGCTCTAAGCTACTTCATCAGATGTGTATTTTCTACAGACTGCTCTTTTGTTTTTATTGTGGTCATATATCAAATGCTCACTGACCTCCCCATAGCTTCAAGTACAGCATCTGTTTGTGGACGTGTGTTGAGAATAAGAATAGCATGAGTCCAGCATTGTTAAAACATTGTTGGGGTTATGATGCTGATCATGTTGGTTTCTATTGGTACATTTTTACTCCAAGCTGATCCTTGGAATATGTCATGAGGAATATTGTATCGTATTCTATTTGTAATGTTGACAGGACTCAACATAGAGATGTGTAGGACTAGATCCACTGCTCTTTGCTTTGATGAAGGTCTGGATTAGGAGACAGTATTATTGCAGACTATGATATTAAGATTTAAAATTAATTTGCAATTCTACTTGGGTGAAAAATAACAATAATAACAGTGGACCAGCTCTACACCCTCCGCAGGGTCCTTGAGGGGGCATGGGAGTTCGCCCAACCAGTCTACATGTGTTTTGTGGACTTGGAGAAGGCGTTCGACCGTGTTCCTCGGGGGGTTCTGTGGGGGGTGCTTCGGGAATATGGGGTACCGAACCCCTTGATAAGGGCTGTTCGGTCCCTGTACGACCGATGTCAGTTTGGTCCGCATTGCAGTAAGTCGGATTCGTTTCCAGTGAGGGTTGGACTCCGCCAAGGCTGCCCTTTGTCACCGATTCTGTTCATAACTTTTATGGACAGAATTTCTAGGCGCAGCCAAGGCGTTGAGGGTGTCCGGTTTGGTGGCCTCAGTATTGCGTCTCTGCTTTTTGCAGATGACGTGGTGCTGTTGGCTTCATCAAGCCGTGATCTCCAACTCTCACTGGAACAGTTCGCAGCCGAGTGTGAAGCAGTTGGGATGAGAATCAGCACCTCCAAATCTGAGACCATGTTACTCAGTCGGAAAAGGGTGGAGTGCCCTCTCCGGGTTGGGGATGAGATCCTGCCCCAAGTGAAGGAGTTCAAGTATCTCGGGGTCTCGTTCACGAGTGAGGGTACAATGGAACGGGAGATCGACAGGCGGATCGGTGCAGCGTCTGCAGTGATGCGGACTCTGTATCGGTCCGTCGTGGTGAAGAAGGAGCTGAGCCGAAAGGCAAAGCTCTCGATTTACCGGTCGATCTACGTTCCTGCCCTCACCTATGGTCACGAGCTGTGGGTCGTGACCGAAAGAACGAGATCCAGGATACAAGCGGCCGAAATGAGTTTCCTCCGCAGGGTGTCCGGGCTCTCCCTTAGAGATAGGGTGAGAAGTTCGGTCATCTGGGACGGACTGAGTCGAGCCGCTGCTCCTCCGCATCGAGAGGAGCCAGATGAGGTGGCTCGGGCATCTGGTCAGGATGCCTCCTGGACGCCTCCCTGGTGAGGTGTTCCAGGAACGTCCTACCGGGAGGAGGCCCCGGGGACGACCCAGGACACGCTGGAGAGACTATGTCTCCCGGCTGGCCAGGGAACGTCTTGGGATTCTCCCGGAGGAGCTGGATGAAGTGGCTAGGGAGAGGGAAGTCTGGGCTTCCCTGCTCAAGCTGCTGCCCCCGCGACCCGACCCCGGATAAGCGGTAGAGAATGGATGGATGGATGGATGAAAAATAACAACCTTTATTTGATTCTTTCATTTTTAATGACTGTCTCAACTGAATTGTTGACAAGAAAACAACTAATATATGAGATGTAGGATGACGTAATGGTGTCTCCTGGCGACTGGTCTTGATGTAACAAGCGGTCTTGGGTCATTACACGTGGTGTAATGACCAAGGTGGTGTAGATGCACAAATTTTGTTGTGAATGCTGGTGAACTGCCCTGCCTCTAGTACGCCAATGGCTTCATTCAGATCATGTTGCCACAGATGTGGTATTCTCACAGGTGTCAGTCTCACCATATAATCTTTATAGAGGTGGGTTAGGTCAACAAGGGAGTGGTCTTTTGTGATGATTTGGATAAGGGCATTGACGCCTTTTTTTTTAAAAGTGCATTCAGACTCCTTTCTTCTCACAAACGTCATTTTGAGCCTGACCAACACTCATATTCTGAGAGTGATCACAGAGCCTGCTCCACATAAACTGTTATATATATATAAGAGTGATATATCAGTATAACTGATATACTACCAGTTTCAAGACAGAAAGAGCAGTCTGTTAAATTGTGCCAAAAAAGGAGTGGTGCCTTTTTAAATCCTGTGACTTTTCATGGTTGTCCTAACTTGATTGCATGCTCCACAGAGCTCGGTGAGCTACCATGTCAAAGGATTTTGTCAGGTCTATGAAGGCAAATGGCAAAAGAGGCCTCAGTCCACAGCGTTTTTCTGAAGTTGTTTTGCTAAAAATATACCAGTGATGTATGTCTGGTTGGATGGAAAACACACTGTTATTCCTGGAGTTCTTCCTCAGATAGTGCTTGGAAGGGTGCATGGGTGAATAATTGTTTCTTCTTGTGTTCTTCTTGCTCAACAAATCCTTCACTGGTGCTGATTTTGCTTTTTGCACCACCTTTATCAGCTTTAGACAGCAGAAAAATATCTTCTTCTATCCCAGACTGTTCCTGGATTTCTATTGCTTTGTGTCATGGGTGAAAGACCACAAGGACCTGGGAATCTCATTTTAAGCTTATCCTGTATACAAGCTTTGTGAAAGCCAGCAAGAAAATGTGACACAAATCAACAAAATAAAAAAAGTGACACCACAGACTGATGAACAGCAGCAGGATTTAAGAGCTGCATGAATTCAAAGCTGGTTTAGGTTGCCTAATTTTTGAATTTTTGTTTGTTTGTTTGTTTGTTTTTTACTATGTTTTATTAACAGGCAAAATTTTTACTTTAATGCTTTATCAAGAGCGGCACGATGGCGCAGTGGGTAGCTCTGTCGCCTCACAACACGGTGGACCCGGGTTCGAGTCCCGCTCTGTGCGGAGTTCGCATGCTCTCCCCGTGTCTGCGTGGGTTCTCTCCGGGTTCTCCGGCTTCCTCCCACCTCCAAAAGCATGCGCTTTAGGTTGATTGGCCGGTCCCAAATTGACCGTAGGAGTGAATGTGTGTGTGAGTGGTTGTTTGTCTCTGTGTGGCTCTGCGGTACACTGGCGTCGTGCCCGGAGTGTCCCCCGCCTCACGCCCTGAGACTGCCGGGATAGGCACCGGCTCCCCCACGACCCGCGTCAGCGGACTAAGCGGGTTAAGATAATGACTGACTGACTGACTGCTTTATCATTTTAAGGACAGTTACATATCATATAATACCATAACAGTGTTTTGATATAAAGGCACAGTGGCCTCATTGCCTGGTTTAAATTAGAAAGAAGTTGGCTTAAATGTGTACCAAAATTCAAACCAGACCAGAAACCAAAAGCATCGGAGAGCGAAATGCAAAAACAAAGTTCACAAATTTCAGCTGAAAAAGTTAATGAAAGACAAAAAAGTTTCAGAAGAGCCAAAAGAGTTAGTGGACAATGATTAACAAACAAAACTAAAGACTTTCTTAAAGTAGTTTGTCAAAATGATTGTTATCATCTCTTCAGGTCTTATTGCAGCAGTTTATTTCCTTTCTAAAGAATATACTGACAGACACAAGAATAGGCAGATAATAGATTCAAATTTCCGTTCATTTACTAAAAAGATGAAAAAATGTATCTCTAATTTTATGTGAGTAGACAGTGATGCAAATATTAGCAAATACATACATTTCTTGATATCATGTGCAACTTTCCTCGAGTGCTTCACTCTGTTTCGGTCAATTTGGCAACGTTCTTTGCGTTTCCTATTAAACCTTATAGCACCTGATACAAATCCAAATAAGGACTCATGGTCTGGGTTTTCCGAGCCTCCTGCTCTCTGGATGTCTGTTTCCATGATCAGTGTGCAGAGAATCACATTCTAAATTTATATAATTTAATGAGAAAAATTAGATTACAACAAGAAACACACATTAAAAATTTGCATAATGCCCTAGGATGAAATTCAGTTACAATGAATTACGACTGAGGCAAATGAATGACTCCTTCTACCACATGCATGCCTCTTCCCCCATTCTATCTTGTTGGACACATCCATGTGTGTATTTTCTCTCCCTGTTAGCATCAAGCTTAAGCATATATTCTCTCTGTTCTGGGCCAGGGGGAGACAATTGTACAGTTTTTGCAGCGCTCGCAATCAACACTATTGATCTGTTATCGCAATCAATTGGTAGAAAATGAAGGGTGAGAGATTACTATCACAGCACTAAGGAGAAGGACGAACAAATGAAAATGATAATATGCTCTGATATTGGCGACATGGCTATGAATAGCCGTCCTTTATTCTGAGGTGAGATTACTTTCTATTTAGAGGAGCTTTCAGGGACAAAGAGAAACTAGATTTACAGTCTTCCAACCAGTCCGGTTGAAGTTCACATCCATTAATGTTGTGGGAAATGGTTGCATTGAAGTACTCAGAGTCATTGTGCCATTTGGGATTTGACATGTTTGTGAATACAGTAAGGGGCATGTCACTGACCCTAACAGGTGATGACCCTTCTGGAATTGCACGGAGGCAAGAAACCAGAAAGGCCGGGAAACCAGAAGGTGAAGACCTGTGTGTTGTGAAATGTAAATCTGTTGTTGGGATGGGCTTGAAACAGGTATAAAAGAACAATTTGCTGTAACAACTGGAGCATCACTCTTGAGTGCTCTGCTCCCCGGTATATATTAAAGAGGAAAGACTGATCACACTGTGTCCGTAACTTATAATTCTCCTGAGAATTAGCAACTCTCATTTCAGCAGGAATAATATTCCTTGCCAATGTCCAGACTCCTGAGGTGAAGACTTTGAACGGGATAAGTGTGTTTTTTGGTAAAATGACAGTTGTCACTATATTGAGGTGTGACTGCAATGAATAATACGAGTGAGAAACATGCTGCTTCTGACAGATAATACTTTTACTGATGAGCTCAAAGATCTTAATCACATATTGCAACGACAACTGCCTGAAGCTCAATATCAGCAGCACTAATGAGCTTGTGGTGGACTGTAATAATTCAGCTGTTGCTGAAAATATGCTTCAAAGTCTTAAACAGGAATGCTCCACATACATCCTCAACAGGGCAGCATACAGTAGAACTCTTTATCCTATAGATCAGGGTGCTCACACTTTTCAGCATGCAAGCTACTTATAAAATCACCAAGTCAAAATGATCTACTGACTGCAGAAATGCAAAACATACATATTTATAAATATACCAAGAATTCTTAATATCTACAGGGTGGTATTGTGATGCAGTGTGTAGTGCTGTCGCTGTTGCCTCACAGCTAGAGGGTTCCGGATTCAAATCCTTTCTATGCGGAGTTTTTATGTTGCCTGTGTGGGTTGTCTGGCTTCCTTCCACATCCCAAAACATGCATCCTATGGGAATTGATTATTCCAAACTGTCTGTGAATGGTCGGTAACCTCAATTCAAGACATCTATTTTTTTTTAATGCCGCGCATCACCTGAACTACCATCACAATCTAACAGAACTATTGTTGCATTCGACCGTTCGATTGCAATTGACGTTTTGAGCACCCCTGCTCTGGACATTTAAGTGACATTTTATCATTGGCTTGGAGAGGCAGTAGCTCAGTCCACTGGGTCTTTGACTGGGGACCAGGGGTGGCCAGCTCAAAGCAAATGTGGACCAAAAATTGTGTAAACTGGAAGTAGAGAGGTACCAGTTTACCTCCTGAGCACTGCTGAGACACCCCTGAGAAAAGCACTGTCCCATTTACAAGTTGCTCATTTGGTGCGCTTAAGTGAAAGCTGCCCATTGCCCTACCTCCCATTATCTGCATGTTTACAAAGGGAAAGTAGTTTCTCTATGGGAATTATTAAAGTATTGATTATTATTAAGAGTTGCACGGTGGCGCAGTGGGTAGCGCTGTCGCCTCACAACACGGCGGTTCTGGCTTCGAGTCCCACTCTGTGCGGAGTTTGCATGCTCTCTGTCTGCGTGGGTTCTCTCCGGGTTCTCTGGCTTCCTCCCACCTCCAAAAGCATGCGCTTCAGGTTGATTGGCCGGTCCCGAATTGCCCGTAGGAGTGAGTGTGTGTGTGTGCATGGTTGTCTGTCTCTGTGTGTGGCTCCGCGGTGCACTGGCGTCGTGCCCGGAATGTCCCCTGCCTCACGCCCTATGCCAGCTGAGATAAGCTCCAGCTCCCCGTGACTCGCTATCGCGGATAAAGCGGCAGAATATGAATGAATTAATGATTATTATTATTAAGTATTATGAATTCACTTGGGCCTTGACCCCGCAATTCTAATCAGTTCGTATTAAAGGGGTCATATTATGAAAAACATGTTTTTCAAAATCTCTATATACAAAGGTCCCCCCTAATCCTACCAAACCCTAGAATGAGGGATTCAAGTGGGTCGTGCATCGACTCTACAGTGATCAGTACAGCTCTTTTCGTAATGTAACGAAAGGAGTGATTTGCATAGCCCAGCCCCATCTGTGCGAAGACACTCCCGTCTCCCCTGACAAAGGAGTGTTCATCCCTGAGGTGATGTTTGGTCTGTCCAGCGGTGAGGTAGCGGTGTGTCACAAAGTCATCACTCAGAAATAGACACACAAGTTGATGATCAGTTATTGGTTGTACATATTAACATAACTGTTTCTATTCTGTCCCAACAAAAGAGGAACAGAAGAAACTGTGGTTGCGTTTCATTTTTAATGACAATGTGCTGTAAACATGCCCATGCTACCGTTAGCCCCATCCTCTCAATGACGGGGTGTGTAACAGGCAAGGCAGGCGTTGACAGACGCAGAGCTTGATAGCATTTAATGGTGAAGGACGGAGACAGTCTCAGCAAAAACTGACTTTACTGTTCTCAGTAGATCTCATTTGAGTGACTTTTAGACAGCTGAATTCAGGACCACAGATCAGATTGGGGCAATACATTTCGAATACCGTGTAGATGGACGTCTGACTGCTGTGTATGACTGTAAGAGTATGATATGGGACCTTTAATTTGGAGACATTCCCTTGAGTGTGAATTTTGGTTGCAAGAAGACGATGTCTTCAGGAAAATATAAAAAAATTATAGGACATAACTACCTCAGTTAGTTTATATGGGCATACAAAACCCAACCATTGTGAAGGTTGAAGAAGTGATGGTGTCATGTTTGAGAGGTGATGAACAAAACACAAATCAGCTGCATGTTACAAGAACCAAACATCCTGCCTCCACATTTTTTTTTTTTTTTTTGCAATCCCACACACTACCAAATTTGTGCCTTTCAAGAGACCATTTTACAGCACTGAGGTAAGCCAATTATACAACAAATAAAAAACATCAAGTCATCTTAATGGATCAGCTCATCCTTGGTTCTGTATAATAGCTATTTCTATCTTCGAATAATAAATATCTCGACTCTCCACAATATATGTGTCGCTGTACTGAAGCTGTTTTCTGCATATTTCTGACCTTTCTGACATACAATTCATTTGTACACTTCACATAGTTCACTGCTTGGCATGTATAACATATGATGAGGATTTCATGAAGAATGAAAATGTGATACATCAGTACTATGCAATCTATAGTAATTGGCCTCCAGGCTTGGACTCTATTATATTTTTATGCTGTTGTTTTTTGTATGTATCATGTGAATTTGTTCTTTTCATGCTGTGTGCATTAAGAGTGCACCAGCACTGAACAGTAGTCATAATCCCACTGGAATAACAACCTGACTGTACTGGTTCCATAAAACCTTTCACAGACACCATCCTTGTATCTCTGCCGTGCTTCATGGGATATGTGTCCAGAAAACTGTGAAGCTAATGGTCAGTAACCCATGAACATCAAGACATTCATCTGCACCCACACTGCAGGACAATTAACTCCCTGAGTCTCATCGCAATTTAGTCAAACATCTGAATAATGCACTTACCTTATTGTGGTGTGCTCTAGGCTCCCTACATATTTAATTTCCCAGTTTACCCCACTTTCACTCTCTGGTATTCCCAGAAAACACCCCATTACAGACTGCAAAGTAGGCAATGACGTCTAACCTCCCACTCTCATTGCTTTGGGGTCAGATTACTGGGCTACGCCGAGAATGTGTTTCTCCATACACAAGGTTTGCTATATGCTCTGTCTACATCACCCCCAAAAAGAATCTTAATGGTTACATAAGACAGAACTTGAACTAGATTTTTTTTCACGACACCTAATGGAAAGCATGTAAAGGGGAAGAGGAATAGAGTATTGCTAAACAGATGTTTTACATTTACGTCAAAATTCAACCCCTCCGGTTTGACATTATAGTATAATAGTTTACACAAGTACTTACTGTGTCAGATAATTATATGTGTGTGTGTGTGTGTGTGTGTGTAAATCTGATATATTTTCTTCCTGACCTTTCTGACATACTATTGATTTGTACACTTCACATGGTTCAATGCTTGGCATGTACTGTATAACATATGATGAGGATTTCATCATCATTTCATTTTTATAGGAAGTGCATAAAATCACAGGGCATCTGTGATTTTATGCACTTCCTATAAATTTTTATGTCAATTTGTAAGTTTTAGGCTTCCTGCTATACAAGAAAGTGCCTCTAACTAGAAACAGTGTCAGTCTGTGTAATGAGGCCATTTCTCTTATGGTTTGGCCCCATTTTATATTACTACGAAATTCTTGGTCTACAGAGGGAGATTTGTAGCGTCACTGGGATTGCCTGACTCACTGTATGCAAATATGAAGAATATATTTCTATGTGTCAACATGGGAATGTTTCCCTGCTCATGGAGCCATAAATTGAAATCTCTTGAAAAATATCGTTGGCTGGAAGCAAACAGTGGTGGGTAACATGTGATTGAAGGTGTCACATTTACTAAGTACAGATGATGCTCTTTAAACTGCAGGTCTAGATCCAAGAGTTATGCACCTGAAGTGACAGACTGATTCCCCATTAGCTGAAGGTATGCAGTTTGATAGCTAAGCTTGCAGTGTTGAGGACAGTGACAGAAGAAGATTTTATGCTATAATCAATAAATACCACATTGTTGCTAACAAATCTTTAAACCTCTGTGATGGAGTGTCGCACTGGAAAGATGAGATAGAATGAAAATCTCTAGCAACAGACAAACCCAGAATATTAACTAGGCTGACTCTTACCTGATAATATTTATTGATTATGTTACTAGCGATCCCTGTGGCCACAGGTTTTTTCAGAGACCCTTTGATTTGTCTGGAGGGTCAGACGGTGCATTCTTTCTGTCAACGTTCTTCTCACTCCTCGCAGTCCACTCTCGGTCTACGATCAAATCAAACAAACATTTTAACAGAGGATAATGAAAATATGACATATCTTTGGATATAATGAGCATAAACTGTTATGAAAGTCAGCAAGACTTAATATCAGGTTTTGACATGTTTTGCTTTAAAGTTTCTGCACCACCAATCCAATTTCTTCAATGAAATGAGGTTGAATGTAGAAATATAATGACATTCTGGTCTGGATTCCAGGTCTATTGCACTGATGAACACTTATACGACATTGTTCCAACAAAATCTGTTCTTCTCAACAGATCTGTTCAGGTGAAACATACGTATTTGGCTCCAAACTGAGACCCAGGACTCCATCATTCAACAGACTGAAATTATAAAATGTTTTGTGAGCATTGCTGCTCTTAAAGGAGGAGTAACCTGTACAGATCGCTGCCTTAGTATTGCTATATTTAAGTGATAAAAAGCCTCTTCACACAGGCTCTACAACATCCATATAGTCCAGAATGGCAGGACTGTTCTAGTTTTGAGATGATGCCTTTAGGCTCGCACAGATTACAATCATTGAGGAACAATTAATTCCATGAAAGCATTTTCAAATAATATTAGGCTGTTTGTGATTTGAAACTGAACATAACTTTCATTACATTTTGATGCAAGTGATGGCCCATGAAGAGCAATCAGTGACTCAGGGGCTTTTACTGATTATAATAAAAAAAAACATTAGCATAGAGAAATCAGATTCCTGACCTGAAATCAATTAATCTGCTGTACCATTACTTGCAGCACTAATGCAAAACATCTAGAAACTACCAACTGATTCCAACACCTGAATTAAGAGTAATTACCCAGAATACCAGGAACTAAAAACATTTAACATTTAAACAATGGTTATTACAACTAAAGGAGCAAATAAACCCACAAAGGCTCTCAGATCTCTCCACTCTTCCACTGATTATTTAACTATTTATGAACTCTACAATTACTTTTTTTTTTTAAATTTCCACACGTCATGTCATACAATGAACTTTTTTTTTTCACAAGTTCAGTGTCAACATGCATTAAAACCAGTACGATATTCCTATATTCACATTATACATGCATGAAAGAGTTGGGGAGTATGTTTTATTTGTAAATGTGCTGTTCTAGTGCTCAGATTGCCTGGGGTTGATAACTGTCTCTCATGACATGGCTTGTTTGTACTCTTCTTTCCAGCTCTGACAAATGTGAAGCTGTGGGCCATCGACCGGCAGTGTTTTCAGACGATCATGATGAGGACAGGTCTCATCAAGCATACAGAGTATATGGAGTTTCTGAAAAGGTGAGGATTGGCCAAACAAATGGCCTCAATAGAGCTTTTGTCTGAAATGAAATGAACGAATTATGATTTAGTTGGGGCGGCAGTAGCTCATTCATTGGCTTTGAGTGGCAGTAGCTCAGCCCACTGGGTCTTGGGCTGGGGACCAGAGGGTGGCCAGTCCAAGGCCCATGTGGACCAAAAAGTCCGAACTGGCAGTCCAAACTGGCAGTAGAAAGGTGCCAGTTCACCTCCTGAGCACTGCTGAGGCGCCCTTGAGCAAGGCACCGTCCCCTTACAAGTTACTAATTGGGGGCTTACCAAGAAGAAGCTGCCCCCTGTTCTACCTCTCATTTTCTGCATGCTTACAGGCCCCCTATGTGTGTGTGTGTGTGTGTGTGTGTGTGTGTGTGTGTGTGTGTGTGTGTGTGTGTGTGTGTGTGTGTGTGTGTGTGTATGTGACCAACACACATGCACACATGCATGTGATTAACAATAGCTACAGTGGACAGTTAATTTCCCCTGCAGGGGATTAATATAATTGATTTCTTTCTTTCTACGAAGTTAATTCTGAAAAATGTTTTGTGCTGTTTTTCACAATATGTTTTAGCCCTTATTTTTGCCCCACGAAAATTATATGACAATGTTAATTTTAATTTTTGGTGTTTCACTGAAGTTGGTGTCCTACTGGAAAAATGCTTTTGTGTCCTTATCCGTATGAGACAACCCTATGGCCTAATTACTTCTCTATAGAGAGGTTTATTGTCACTTTAAAGGCTTGCACACCCTTTTTATAGTCTGCTCTGAGTATAAGATAAAAGAAAGACTCATCAAAAGACAGAGAGTGGGAGTGTGAGGTGATCAAAATGCATGAGGGGGAATTACAGCATAATTGTCTGTCACCTAGGATACCAAACTCTGTACTTCTCTGACTGACTGGATTACATTTGTACTCCTGAGTACCAGTTCACATACAATCTCCCCGTACAAAATATTTGTGTTGGGGACTCCATCTGGGTTAGGGAGTGACTTGGTGTATGGCGTCAGATCGAGTGAGACAGCACACCTACACGTCTGCAGCCAACACTGCCCTCATTAATGCAGAATTAAACATCCCATGAATGATGACATCTTTATTTATTGATTGAAGGAAGCAGTTGTTGGAAATTATGTCAGCACTGAGCCCCATCATGCAACCAGCCACTGACTGTCTGAAATCCCTTTCAATGTGGTCTTTAATTCACTTAAACAGAATGTGAAATTGTGTTCAAATCATTAACAAAATGTGAAACCAACTGTACATCCCTAATAATCACCACAGAAATAGTCTTTCATGCAAGCACCTTTTATCTGTAGTACATCAGCGTGCTTTTATCCCATCAGTTTTTTATTCCAGTCCAGACATCAAGTTTGGCTAAACTAATGCAGTGTCTTTTTTCTATTACTGTATATCGAGTCTCGATTCTGACTCTGACTCAGAGTCGAGCCGCTGCTCCTCCGCATCGAGAGGAGCCAGATGAGGTGGCTCGGGCATCTGGTCAGGATGCCTCCTGGACACCTCCCTGGTGAGGTGTTCCGGGCATGTCCTACCGGGAGGAGGCCCCGGGGATGACCCAGGACACGCTGGAGAGACTATGTCTCCCGGCTGGCCTGGGAACGCCTTGGGATTCTCCCGGAGGAGCTGGATGAAGTGGCTAGGGAGAGGGAAGTCTGGACTGCCCTGCTCAAGCTGCTGCCTCCGCGACCTGACCCCGGATAAGCGGAAGTGGATGGATGGATGGATGGATGTACTGTATATAGAGTCAAGTAAAAAAAAATGGCACCAGTGGGTGTTAGCAGTAGTGTTGTTTTGTAAGCCCTGCTGACATTTTTCTCCTGTAGGCATTATCAAATTGATTCTTACTGTAATATCTGTACTAGCGGGAACCTGTGGAAATTCCACGATAAAACAATAATATCAGACTTCATGCCAAACATATGAAAACAAATGTATTGGTATTATAAACCAAGGGCATCCATCACAGAGTTTTCCCACCAGCAGGCATCGCATCCAGGTCTGACCCAAAACTGGCGTCGGTGTCTTTGGCGAGGAACATGAATGAATGAATGAATAAAATAAATAAATATGTAAACTTTATGACTCATAAAGAAAGAAACAGACAAATATCCAACTGTCAAGCAAGTTGCTCAACGTGTCTTCGTCACAAAATAGCCGGTTTTAACTCCGTCCATTCTGTGTGTACATGTAGACACGGCTCACACACTATAAAGTCACAGCGGTTTTTGTCGCAGGGAGATGCCCCATGGAGATAAAAAGTTTGTTGAAAACGGTCACAGCTTTGCAGTTTGTTCTTCTATTTGCATATACAGTACACTTGTTCTCCGATAGTCATTCCATCTTAAAAGAACCGCATTTCTTTTATACTTTGGTTTGGTCAGGGGATGTGTCGCTGCCTGTTTATTTCCAGTTGTTAACTAGCTAACCTGCACTGCACGTATAGCAGGGCGCACATGCAGCATCGTCAATGTGATGATGGGCTGCGTAGCGTCAGTGAACCTTGTCTTATCATTGGCTGGACACCTGTCACTCACTGAGTTAGAATGCAAAATGGTACAGAAAACAATGATATTAGTCTAATTAATTAGATTACATCTAATATTAGATATTACTGTATTTAATACTGTGACACCCCCGGTGTCGTGTAATGTGGGCTAGGATGACAACCACGGACTTCTTTTGGCGAGCTTTATTTTGGTATCCAGCCTTAACAAGCAACAATCCAGAACTCCTCTCACTCCCACTCAGCACCTTTTGAACTCACCCGCCGACCCCCTCCCCCCCCCCTTCCCCCTGCACTTACTCCAACTCATGTGCAACTCACACACGCACAGAACAACTCAAGGAAGCAACACACAACAGTAACAACACATAGGATATCACAATACGTTTATATCGAATTTTATTTTATGTGCAGCATAGAATTTCTTGTGCGCTGAGACTGTGCAACTAGTGTACAATTGTGCAGGCGCACAGCTTAGAGGGAATACTGGTCATACCTAAAATACAATATGCATTGATCATGTATTATATGGTTTCCTTTCACTGTTGCAGACATTACTCATTCTATTTCAAATGTTTCCTTAGACCCCAAGGATAATTTGCATGTGGAAATCGAAGGTTTTTGTTGTTCTTGATGGCCAACCTGAGAAGTCGAGTGAATATCCAGCCATTACAAAAGGAAAAAAAAGGAAGATATATCCTATGAATATAGATGGGATGCACATTTTTAGATACTGTAACCACTCCTAGGAGGAAATGTTACACTTGGATTTTCGCCTGAAATGTGCTGCAGAAAGTTGTGTTACTAATGCAAAAGAGTGCTTTCACTTATTCGAAACCATGCTGCTTTCTCACCTCTGCATGACTGACTAATCCTGTCATCATGACATCAGAAAGGTGTCAGAGATACAAGAATAGAGAGTGGATAATTACAGGCATTATGTTAGTTTAAGGAAATATACATAAATTGTGTCAATTATTGAACCGTAGTAAGCTATACTTTTGAATTGTGTTGAGGACAATTTGGAGTACAGAGCAGGCTGACATTAGCAGCCAGTGCTGGTTGAATCTGCAAGAGTTGTTTTTTTATGTGAGGAAAAACTTTTAAAAAGTCTACAGAGAAAACAAACTATTAATCATATTTTTATGTCTCAAACTTATTTTTACTTATTGCTTTGATTAGAAAAGCGAACACTTCTACGTCTTTATTGTACTACATTTATGGCAGCTCAGCAGCCAAGCAGATGAGTATTTATTAGATGTGTGTTTTGCTTGATTTGGGCTCATTATCAAGGGGACATTTATTGAGATTTATAGCAACATTTGATAATTTACAATATGTAGATAATTACGATGCTGTTTTGCTTCTTAGAAGCATATGAGCAAACACATTCCGGTCCCTGTGAGTATACTGCCCACTCTGTAATTGCTGTGAAATTATATATTTGTTCTGATAAGTTGTGGAAGAGTAGCATAGATTTTTAAATGAGAAAAAATCCCACATTGCTTTGCTTTGAAAGTGGATGTGCCTCTGGTAGCTGTTTTTTCAATGTTCTTTCTAGATTTTTTCAAAATAAAATAGGATAGTCTACTGAAAGGCTTTTAGATCACCCTGTGCTCTCTACCACATTAGATTATTAAGACGCACATTTGTCCAGGTGTTTGATGGATACTACAATAATATAAAGTTATTTTGTGTTTTACCCATAATAGGAAAGCGCCAAAAGTGTTTAAAGTAACTCTTCTACAACATAGGCTCCTCAGTCAAAAGTTTCATAAGGGAAACTCCATATGTTTCGTACGGAGTGGGGTATTCCCTTCACTGCCCGTGAAGAGGAAGCAGCAACACAAACAATCACACCAGTGGCATGGGGCCCCGGCTTGGGGCCTGAGACAAGATGGTTCAGATTACTGAAATAAAGCATGGGAAATGGGGGGGGGGGTTATGGAGAAATACAGAGAGAAAGAGATGGTATGGTGAGATAAGGTCTTTGTTCACCATATGGGTTTTTTTCTCCCCTCCTTGATAAACACTGGGTCGATTATATTCTGTGTGTTTGATAACAGACATTCATTGAGGCAGCTGGGAAGCAAACGGAACAAATTTTAAAGCCTCATAATGGTGTATTCAACCCTAGGATCTGACGTCCCGCTGTATAACTAGACACCCTGCCTAGATCATGCTGAAATATTTGTTTACACATATTATCATACATTTTACAAGCATGAAATTGATTTTTATGTGCTTTTGTTCTCAGTTTTTTTTTTAACCACAGATCTCAGGACAGTTGTTTCTAATTTGAAAGCAAATGCTTTGTCTAAGCTTCTATCTACACTGCTTTCTTTTACATCTGACAACCACTTAAGACTTAATCAGCATTGTAATTACATAGTTTCATTTCCTGTGGAAGTATTTTGTGTGTAAAAACTTTGATTTCTTTTATTTCTTCTCCAGTGTACCCTCGTTCCATGGCCTGCAGGAGGAAATTCTGAGCAAGCTCGCAGACGTCCTTGAGGAGGTAAATGCCTCGTTTCATAGCCTGTGACATCGGCAATCCACAAACCTTAATTGATTTCCATATAGTCACTTTCTTTTTGCTGTGAGAAAAGAGAGCCAGAAGGGTAATGAAGGCATTTTCTACATAATGAATCGAATGATAACGGCGATTTCTTTGGAGGTTAATGGAATAAAAGTGGGCATAGTAGGGATTAGAGATCGATTGCTGTCAATGAATGTGTTTCCAAACTGAAAACAAGTTGGATATCAACGTGGTGACTTACTTTGCAAATACACTTCTTAGAACTGAAATTGTTTCAAGTGTTTTCTTTTTTTGGCTTCCAAAACTGTGAATCAATATTAACAGATAAAAATAAAACCAGCTTTTAATTTTATTTATTTGCTTGATTTACATAATTATTCATAGAGTATAATAAGAATAATAAAGTATAATAAGAAAGAATAATAAGAACAATAAGAACAATTTTTAAAAAATAAAACTGTAACAAATAAATACTTTTTCATTCATTATGGCTTTTAGGACCTCTGTGAATTTCCTAGAAAAAGACCTATTTTGGATTTATTGATACAGACAGTGTCTCCTCTCTTGTCTAAACTAGAAAACCACAAAGAGACCTCAGACTGTGCAGAAGTCAGCTGTTAGGCTACTAACCACAAGAAGAATAAACCATATTACACATGTCTTGGTGCCTTTTTACGACTGGAATCAATGTTAAGATCTTATTGATAACCGTTAAGGACTTTCCTGACCTGGTTCCTGATTACATTTCTCTCACACGAACCTCATTGTAGTTGATATCCTCAAGCAATTGTCCTCTGTCTAATGGTAAGTCCAGGTCAAAAATGAAAGCCTGTGAAAAGACCTGCAGGAGGAGATAGTATTATCTGAGTCAGTATCTTCCCTTAAATCTCGCGATAAAAGATCCTATCCTATCTTTCTATTACTACTACACTCTGGCTTTATTTAGTTAATTTTTTTATTCCTATATATGTTTTATTGTTACAGGCCTAATTGCGATGTTTTTTGTGTATTTGTAGTAGTCCTCAACATACGAATATTCAACTTATGAACATTTGGAACAAACAAACTGCCATGTCCGACCAATGTCCCCGTGGCTGCATCTCCAACACTTGACTCCCTCTCTTGTTGTTGTTTGTCAACATCAACAGCTGACTCTCGCTGTTGTTGGATCCGCTTAAAAAACTGGTTGAGAGTTCCTTAAAGTGTTTTCTTCTTCTTCTCCTCAAGGATTAAATTAAAAGGCATAAAATCGTACCGTAAACTAATCTGTATTCAAAACAAAGGTGTGAATCACCAGTAATGCTTAATGGTAGATATTGGAATTACAGTGGGCCCGATGAGGTGAAGCTTGCAACTTCACCTCATCACAGATTTTTGGTAGGCAGTCACGTGATACCGTACGCACATTCTATTGGCTGAAGGCATCTGGAAGTGCGCTCGGTTCCGTGAGTCTCGGACTTATGTGAGACACAAAAGTGCTTTAAACAGTCGATCAGAGTGTGGAAAAAGGTAATAGAAGGTGGTTTAACATAAGTATGGGGAGGGTCATAAACGTTTAAATTAGTGTAAATAATAAGATAAATAGTTTGTCACTCTATCACGGAATTCATTAATCGCATGTGGTTCCTGGAACTCATTAACCGCAAAGAATGAGAGTGCACTATATTACAATATGATTATATGTTTTTATTCTTATTTATTGTAAAAGACACAATGATATTATGCGCTTTTAATGGCTTTCTAGTGATTTTAAGAGTCCAATATTTGTGGCAGACAGATGCAAAGTCGAGTGAAATGACGTAAGCTTGTTTATTATTTTTCTGTGCATATTTTTTGAAAACCTACATATAATCAAGAACAACTTAACTCGAAGCGACTTGTTCCTACACTTTCATTATGTGTTTATTTTATTATTATGTTTTGCTTTTATGTCCTGTAATTGGTTTTGGTAAATCTTAGGGAATAGTATTTTTGTAGTTAGAATAGTAATGGCATTTAAATGACTTCAAATGGTGATTGTTGATTGAAATTTTAAACTAACCTGCACGGTTAACATGTGAAAAATTCAGATTATGAATAATCTCTCGGAACCAATTGTGTTCGTATGTTGAGAACTATCTGTATTTGTTTTTCTGATAAGCACTACATGAATCTTGTTTTTAATGATTTCTGCAATGATCTTAACTGAGGTAAATTATATTGAGCTTCTGAATGGAAACCAGTGGCTATCTTTAATTTAATAAAACACATTAAATTTGGGTTGATAACATTTGATAAACTTGTATTAGTGAGGGGGATTTAAATATGTTCTTAAAAACACTAAACCGGTATTTAAATGCAATATACTACCAAAACATATTACTAACATATACAATACCATCAATAGCAATTTTTGGATTAAAAACCTCATCATGTTATGGAATATTTTTGTGAGTGGGTTCTGGTAAAAGTGATAATAAGTCAGACCTAACAGATGAAAAGGGTCATCAAGGTTAACTTGAGAGAAGTAGCTCTTTTCCGAAGCTCCTTTAAGATTTGTGTAGTGCAGAAGCCAAAAGGCCCATGACAAGAAAATGCATAGACTTACTCATAACAGCCTATGATGATGTTGAAGGACAACTCCATCAATGGTGATAAAGAGGTCAGGGGAAAGTACATTGACAGTAGGAGGCAGAAAGCTACATCACCTACCACAGATGATAAAACCATAGCTGAACAGGAAAGCGTGGGTTTAAAAGGTGCAAAATATTTGACCGGAAATCAAAATAATGAAATAATCTAATCAAGTGGGAGTGAGTTAAAAGAATACACACCATAATATTCTTAACCCTGCAGAGATTAAATGTTTTCATTCTAGAGGTGTCCGTAAATGGACTCTGATTAATGTGTTTGTACTGTTGGCTGAGCTAGTGTTGGGCAGCTGATTAAATTTGTGTTTACCAGTTTCATACACAAAGCAAGTGGCACAATTGAATGAAGTTTTGGAATAATGAAAACCTTTTACCAGTTTAGTTGATTCATCTCTTAAAATACAGTATGTCCCATTTTAAAAACCAGTTCTGTTGTTCTGGGTAAAATGACTTATTACGCTGACCTACGTCTTGTCCTCTACTATAACAGATCAGTTAGGTTTGGATTGATTTTTGATTAGATAAATCTGGCTCTGCTTAAAGCCATTCTTGGGAATAATGAATCAATAGAAGTGAGCTAAACATCATAAGACGAATCCAGTCTTGAGTGACATGCTGCAGACATGAACCACACACTTTATGCTCGTTTTCGAAGTAAGATGAAAGCTTTCTCTTCTCTATGAAATAGTGTGAGAATAAAAATCTGGCAGTTGCAGTGTGGAATATGCTTATGATTTCACAGGAAACAGTGAGCTCTGTCATCAGTCCAGGATTGTCTGAGTCACTTATTCCGCAAGGTCCCGTTGTTTAAAAATAACATCACTGAAAAATTAGCATTCTTTACCTGACACTGAAGGTTATTTTAAACAGAAGGTGTGTGAAATTGTTTTTTCAGTGTTAGCCTGGCTTTGACTGGCATCCACTCCGTACCGCAGCCTGTTGGATGTATGCTTGGGCAATCTCCAGCACCTACAACCCCGAGGAGGGTCACCGTGTACAAAACAAACTGATGGATAGATTCTGTATCGTTTCAACACTTGAAAAGGAGTTGTGATTCCATGGATTTGATAGATTCATAATAACTTCTCCATCATTTTCTTTATGCACTTATTCATATCCAAGGTTATAGGGCACATTCGAGCAAGACCTGAGTGTGAGGGACACCTTGGGAAATCTGTGAAATTTACAAGGGAAAACATCTCATGGAATTTACCACAGTGCAGCCAATGTCGCACCGTATTTACCTCAGAGTACATTGTTGTCTCTGGTTAGAGTATCTTACAGTGTAAGAACTGAGACAAAAAAATTGTGATATCCTGAATAATACTTGTCCTCTCTCCTCGTTCCTAATGCTCTCCTCTCTGGTATTCTCCTCTGACAGACACATTATGAAGATGGAGAGTACATCATCCGACAGGGAGCCAGAGGAGACACCTTCTTCATCATCAGTAAAGGAAAGGTGAGAACAGCGCCTGTAGCCCACCAACAAAATAATCATTGAGGCAGGGCACCACGCCACACACGCAAAAGAATACACCCACTGAATGTTTGAAGCAAAGTGGTATTATTATTTTTGGGTTGAAGATGCCAGTCATCAATCACCTTGACATGGGGAAGAGGAGAGAGAAAGAAATATCACCTCTTTCATCATCTCTTGCCGCAACATGTGGAGCATCTAGAAAGAAGGATGGAGTCACTTTCATTTCACCTTTCTGTCATCAACACCTGCTTTCACAGTGAGCACAGAAGACATTCTGTCTCATGCAGTATCAACACTGTCAGTGGGCTTCCATGTGCTTGTATTTGTTAACACGATGCTAATCCTCATTCTCTCCGTCCTTTATCCTATTCTTTCCATTCATTCCATCTACATTCCACATTTACACTAGTTGCTACTTTCCTGGCCTTCTTGTATTCATGTTCCCTCTCTACCTCCATTCTCCTCTTCATACACTTAGATCAAATTATTGCAATCCTTAAAGCTGTAGAGTGCTCACATGTAGGCTTCAGTTTCCCTGCAAAAGAGGAAAATCCATTAAGCTCTACATGTCTTTTCTTTCTCCCCTTGCACCGCTTTATTAATATTTTTCTCCTCTTATGTGATCATATATAATTAGGAGTAATCAGGCTGTCACTCATCTATAGACAGCATTGCGCTTACACTGGACACGCTGCTCCGTCTGTGCAGAACTGACTTATTGGCAGAGATGAGAGCATTCTTTGGGTGGACAGACCATCTCTGCTCACTTTCAGTGAGCATCACGTGTGAAGTCCGCTGGACCAGCACAGCGCCATCACTCACATGTCATTTGGTTATTGAGGTTGGTCAGTGTTTCCTCCCAGACTGTGCACGGAAATGGTTGTCACCTGATTGTAACAGACTAGCATGTGCAGAGATATCTGTCAGGCTGCCGTTCAATCTCAGTTGTAATAGCATGATTAACCTGCCGTCTGCAATCATTCACACGTCAGCTTCTTTTGAATGATGTGCAAATCAAATGCTACCCTCTTAAATGAGACTTCTCTCACTTTCTGGGCCACACATCTTTATACTCACACCCCTTATTTCTTCACTTGTATTCCATCTCCCTTCCTGTCACATTACTCTCCTCTTTAACCACCTCCTCTTGCATTTCTGTTCATTTGCCAGGTTAATGTTACCAGGGAAGATGTGCCCAATGGAGAAGCTGTCTACCTGCGAAGCCTCGGAAAAGGAGACTGGTTTGGAGAGAAAGCCCTGCAAGGGTAAGATTGTTCCAAATAACGCAGTCCCTTCCAATTTAAATCGCCTGTTCCCCTTGTTGTATCTGTCTCCTTTGATGTCACCCACCACCCTTTTAGTTTACACTGCAAAAATGCATCCTCATAGACTTTACACACAACTACCCTTTCTTATTTGCTATTGATCAGCCTCCAGTTCTCATCTGTCCCTATTTTTCCTCCACACACTGTTCTCGACAGGCATGAAAACATGCTAAATATTTGGAAATCCAGAGAGCTGTGCTCGCTTCAGAAAACTTCAGGCCTGATTTGCTGCAGCTGTTCCAGACACTTTTTTGTGATGTGACACAAAATATTCTCTCTGAACCAGAGAGAGCTCGTTCAGTTTCAGCTGATCAGAAGGACAGGATGAAATTTTCTAGTTGATTAGAATACTTCTACCATTAAAAGTATTGAGATAAGTTTTGAGCATCGTTTTTTAAAATGATGACAGCCTTTCCTGCCTCAGTGATACTATACAAACATCATGAATTTCTAAAGATGAAGCTATTTTAGGTTCCAGATCCTTAGATCCTTCCCAGTCTCAGCTGCTAAGGACATATCTATTCTTTCTTGCATTATTCTTCACATCTTACGTATTTTAAAATTAGCTTTTACAAACACAACAGCATATATGGATGCAGATAAACCTGTGTAGCAGATATAAAGGTCGAGGACAGTGTCCATCATAGAAGACATCTGTGGTATGTTATCTGTACTGGGAAGATGTGTTCTTGTAGTGAAGATGTACTGAGACGAGTTCAAAGTAACCTCGCTGTTTTTAAATGGATTGAAAGATTCACGGCCACTGAACAACCACTGTTAATATTCACTGCCATCCGAGCTATCATTCCTTAACTCCAAGAACTCTTCAGTGCAATAAAAATATTTTATGTTGCGCTTGGCATCAAAGACCTGAATTGATGGTTTTACCCTGCTGTTTGTTCTGACCTGTCATGCCTGCCCTCTTCATGGACAATGCATTATTTAATTTGAGGAAGGGAAGATCTAGAAAATAGTCTGGAGGTGTTTTATGGTTCCAAGAGATAGATAAAAACCAAACATGGGCTCTCATGCAAATACATTTGAGTGCATGCATTCATGTGGCCAATGGTAAGAACATGAACATAGTGAAGATGTTGCCATCTTGTGGTCGCTGAGTAGTGCTCTCAGTTTCTGCATCACTCTTCGGGAACATGCAGGATGATGTACCAGATAATTAAAAATTAAAGACACTGAAGTTCATTTCAAGAGCTGTCAAAACACGCCTCAC